>LPNX010228548.1:475104-578504 GCA_001517045.1 Pseudotsuga menziesii | reverse complement strand
AAACTTTGTAATCTTTTGACCGCCAGATTTGAAGATGCCTTCAGAATGATGTTGATGGCATCGAAAAGAGAGTATTCTTCCAGAGCGATAGTCGCAAATTTCTAATTTAGATTTCGTGGGCATTTTGTACACGAAAAATGCCCACGCTTCAAACCGAAGACATGGAAAAAATGCCCATTTTGTGCAAGAAATAACTTTATCATAACACAAACGTGGAAAAATTGTTTAAAGGAAGACATGCCCTTAAAACAATCACCACTATAAGTCCACTTATGTAGATCTACTGCTTCTCATAAATGTTAAATATATGCAATGAATATGTTATAAAAAGGCTCTCAAACAAACCGGGTGATAAGTCGCAAAGTCCAGATGATGATTGTAACATACTCATTACTTTAAATAATGCAGTTGGGTTAAGGGGTATAATAATAATTATTATTATTATTATTATTATTATTATTATTATTTTTTGTCACCTTGTGATACTACTAAAAGATTATTGTAACATATTCATTACTTTTAATAATGCATTTGAGTTATGGGGTATAAAAAAATTATTCTATCTAGATTAACAAGATGATGCAACATACATGTAAGATGACTAATGTGTTAACCCATTTATTAATTAAAGTGCATTCACCATGATATAAGAATCATTGTTTAAATTATCATACCAAGGAAATCTATCTTTTAGCACCAGTTATATTATGTGGTGGTATTGGCATCACTTATATTTTGTAGTGTTTAGGTTGTGTTATTAGCACAATTTGCATTTTGTGGAGTTAAAGTGGTGATACTAGCACCAATAATATTTTGAGGTGTTAATATGGGGCTATATTTGTTAATATTATTGGAAATTGAGTTTTTCCTCATTTAGGTTAAGAGAAATGCCATGCTGGCAACTAACATAAAGTGGTGCTATTTTATTATTTTCCACATAGACATGTACAAGTAGGATTTAGTTATGAGGATTTCCACCATAAACATAACAAATTCACAAATATTTTGTTGTAAATAACTTGATTCAATATTTATTTTTGGTTTTATCAATTCAAATAAATGATCGAAGATTAACCTCTGAATTTTTGCACCACAATCACAACAAGTTCAATTCATTATTTTTAGAATGTTAAAGCAAATAAATTCACTTGATTCATTTATGAGGCTTTGCAGCTCAACATGAATAAATAAAAACAACCATTCTAAATAAATATTACTATTATAAAAAGTAGTAATACAAAATATTTGAATTGAAATTTAATTATTTAATGAATAATTTTATATTATTACATTTCTTGATGGAAATTTATAACATTATTAGGTTTTTATCATAAAGCATGGGCCTCAATTGATGACATGGTCAATGGAGAAAACCTCTAGCTAATCCCTAAAAGAATCTTTTAATTAAAAAGATTCATTGAAATTAATGTTCGTGATTAATTTATGAGGTTTTTCATCACAATCACAACAAATTAAATTATTTTTTTATATTATATAATGAAATTAAATCATGTGATTCATTTATGAGGTTTTGTACAGAAATCTAGGGAATATTTTAAGGATCCATATACTTATTTAAAAGTATATAAACCTTGACGTATCTAAATTTACAAAATAATTATTTTTGAACTTGTTATGTTTATGGTGGAAATCATCATAATTAAGTTCTATTTATACATGTCCTTGTGACAAATATGATCTCAACAACATTACTTATACTTGCCAACATGACATTTCTCTAAGCTTACGATTCCTTTAGCCTAAGTCCTAGGATCATGACATTTCTCTAAGCTAAGGATTCCTTTACCTTGTGTGGTGTCTTCTTGGAACTAGGTCCCTAAAAGCTTCTTTTAGGATCTTAGCTAGAGGTTTTCTCCATTGACCATGTCCATGAATTGAGACCTATGCTTAGTGATAAAAACCTAATAATGATATAAATTTCCATCAAGAAATTTAATAATATAAAAATATTCATTAAATAATTAAATTTCAATTCAAATATATTTTATTACTAGTTTATAACAATAATATTTATTTAAAATGGTTGTTTATATTTATTCATACTGAGATCCAAAGCCTCATAAATGAATCACGTGAATTTATTTGCTTTAACATTCTAAAAATAATGAATTGAACTTGTTGTGATTGTGGTGCAAGTTAATCTTTGATCATTTATTTGAATTGATAAAACCAAAAATAAATATTGAATCAAGTTATTTACAACAAAATATTTGTGAATTTGTTATGTTTATGGTAGAAATCCTCTTAACAAAATCCTACTTGTACATGTCTATGTGGCAAATAATAAGGTAGCACCACTTTATGTTAGTTGCCAACATGGCATTTCTCTTAATCTAAAAGAGGAAAAACTCAATTTCCAATAATATTAACAAATATAGCCCCATATTAACACCACAAAATATTATTAGTATTAGAATCACCACCTTAACACTTGTACAAAATGTAAATTGTGCTAATAACACAACCTAAACGGTACAAAATGTAAGTGGTGCCAATACCACCACATTAATACTACATAATATAAGTGGTGCTAAAAGATGGATTTCCTTATTATGGTAATTTAAATTTTATCAATGATTATGTCATAGTGAATGCACTTTAATTAATAAATAGACTAGCACATTAGTGCTCTTACATGTGTATTCCCTCATCTTGTTAAGAGATATACCAAAATTTTTATGCCTCATAACCCAAATGCATTATTGAAGATAATGAAGATGTCACAACAATCTTTTAGTAGCGTCGTCATCTCGTTAGAAGATTAAAAAAAGTTTACACTCCATCACCTAAATAATGCATTATTGAAAGTAATGAGTATGTTACAATCATCATCTAGTCTTTGCAACTTAACACTCGATTTGTTTGAGAGCCTTTTTATAACATGTTCGTTCTGCATATATTTAACATTTATGAAAAGTCGTAGATCTACATAAGTCCAGTTATAGTGGTGATTGTTTGAGGCATTCATGTCTTCCTTTAAACAATTTTTCCACATTTATGTTATGATAAAGTTATTTTTCAAACTTAGGTTTGAAGCTTAGGCATTTTTCATGGACAAAATTCCCACGAAATCTAAATTAGAAATCTGCGACAATTGCTCTGGAAGAATACTCTCTTTTCCATGCCCTAAACATCATTCTCAAAGCATCTTCAAATCTGTGGGTCAAAGGATTACAAAGTTTATTTGCTAGTCTTGTTTTCCAAACCTTTAAATGTAATTCTTCATGATTACATCTTGCTTTGTAGTATATATATATTCCGATTTCTCAAGAAATTATTATTTAATGTTAATATACATACTTCTAAAGAAACTCCACCAACAGAGTTGGAACTTGAGTGGCAAATTTTCTAAATTATATTTTAAAATGTACATTTTCATATAACGCGAAAAAGTAGATTTGATGGAAATATATAGAGAAATCGTACAATTTCATTTTATCTACCTCTTCCCTGGTATTGATCATCGCAATAAAAAGTCTTATCCAACTCCACAGTTTCAGAAATTGAATAAAACAAAAGTTCGAATTTTTGCTATATTAAGTTTGTTGTAGGAACTAAATCACTATCCAACTCCACATTTCGAGAAAAATGAATAAAAACTGAAATGTTTTAATTTTAGGTATATTAAATTTGCTGAAAAAGCTAATGTTTTCGATGACATACAAAAAATTAATTTTAGCTGAAGAAGTGTGATAAATTTAAGAAGTAATTTATAAATTATTAAAGAAGAAGAAGCGTGATAAAATTTTACAGCTTATTAGTGTCAAAACCCACTAAGAATTTTAAACTCAATGAAACGACAAGTTATCGATCGCCATTTTGAGGATTGACGAAATGGGCAATGGATTTTATATTAATGCATTAAATGAAAGGTATTCTAATGGTTGAAGTTGTAAAAAATTTCCAGCATTGAAATGCGAAGCATGTCCATCTGTTCCTATAAATACTTGTGTTTCCTTATGTATGTGAAACAATAAATTTATTATAACGACTTGATTCTTTATGTTTCACTATATTCGGCCAGGGAAAGCGGAAAGTTGAAGTATCAAACTTCAGGGTGGAAAAATTGTATTATTTTTTGGACAAGTTTGTTGAAAATGAGATTTTTAATGTTAAAATTGCAATTTTTATTACATAAATGGATTCAAGACTTTTGATTACCTTTGGGGCACCCCAATTATGCAATGCCAATCACTGAAAACAATAATGAAGCAGGTAGTTGGGCAGTTCGTAAAACACCATGGGTGGAAAGGATCTCCCATGAGAACATGAACATTGAGATGAAAATCACTTCATCTTAAAGTGCCCTGGGTACACCCACATTAGATCTCAGTTTCATAATCTTTGTTACAATTCCGACCTTCCTAGCCTTTTAACTTGTCAAAATTATACTCAACTCATTACCGTTCTCTCAAGCTCTTTGACCATAAAAATACAATTTAAAAAAAAACTAAATAATTCCTTTCTTTGACCATAAAAATACAATTTTAAAACAAACTAAATAATTCCTTTCTTTAACTCTAATAGACCATAGCTTTAATAAACCAAAGTTTGGTCTCAAAAACACTACTATCATCATCATCAATTTCCACCAAATTTTATCAAAAAAACCTAACACTATTTTAAATGCAAACGGTCTAAAGCTTAGATTACTCCTCAAACGTCAACCATAGTTGAAGTAGTTACAAAAAAAACATGTACAGTAATCAGATTTGTCCGTGCATGGTTGGCCGAGATTATCGGGTAATAGTATTGTTTTTTCAGTTTAACTCCCACAGCGATGGACTTCAAGCCGTATTATGACAAATTTGTCTGCGTATAGCACGATCTGTACTGTGTTTGGTGCGCTTCAACGCCATCTTCAATCTCTCTCTATCCGTTTGGAGGGATTAAAGATGGCCTGTCCCTCTTCTCGCCTGAGATAGAAGCTTCCGTGGATCGAAGAAGAAACTATGGCAGACTTTATTGAAACAAGGATCACTTATTACTTAATCTTACATCTTATATATATTCTTAGCATGGGCTGCTTCAGATCATGAAGCTCTCAACGCCGGAAGATTCCTAATGGGAGGGACTGGGAGCGCTAGGGATGCAGCGAGGCTGGTGGCGGCTCCTTTTCTGGTAAAGACATACCGTTTAGTCGACGATTCCTCCACAGACCACATCGTTTCGTGGGGAGACCGAAACAACACCTTTGTGGTATGGAACCCCGAAGAGTTCTCAGCTTCTGTCCTGCCGAGTTATTTCAACCACTCCAATTTCTCCACCTTTGTTCGACAGCTCAATACTTATGTATGTATTCTTTATTCTTTCTCTTTAAACCTAATTTTGTTTCAAAATCTTAAAGCAAACGAAAAACTGGGTATATGAAGGTTATAGGTGATGGGATTGATAATGTAGGGATTTCGAAAGATAGTTCGAGGGCGCTGCGAGTTTGGGAACCATTTATTCAAGAAGGGCCAGAAGCATCTCCTCTCTCATATCCAGAGAAGAAAGTCCTCCGCTGCCTCGCATCCGGAATATGATAAATCTGCGTCAATCGATCATTCAATATCATCGACAGTATTACAGGACTACGACGTTCCGGCAGCGGCCCCTTCTCTGTTAGAGGAGAACGAGATTTTGAGAAGAAATAATTCGTTGCTTTTATCCGAGATTTACCGCCTGCGAAATATATGCGGCAAGGATATCGACTCTCTCTTTACTCTGGAAAACACAAGGAATCGTCCCAGCTTGATGGACATGGACAGATCAAAAGTCGACAACCCCAGTTCTTGTAGTTCCATTACAGACGTTGCACGGGAGATCACTATGAACCCACCAAAACTGTTTGGAGTCCCCCTCCATTAGGAAAACCGGGTGTCTTGGACTTGTTGGAAATATTTACTTGCAGATCAGTACCAGACGTCAGCCGACTTTTTCAGAGTCAGTATCAGTTCACATCTCGTAGGTAAGTGATCTTGTAGGTTAGTGTTACAAGAGTGAAGAGTGTAAGGTTTCCATTGTAAACCAGTCCATTTAATTTATGAAGCTAAGTTTGTAGGTAGATAGTTATTACAACCATTAATGTCAAGACTGTAGATTCACTGAGAACCAAATTCTGGTTTGCCTATAAATAAAAGAAAAGATTGTAAATCAAAGTGAGACACAATAAACAAGCAGAGAGCTCAGAGGATAGCAGAGAGTGAAGAATTGTACACAAGCTTCTGTGTGTTTGAAGATGTCAAAAGCAACCTATGTAGAAGGTTAAATATATCCCTAAATTTCAAGTTTGCATTTACCGCAATATAGTTCTTTGTTATGTTCCTACAAATTATATAAATCAAATAGTTATGGTTGAATGCATGTTTTACATATATCTGTAAATTTCAAGTTTTCATTTACTGCAATATAGTTCTTTGTTATGTTTCTACAAATTATATAAATCAAATAGTTTATGGTTGAATGCATGTTTATTTAGTGGCACATTTTCTCCAAGTTACTGGAGCAAATGTGATTTACAATTACTATTTGAGTGAAAGATAAAAAAATCCATAAATTTATCACCAAGTGACAAGTTTCCTTAATGTTTGGGTATATGATTTTGTAATTATGTAGAATTGTTATTATCTAAGATTTTACTTATATTACTGGTTGGTGAAAAACCTGTCAGTTAAAGTTTTGTCTAAGTTGTAAAACTGACACGTTGTCCAAATCTACTTGTCAAAGTTGTCTAGTTTGAATTAAACAATTTTCTCCGTACAAGTAAAAAAAGAAAAGATAAATGAAAATTTATAACTGAGTGGTAACTAAAGTTTGGCTCAATTTTTCTTACAGCACTAATAAATATTATCTGCACTAATAAATATTATCTTTGTAGACTACTTCCATGAATTTTAATTAGGTCATGTGTCGGGTTCTAAACTTTCCCATTTACAGTAATAGTTAACCATTTTCTTTGCCTCGTTTATAATAAAATCATGATCACTATAATTTTTAGGGTAGATTTCTGTAGCTCATGATTGCCATGACTCTCCGAAAACTATCAATAAGATGGTGTATGCTAATTTAGTATTTCATTGTTTGGCTGGATGATTAGTTCGTTTTTCGGATTTAGTTCTTTTGATTCTTTGAACTTCTATGTACCCACCTGTGTTTGATGGTTTCTGTTCCGGACATTATAAATTTGTCAACGTGATTTCCAAATGGAAATTTCCATAAACTTCCACTGTTTGTGTATGAGTTAATAAAACGCCTCTGTTCAATTAGAGGCTATTTCATGTCACGGGTCCGTTCAATTCAAATCACAGTAGCAAGAAGAATCTATGAGATGGAAGCTGCAAGACAGACGAGGAAAGAGCACGCACGAAGAATAGGTTAACCCTTTCCCCATTGCCCACTGTTAATATTTTTGTTACGGGTGGCTTTGTTGAAATTTGGGTGTGGTGGGCTGGATACAGGGTTTATTCACTACTCAATACATTAGATCTCAGAAAGAGCACAAGAATTTGACTCAAGACTTTAGATTTCAGAAAGAGCAAAAGAATTTGACTACAGTTCGTGCACAAGTGGCTATTAGAACGAAGATTTATAACTTAATTGTACTTTTCTTTTACAAATTATAATATTTAAGTGATCTGTGTGTTTTTTTTTAGTGTTTGAAGAGGAAAACAGCCTGATAAATTTCGTCTATAGACTTTAAGAGATGAAATAAGATTTATTTAAAATGTTGTGAAATTTTATTATTATGATCGAGAATTTAGAATAGAAGTAGTTTTCATAGTTTAGTTTTGACATGTTTTGTATACTTTTTTGTGAAGCTTTGACAGTGAATCTGGGTAGTAGGAAAAATACATATTAAGCTTAGGAATTGCTGAACAATGTATTTCATGGTTAAAGGTTCTATGTAACTTTACACTCAAAACTGTAAATGTTGATTAGCATTTAAAACCAAGTACATAGATCAACAATCTTAATGGTAATCCGTTCTGGATTGTTTGGCTTGATAGTCCAACAAACTCCTATGGCTTAACTTCACTTAACTTAACTATGAAAAATTAAACCTGTACAGTTTTTACAATAAATCTATCTAGTAAAACAAATCATATTGAATTTACTAAAAAAACAAGTAAAATAAGCTATAAACAGCAACCATTAAATTATTAACATTAGTCAGTATATACTCATAGTAATTCTAAAAAAGATTTAGAAGAAGCAATAAAATTCAGGCTTTGTGACAAGCTGAAAAGCCGTAAAAGGCAATAAAGTAATGAAAATCACTGAAAACAAAACAAAATTCGTAAAAATATCAAAGATCTTTGAAACTCATAAATCTTATTAAAACTTTAATCAATACTAGTTTTGTTTTTCTTGACACATGTGCATAGCTTTTTTATTACACTGGGTAGGGGAAGCCTTCTCGTTTATTTTGAAAATCAGTAGATAGCACAAATTTCCCAAGTTGTGTTCGAGATGGGGAGAAAAAGAAAAGAATGGTGGAGAGGAAGAACACAGTCCACTTCCACAATAACTGAGACATAATAACAGATATTGTGATTAATTTGAGCATTTCTTAATTGTTATTCAGACACCATAGCTTTGTAAATAATTTTATTTGAGATTATATTATTTACATTTTTTTTATTATAAATCATTTTGATGATGATGATGGTTAAAGTCTACTTGACCAAACTTTGGTCTATTGGACCTAAAGAAATTAATTAATTAGTTTGTTTTAAAATTGTATTCCTATGCTCAAAGAACTTGGTTAGAAGCTTACCCAACTCACTATAACTTTGACAAGTTAAAAGGCTAGGAAGGTCGGTGTTACAACAAAGGTTATGAAACTGAGATCTAATATGGGTGTATGGAAGGAACTCTAAGAGGAAGTGATTTTCATCTTCAATATTCCTATTCTCACATAGATGGCAGATCCTTTCCACCCATGGTGTTTTAGGAACTGTTGAGCGACTTGTTTCATTATGGAGCTCATGAGAGTTTGTTCTTATTTTGGTTCTATTGGTTTTTTTCTTTGAACTGGTTAAAACAAAGAGATACTTTTGATCTTCTAGAGTAGAGTTGATGACCTCCATATAATATCTTAATTTTATTTTAGCCTCTAAATCTTTCTCACACAGTTTCTCTTTAAACTTAGAAGAAACAATATTTTAAATGTTATTAATATTTTGCAATGCAATATTTTTGTCTAGTATCTTTAAACCAACCTTGCTTGAGCCTATGGTGGTTTGGTTGGAATGAAAAGCTAGCTTAGGAAGTATTTGGTCTCCCATGTTATTGATTCCGTGCTTATACAACAAGAGCCTAGTCATAGCTAGGCTCTAGGGGAAATATCCACTTCTATAAGAAGAATGAGATCTAGTGTATTGCTTTTAATTTTGAGGTTATACATTATAAAACGCTTAAGGATTTGTTCAATCTTTCTCCAAGATTCTTTAGATATGTTGCAACCTCAAACCTCACATCCATACAAGATAATAGGAGTGACTAAAGTTTCAAAAAGGAAATTCTTTTAATCCCACATCACAAGGTTTGTTTCTTTACAATTATTTTCAAGAACAAAGTAAGCTTTCCACCGTTCATTAATCATTTTATCAATGCTATAATTTCAGTTGAGCTTGTGATGAATATCAAGATCAAATGGAACTATAGAAGGGCTCTTCGAGATTATACACGTTTTACATTATTTACATTTTATTTATTATAATGAAAGGTTGTTCTACTAGCGACACGGATTATACAAACTATAAAATAATGTCTCTTCATTAAAAAATAATTTGTCCTCACTAATTTAGGTGAATGAAACAAAAACCGCTTTATGCCATTAATATAGTTTAACACTATTAGTTTACAATTTTGTATGCTTCATTCTTTTATTGGAAGTTCCAAATTCATTTTAAGTAAAAATACATAATTTATTAGTTGTTTTTTAACAATAGTTTATTTTATTTTTTATACTTAAAACTATTTTTATTTTTCATTGAAGTGATTTTTTCTTTTGTTAAGAGTATAGCTATGAATATGAATAGGTATTTAATGTCCAACGTAATGGTAAACACCATTTAAAATAAGAGGTTCCCTAAAATTATTTCAAAGTCCATTCGAAACCACCTACAACCTAAGGGAGCTTGCATAAAGATTACTTTTGTTGGCTAAATCATTTGTGAGTGAAGGAAAATGTCAATCTACATAATAGTGATATTAAGATTGAGAATATTACTAGATCAAAATTTGAGGAGAATTTAATGTGTAATAAGGAATTAGAGGATGCTAGAAAATTATGATATTACAAGAAGTTCATCCATCCTTATCTAAAAAACCAAAAGTATCTTTATTTAAGCTTGTATAAATATAAAAATAATTGCTATTAAAATATGAAAAAACTCTAACAAACTCCACAGTGAAAGAGGACATTGGACAATTCCTAGAATGTTGTGGGATGAAAGAGTTTGTCATTTTTGTGACACTAATAAGGGTGGATATGGAAATTCTTTTCTCGTATGTTTTCCTATATATGCCCACATTACATCACAATTTTGAAATATTTGTTACAATATTCACCTTCCTAACATTGTTACTCACCATGACTATGGTGATCTAGGGATTCTTCTCTTAAACATTTTCAAGCACATAACTAAAGTTATAAGAAAAACAAGGTACTCCCTATCATTTTATGTTTCGATAAAATACAATTGCTCACATTGTATATTAATAACCTTGATAATAATCATCAAGATTATTACCATAATTATGTAAAACTAACTCAAACAATACATATGTGTGTGTGTGTGTGCGCGTATGCGTGCATGTGTGTGAGAGAGAGAGAGAGTGAGAGTGGGACTGAAAGAGAAGTTTAGGCTTATTATATCTATTCCTTGTATGTATATTGGAAAGTCACAACCTTAAACATGTCATGTTGATAAATTTTAATTAAAAACCGAACATATTTGTAATAATAAATGTTTCATTTCTTAAGGAATGTGAATGATTATTATTTTTATAATAATATAATATATACTTTTATATTCTATAATATTAGATTAGGAGTATAATAGATTTCTTTTTTTTAATCTTTTTTAAAGTAATAAAATATTTGATGAATGTTACAATGTAAAAATGTTAATGACAAACGTAACAATTCAAAATAACTCAAGGAAGAAAGATGTTACAATGAGACATAACCATTAAGGAATGTTATAATTTAACATAACCAAGGATCATGGATCTCAACATGAGATAACCATACAAATTAGTAAATTGGGTCTATCTTCATTGGTCATGGGATGGATTGTTATCCTCCACACAAAGGTTCTATTCTCAGAAATGACATGTTGATCTCATGTTGAATATATTGGTGTAATGTATTAGGGCCTTGTTGTTTATTTTTCCTTGTGCCCTAAAGAATATAGAGTTTACATTGAGTACCATCTTAGAAATGAAGGGAAGTGCTTAGGGGTTTTTCTCTATGATAATTTACCTGGAAAAATAATCTAAGAGACAACTTTAATATGAAGCTAAAAAATAAACCACAAAATTAAAATTATTCACCATATTGCAATGTGACATAAAATTCAAGGAAATCATATTATTAATTTTAACAAGTAAAATTTCACATTGTTGAAACCTTAGTTTTACATTGAAATTCTTTATTGTGGCATGATACTCAATTTAGCCTCCTAAATTATTTGTATTCTGATATCACATTGCTACATAACATTGAAGCCATAGATAGTGTCAACCTCTTCAAGTCGCAATGTGACATTATACTAAAGTAGACATCTTAATGTTGTTATCTAAAATATTATTATGATATTCAAACTTTTACTATATATCAAATGTAGTAATTGTATGTATTGATTGAAGAGAATCACAATCCCACACAACCTTATTGGAATGTTGCAATAAAACAAAACCCTTGATGAATTATTCCTATCCGAAAAAACTAGCCAACATGAACATCATAATGTGTGATAACCATTGAGGATCATTATAACACAATAAAACTATTGAAGAAGATAAAAAGTGACAATATTTTGGGCGAACATAGAAATTAAACACAATTCAACCAAGAAGAACATTGCATTGAGGAACATCATGGTAGGATATTTCGACACTTAAGATTTAGTTAATATTAACTTGTGTTACGGAGAGAAATTCCTATGGCTTGGGGTGCCACAGCAGACAGCTTGACTCTAGAAATCAATCCTTTCCTATATGCAAGAGAAACCAAACATCTAACACTAAAGGATCTGGATTCGTACCTTATTCCAGACGGTTGATGTAGATCCACGGTTGATCTTTCCAACTCCAGCTTCAATTGATAAATTGCTTCCTCAACATTCAATAAACAAGACAAGCATGCTATATATAATCATTTTAGATCTGCTCTAGTATATATTATCAATAACATATAAGCATTTGAAATCATCAATGGATCAAATATTCATTCAAATACACATTATTAAACAGGAAAATATATTTCTATTAATATAAAATGAGAGATTACAATGAATACAACCTCTGTCGACACATCTACGAATTGGATAATTTGAATCCCCCACTTGGGCGTCCACCACTTCAATCCTCCATCTCTCGATAGCAAGCTCACAAGTAAAGGGAAAGCTTGGGAAGAACACAAAAGTGTTCCAAGGGACAAAGGGATGCAGACCTAAGCACAAGTTCTGGCAACAATGGACTATATTTCTCTTGCTGTCAATTCCTCATGCCTTCAATGTATCCAAAGGGTTCCTTATATAGCTCTTCAATGGGGTAATGAAAGGTCTAATCCAAGCGATATCAAGGCATATGGAAGGCTAGGAGACAAGTGATTCAGATCCACGTTAAGGAAAAATCCAAAAGAATTTGGCCTTTTGCACACATCCCTATGTACACGGTTTTAGGGGTCAAGCCCACGTATATATGCGAGAAAGGGTTTAAAAGTCGCGTATAACAAATTTTGCATGTTTTTAGGGATGATCTTGGAAATATCAAAGGAACAAAAATGGTCCATGGGTTTTAAGGAGTCTGCAGAGGGATAGGGAAGGCCAAAAAAATGTGATTCACCATGTGTGGTAAAATCAGCTATAACAGATGCCCCCTAATGTGTGAGGTCAGAGGTATCATATGATGGTCGAAATACATTATAATTCCATCCCATAAGTGAAGTGACAAAGAACCCAATGGAAGAACTAGCCATCCAATCAACACTATACAATGATACAACTCTGCACATAACTGCAAATACATACAGCAGTCCCAGATACATAAGAGTACAATGGCCATGAATAGGCATGATACAATATGACATATGTGGTCATCACCACATACAATATAAATAGATCATAATCTCCAAGATGAAGATATACAAAGGCTTATGATCTCCATGAAGACTGAAGATATATAATGGATCAAGATCTCCATAATGGCTAGAAATGTCTGACATATACTGGAATCAAGTCATGAGAGCTGAAATCTCATGAACACTAGCACGATCAGGGAGGTAGCATATATAAGATGCCACCAATCTGGAAGGTCTTCTACACAAACTGCTACGATTACATGTCCTACTATGTGAATAGAGGTGTCGAGGTCGAACATAGTACTCCATCGTCTGATTACCAGTCATTGATGTATACCGTTAACAGACGCGAGATCACCCACCAATAATGAAAAATGGGAATTAAGGTACTTGAGTGCAAGCTAACAAGTGTGAATAAATGTGTTGAGGTAGAACACTTGAGAGAATCCATCGATTAGGGGACAATGATGTATTCCTAAAAAACTGTCGATGGTGAGAGAACCTGCCACTGATGACTGCAAGTCTCAAGGCACTAAAAAATGACTCTAGATTCCTATCCCAGAATAAATGATCTGAAGTCGATGGGATGAAATCCATTGGAAGAAAGGAATTAAGGCATCCCCCATCATCCAACACGAGGTACTCAGCAAAGCTGTATAATGTGGAAGGACTCTATCATAAGGTCCACAAACCAGTAACTGTACTGGGAATGGCCGACATACAAAGTCAAGATAAATGCGGAATGGCCGACTCAAGTTTCAACTTCCTTTGAAGAAGAGAATAAAGGCGAATGGTGACTTAATGTAGGCAGCATTGACTCGATATGCAAAACTAGGACATCTCTGCGACACAGGAGGCATCAACAGAGGCTTTATAGGGACTGGAAGCTTAACCAGTCGGTGGAGATAAACTCGGATAAATGAGTACAGCTCCTAAAGTCAAACTATTAACCCAACCCATGGATGTGATACACAATGCTCTGTTCGAAGGTGACATGACTCGACTGCTGCCAAAGATAACATCTTTCCTTGTCTGGCTTTTTGGTTTTTCAATTTTTTTGGACTTTTTCAAATATTTGAAAATCTTGAAAAAGAATAAAATTGCTTTAAAGTTACAGACTAGGAGGATATGAGTGTCAAATGGGAAAACAAACTAGTTTCAAGTAGTGGAACATACCTATGCTCAATGCAAGGACACATGTGTAGGATACCGACACTTGGGGGAAAGTCCCCTCCCAGTAATAATAGGGAATCAAGCCACAAAGGATATACAAAATGGCTCTACGTGGCTAGACATGAGACAAGCTCGGGCTATATGGCTAATGCTCAAAGTCCGGGAAGCCAGCATAAGGCTCAAATGAGGCAGGAAAAGCTCATGATAATGCAATTACAACTTGACATAAGGGATTCTGGGGGAAACGAGCCAGAAAAAGATCAAGAGGAGTATGAGGCTCTTGCGAAATGTCATGGCAATACTATACAATGGACTCCCACACCCTAAAGGACAAAACTATCAGCATGGGCACCAAATACAAATAAGGCACTAACTAGGGTACCCATGTAAGGTCAAGCTCTACCATTCAATCATGCCAGTTCTAAAATATCAAGAAGGTCTCGTGACAAGATAGAATGGGTTTGTACCTACGGTTATGATGAAATGGTCATAAGGTCATGCAAAATGCAAATGGTGGTGAAACCTTACCTATATGCAAGTTTAGATATGATACCTGAAATTGGCACGAACGGGTCAAAACAATGGTCGAAACGGTGCTCAAAATAGTCTCCTACATCATATATTAGTAAAAAATGGTCCAAAAGTATTAGAAACGGTCCAAAACTATAGAAAAGGGGGTAAAAATTTTCAAAATTTGAAATTTTTTTATAAATAGTAAAAAATTCAAAACATTATATAACATTTGAAATTTTTACCCAATTGAGCTCAGAACTTCAAACACGAATTCCAGGAGATCCAGCCGATAGAATCTGACACCGTTTTTTCTAGGTAATTTCCCATGCCCTGCTCTTTCATTTTCATGTAAATTTTTCAATTTTCCATGGTCTATTTTGATTTCTAGGCCATCCTAAAGTGTGCACCTCAGCCCACATGGAAATCGAGGATTTTTCCGTGTATAGGGCTGGACATATGCGGAAAAATCCCTCAAAGTCACATACATATGCGGTTGTTTAGCAAACAGCCGCGTATGCGGCCGCGGTCAAATTTTTCTAAGACTTCTAATGACCCATACTTGATTTAAATGAGTAGGATCGTTCTAGAATGGAGAGAACATGAGCACGAGGATGTAGAAGAAGCAGGATGTGGTGATCTAATGGCACAACAGGCTCTTCGTGCATGCATGCTCTACAGGTTTTGGTGTCTTGGTGGCTTAAGGGCCAAACCAAGACTACTGCAGATGCTAGTAGACTACTGGGATCCTGACTCAGAGTCTTTCCAAATCGATGGGATGTCCCTCACCATAGAAGTGGAGGACATATACTTTATTACTGGACTTTTTCGACGGGGGTAGTGGTGAACCTGTGATCTCGTGGGCCGAAGGTGGCCTCACCATAGACGAGTACATAGTTGTGTATTGTTATCCAGACACGGAGAAGGTCGGGAGTCAGATCCCAACTAACTCCATATAGGTGCTAGGCCTAAAGGTCATACTACTGACATTGGGCAGGATAGCAGGGCTCACTCCACCAGGCCTCACAGCCTCTAAAGTTTTATGTGATGCAGTGCATGAGACCCACGATATATGATTGGAGCACTGCACTACTGGGCAACATGAAACACCAGCTCAGTGAGTGCAAGATGGGAAGAGTATGAAACTTCGGTTTCAGTAGCATACTGAGCACGTTTTTCTTTGAGCATGTTCCAGGATTAAGCCCTAGAGTTGACGTTCCTCTTCAGGGGGTTCGAGATCCGGCCCAATGACGTTCGGAAAACATGATGCACAAAATGGTTGGAGGTAGGGTATCCAACCCCTATCCAGCTAATTTCTTTCCATGGTGGCGACGGTAGATAGTTGCCATCGATGATTACCCCTATGCGGGGATAGATTTTTGGGAAGACCCCGACATTCCATTACGACCAGGATCGACATACAGTGACATTGGTAATGAATCCCAACCCCTCTTTTTAAGATTTTTGAGTTATTTAATTTTTTTGTGTTTTTTGATATATGGAATCAAAAAGACATGTTTTTGCATGACAACACATAGTGACATCCTATCATATATATGCATATGTAAGACCACAATGGCCTGAAGGATTCCCTCGTCATAGATGGAGGGGAAGAGGAGATGGTATTACAGGTGTGGATGTAGAGCAGACACTCCAAAGCATTCATACCAACTTCATTCGGCTGACACACAGGCTACCCATGGCGCAGGTCGAGGACCTGCCTACGGCCATGCAGCGTCAGGTGGTGGGTGTGCCACGAGCATCGGTGCAGTTGTTTAGATGACTAGCTAGAGCCTTGGTGACATTCCACAATCAGAACCCCCCTCCTCCTCCCCAAGCTTAGATACCTGGGAGTAATAGATTTCGTACTATCGTGTATTTATATTTTGGTGGCTCAAAAGTGCCATTTTTGTATTATGACACTATGTATTATCACATTTTGGATGTTTTAATGAAATTTTTTTATGATGATCTGTTTATTTATTTACATGTGTAAAAATGTATGTTTGTGATGAGCTTACTGTCTATGAAACAAATTCCAATCTAACACGTAGTTAGCATATGAGTCAGCAACTTGATTATAAATTCTTGGAACATGTATTTATGCTATGTTGTCAAATTTCCGTTCTAACAATCTCACACATAAGAATCTCCATAATAATGTTGGATCTCTAACATGATACAAGCTATTAAGCTGTGACACTACTAACTCCGAATCAAGACATACCTCAAGAGATAGAACACCATGTGAAATGGCATCCCATAGAAGCTTAATAATGACACTATATGCAGTGACATTGTTTGAAGAAAGACATAAACATACGCCTCTTGAAGACAATACCTGACCCATAGGAGTATAAATCACCCAAGTAGTAGAGGCTGAGTGTTGAGTGTGATGGCTTGCACCATCCGTGAATCCTATATAGATGGAAGACTCCATTGATATCTTCCATAAGAAATGGAAGCCAATCAACAAACCCAATCACCATAAGAAAAACCTAACTATGCAAAGTGTTGTACAATAATATACAATAGTCAGCCCTGGCTGAGAATTATGCATAGTAATTTTTAAGATAGAGCCCATTTCTAGGCTCCACCAAGGTCGTCCCTTCATAATCTACTAGCTCATAAGCGCCCTTCTCTAACACATGTGATTTGTTCACTGCTTGAACCTGTCCATTCGCTTGAGGGTAATAAGAAGAAGAATGCTCCTGCTTATACCCTAACTTCGAGGCCAACTCTTCCATCATCTGATTCTGAAAGTGCCTACCATGGTTAATGACAAGATCTTTCAGAATACCGAACCGAGTAATAATCTGGTTGAACACAAAGTGAGCGGTTGTCTCACCGTTGGATTTAATTGTGGGCATAACCTCATCCCATTTTGTGAAGTAATCAACAACCACGATAATATGATGATGCCTCCCAGCTGAAGATGGGTTGCAATCCATGAAATCGAGCCCCCACTTAGTGAAGGGACCAGCGGTGATAATTGGATGTAACGGGGTAGGATGCGAGTGAATATTACATGTGAACACTTGTTAAGGTTGGAACTTCTTGACTGCATTAACACAATCTTTAAAGATTGAAGGCCAGAAATAACCTGCTCTCAATATTTTTTGGGCTGTAGAAAGCCGAGATAAATGACCACCACACGCCCCTCTATGGCAATCATTCAGCACAAGCTCAGCCTCATGAATTAAACAACGACGTAAAATGGAATCTACCCCACGATGGTAAAATGTGTTATCGACTATGAGGTAACTCTTGGATACGTGATGTAATCGTCATTGTTCATCCCATGAAAGATGAGTAGGGACCTTCAATGTTTATAAATATATGATAATATATCCATACCATGGTTCCAAAGTTAAGATTAAGAATATGTGCTCATCAACAAACGTATCTTCACAATATTCCTCCTCCTCCTTGCTCAGGAAATCAGATATAAGTTCTACAAAAATCAACGATTTCTTCGATTTTGCCGAAACAAACTCAAGATCGAATTCTTGCAAGATGACAATCCACTTATTATACTTTCCCCCTATCATCCTTCTAGTGAGGACAGACTGAAATGGATTGACATGGGAAACCACCAAGGTTTGGCGAAGGAGAATATAGTGTCTCAATTTTTGAACCGCATTAATGGTAGCTAAGGCAAGCTTCTCCACATGGGAATAATGGATCTCCGCATCAATAAGGTTTCGACTTAGATAATATATGACATGATCTTGGAGCTCATCATCCTCTTGAATGGATTGACATGGGAAACCACCAAGGTCTGGCGAAGGAGAATATAGTGTCTCAATCTTTGAACTGCATTAATGGTAGCTAAGGCAAGCTTCTCCACATGGGAATAATGGATCTCCGCATCAATAAGGTTTCATCTTAGATAATATATGACATGCTCTTGGAGCTCATCATCCTCTTGAACCAAAACCATACCAATCGTCTCCATGGATGTGGCCACATAAAGTAGAAAGTCACAGCGATAGTTGAGTGGACTAATCACTGGGGCCAATGCTAAGGCTCACTTAAGCACATCAAAGGACTCCTAGTCTCACTCATTGCAGCAAAAGGTAGTGTCCTTCTTCAAAAGACACATAAAGCCTCTAGTCAAATTGGCAAAATTCATGACCAATCTCCATTAGAAGTTTTCCATGACTTGCAAACATTGAATATGTCTAATGTTTATCGAGGGAGACAATTGAAGTATTGCCTCAACCTTCAAAGGGTCGACTCTTATACCCTCTTTGGAGACAATGAACCCTAATAAGCGACCAGACTTCACACAAAAGATGCACTTGTGAGAATTTATTCTAACCAAATAATGGCGGCACCTTTCGAACACTAATCTCAAATGGTAGGAATGACTCATCCTCTGACGAGAATGAGCAACAAGGTCATCCAAAAATACTTCAATAATCGATTTGAGATAATGGAAGATCAAGTTCATAGCCCGCTGAAAAGTGGCTTTGGCATTTTTAAGTCCGGAGGGCATCTTCCAATATGCAAAGGTACCCCAAGGACAAATAAAGGCAGTCTTATGTTGGTCCTCAGGTTTTATCTGTATCTGATTGTATCCGAAAAATCCATCCATAAAGGAAAATACCTCGCTTCCCAAACACTCATCCAAAACTTGATCGATGAATGGTGTGGAAAAATGATCTTTAGGACAGGCTCGATTCAAGTCAAGGAAATCAATGCATATGTGGATCGTTCCCTGCTTCTTATCAACTGGAACAAGGTTTGAAACCCACTCTATTAAGGGAATGGGATAGATAAAATCAGCATTCAACAGTTTTTCTATCTCAACCTTAAACGCGGGTGCTTTTATAGGATTCACTGCACGCAAGCATTGTCAAATAGGCTTAGCATTAGGATAAGTTTTAATTTCATGCTCAACAATGCAAGGGTTGATACTTGGAATTTCTTTGTATGACAAAGCAAATACATCATGAAATTCTTTGAACATCTCGATATACTCTTGAATCTCAGCATGGGAACATTCTGCCCCAATATAGACATTCTCAATCTTGCCAAGATCACGAGAGATATTGATAGGGATGGTAGGAGATATATCTGCCATGTTTCCATCAGCCATCGAACTAGGAGAGCTTGACGGAATCATGGGACTACCAATTCTCTCACTAAGAATCTCCCTAAAGTCTTCACACTCCAAATGGTCAAGCTTGGGAAGAAAATAAGATCTATGATGCAACTCTTCCCAAGGTGGCTCAACCCCAGACATAGCCTCAATAATAGCCTCATCTGAAGGAAAAACACTATCAAGGAAGTCATGTGTGTGAGAAGACTGAACTGCCCATGCAGGCAGTACATATTGGTTGTCCTCCTCTATCCACGAAGAGGAAATACTAGGCTCTGTAGCACTTCCGATATTAGCTTGATATGCTATCATAGTTGCAGGCAATGGCACATTCGTTCTGATGGGCTCACGTGAAGGACTCGGTGTACGAAGAATCCAAGGATATTCCATATGAGTTGTGTGAAAAGACACCGAATGCAATGACGATGAAGCCTCACCGGACGTAGACTTGATCATAAGAACAAGTGCAGGACAACTAAATGATCCCATAAGGGATGGGTACATGCCCACACCCACACCCTATTTTCCCATTGAGAGTGTGCGATAATTGGGATAGAAGCTCCCGAAGATGTGGTAACAACAATTTTTTAATGACATTTGATCAATCGTAACTATATTCCCATTAAATGGAAATCATACAACTAAAAATATAGAAGAAGCTAAGGCTTGCATACTGTACATCTAATTCCTACCCAGTAACAGATTGTAGTCGAGGGGCGCATCAACCACCTCGACCTTGATTGCGATGGTCTTCCCTCCCAAATGGACCTTAGGAGAAGGAAGAATGCCGTGTGGCCAAAATGATCTACCATAAAACGCAGTCAACATGGTAGCGGATTTAGACAACACTGGGGAACCCAAACCCTTCCAACATGCCAAAGACATCACGGAAGCAGCATCGCCTTCATCAATCACAATGCGTTTGACAGTCTTATTAAGACATTCTACATGAATCAAGAGAGACACATAGTAAGGAAAGCAAGGCTGTAGTCCCGCGGTTTCAAATTTGATGACAAAGGAATAATTATCATCGTTAACACCAAGAGAAGAAAGCAAAGCTTTCCTTTACGAAGGACAACTTTGAATTACTTCAAGTGCAGACATCGCACAAGGAGTGTGGCCCAAATCCTTGACAACAGAATAGTTCTAGGTAGCTCGAGAATTAGGATTGTGCCCTGAATGCTTAAGGACTCCCTTAGGAATGCGAAGAGAAACTTTAGGCCCTATCCACAGGTTTTTCAATACACAAAGGACTCTCGGGTGGAGTAGGTTCCTTTCCAAGGTTTGGTTGTGATGAACCATAGTCCTTCGAACGAGTCACAACCTTAGTAGCACGCACCATGTTGATGCAACCATGACCACTACAAGCTTCCGGTGGATCTTTATCCCCACCAGACTGATCATGGGTCCTCGAGTTCATATTTTGATTATGAGGTAAAGGGTTAGTCAGCACAACTGGGCCCTGTGCTATGAACCTCGAGGCTTCTTCTATCTGAGGGCACAAGTGAGTGAGGTGGTCCTCCTTACATAACTTGCAAGGGAACTTAACCTTAAGTTTAGGATGCTTGTGCCCCCCAGCATTTCAGGTGTTCTTGTCATTAGAATTGGCATTTCCAATCTTATTCCCACCCTTACGATTGTTTTTACCCTTCTTTTTATTCCTTCTAGGTTACTGGTTACCCTTATAGTCTGATGATTGTACCAAAGGCACACTCAGCGTTTGAGTGGGTTGAGACAAAGCCGTGGCCTCTCCCGAAGCAGATTGGTTGATAGATAATTGACTAACCTGTTTCAAAACTGAATTTTCAGGTTTGGTACTCATACAACCAACAATGCCATCGACATGTAGTCCAGGTTTGACCTTATGGTCGAAACTAGAATGCAGAGCATTAGGAATGATCTCATATAACAAACCGGATTGAGCATAAATCAAGTCCAATTGCTGTGCCTTGGAAATGGCTTGTTCCTCGTTCTGAACTCCGGATGTAGAAATATATTTCACTATATAAGGTATTAATGAATTAAATAAACACTCGAGGAGAAACTGTAGCAGTATGAAGGCTTTAATCAATCTCTTCCGTCTACGCCACTCTTGGATGTGGTCTGAGATATGTGTGGCTTTATCTTGCCAAAATGTTTACAAGAGTTTCGTACGAATTTCGTAACGCACTGGTAGCTAGAAGTGGTTGAGAAAAGTCATAGCTAGGTCATTGAACATAGTGAATTCCCCCTTAGGTAGCTCTATGTACCATTTCATGGCAAGCCTAGTGAGGGTGCGTTGAAATAGCCTTAAACGGATCGAATATTCATGTAAGGAGTTAGAAGAGCACCATAGGTGAAATGTAGTAACATGTTCACTCGAATCTTCTCCTAGTTTTCCCCCGAACTTGGGAATGTCCGAGGGAAGCTATGATAGGGACAGCCGGCCAAGCCGGGTCATAATATACTGGATCGTTCGTTAGTCTCGACAAGTCAGGAAGATTTAACGTTGCGAGGAAAGGGAGCCTAGGTTGAGCAGGGCTATGAGGAACTCCCTGATAATTTTGGTTCACATAGGACTGATTACCATAACCACCATGGCCATGGCCATAGTATCCTCCTCCCGTTTGACCCGTGTAGGGTGACATGGAAGCACCACAATGTGGTATACCTTGACTATTTGGGGCTACAAAGCCATAATTCGGGGAGTAAGTGGGTTACTGATACCCGTACCCATAAGGTGAATAACTTTGTGTATACTGCAGTCCATAATATGGTCCATAAGAAGTCCCATGAGATGTCCCATGAGAAACTCCATAAGGAGGAATAGACATTCCGGAAGTAAGAATGTGACCTCCAGAAGTAGGAATACTACCTCCCGACACAACAGGAGGTACTTGAATTTGAGACACAACTACACGAGTAGCAGCAGTATGCACATGAATCCTAGCAACATTTCGGCCCGAAGGACCATGTGAATGTGGGGGAGGAATAGCATTCTAAGAACTAGGAATAAAGGAGAAAGGGATATGTGAAATCACGTATGTGGTATTCCCTATAGTCGCTTGTCTTGGCTCTGGTATCTGAATAGGACTACTAGCACTAGGTCTAGGATGAACATGTGATGTAGCCTCCACCACTGGGATGGAGGGTGCAATGTGACTCGTGCTCCCAAATCTCTCCGCATGGAAAGGAATGCGAATGCCCCCAGGCATAGTGCTAGGATCAAATTACGACTCGGAATGGAATGCTGGGTCATGTGTAGGGATGCCAGGAATTCTATGACTAACATAACTAGTGCTCACAGGTTCATGATGAGTCTCGTTGCCCGACATCCAATACCGACAACCTGTGGATGAGGGATCATACCCAGAGTGTGTAGGTATATCATGTGAAGGAGTGAATCTAGAGTGTGTAGGTATATTAGGTGAAGGATCATACACATGGGTAGGATCATCTTCTCCAACCTCCTGAGGTGGAGAAGACAACTCATGAATTTCATCTTCATGATCTCCCATCGTGTGGGAATCAATGTGAGGATTATTTCGCCTGGACCATCTATTTCTCTCTCCCAAAGGACGAGGAGATGTAGAAGGTGGAAGTCCTACTAAATGACAAGAACAGCGGGGTGCCACACCCAAATCCACAATGACTCAAAAAAAAATGAAAAATACTCTCTAATTACGCAAACCCTAAGCAAGCTAATGTGCATAGAGCATACACCAATATAATATAAATCCAATCACAAGCAGAGAAGGGTAGGATATGTGAGCTCTGGAATGAAGCAGGTATGTCTCACCTAGGAGAGGCTTGAGACTCCCATACACAACAAGCAGAGGTTCATAACCAATTATTATGGCCCTCAGCTTCAACGCATTTAGAGACTGTGTTTTCCGACCCCAACTTGGCCGGGACACCCGCAGAATAACCCCTACAAATTACCCCCTTTATAACCTAGGTAAGGAAACTAAGGTCACCTCAATATAATCAATGCTCAGGCGGATATTCGCAGGCGAGATTGACCATATGGGTAGGGTAGCAAAGCCTAAAACTCTTGAAATATCCCCCAGATACGAATACAATCCTAGAAATATCTTCGATGCTACTCAGTTATGACTAGGGGTCATCCTAATCAATAACCGCTCACATTTCCTCATGCTTAACTCCCTTGTAAGAGGAGGATCCTGAGAAACACTAATTATACCAAGGAATTTCACACTCTCACCTGGATAAACACATACATGTTGTTGTTTAGTGGTCTTGGAGAATTTACTCACAATGAACTATTCCAAAACCCTAAAACCTAATCTTGTTGGTGTACCCTATCAAATAAAATAGTGTAATCCATTTTAATTAAGCGTTGATTTTATTTGGCTTTATTACTCAAAAAAGGCAGATGACCATGCAACCAATGGTGCTATAATGCAACTCGAAGTAAAATGCACACCTAACAATCAATGCAAATGCATTGTGTCGAATGAAAAACAGGGCATGCTACTACGTGAAATGCAAAATTTTCTTCAAATGACAAATGCAGTCATTCCTATATGAAATCCTGACTAATACTTCTCTAAGAAAACCTCGTGCAAGTACCATGAAAAGTGCAAAGTGAAATGCATAATGATGCAAAGAAGTAAATATTTTTGGATTTTTTGAATAAAAATGAGATACTAAAGAAAAAGAATCATTCAACCACCCCCAGACTTTGCAAGCATAATCAAACAGCACTTACGCAAAGTACTAAGGTAAAAGAAATCTAATGCACTAATCCAAAAACAAAAAATCGAAAGTGCAATGACAAGAACATTCTTAAAAAAAGAAATTTACCCTAAAAAAAAGTGTCTCTATTCAGAAACAGAGGTGTATACAGACTCTAGCAGTATCAAAGGAGACTCAATAGTCATCAAAATTCCCCTAGCAACAATCCATCTTCCTCTAAAAGGAAAAACTCAGGGCATACGTGACTGTTCATAGTGGACCTGTGTATGTATGCGGATATAGCAGTCAAAGCAGTGTGTATACATGACTTTGAGTTAAAATCTCGCGTACATGAAGAAAAATGTATAAAAAAAAGGGCAAACAAATAAACTGAGACAAAATTCACACCAATCAGACACTACCAGGAAAACATGCCCCCAAACCCGACTCAGAAACAGAGAAATAATATCAATTCAACAACATTGAATGCTGATAAAACCCCCAAAGGACAACTACTAGGAACTCCCCAGCAAAGTCGCCAATTTTGTTATGGAGAGAAATTCCTATGGCTTGGGGTACCAAAACAGACAGCTTGACTCCAAAAATCAATCATTTCCTATATGCAAGAGAAACCAAATATCTAACACTAAAGGATCTCGATTCCTACCTTATTCTAGAGGNAATTGATAAATTGCTTCCTCAACATTCAATAAACAAGACAAGCATGCTATATATAATCATGTTAGATCTACTCTAGCATATATAATCAATAACATATAAGAATTTGAAATCATCCATGGATCAAATATTCATTCAAATACACATTATTCGACAGGAAAAGATATTTCTATTAGTATAAAATTAGAGATTACAATGAATACAACCTCTGTCAGCACGTCTACGAATCGGAGAAACTGAGTCCCCCACTTGGGCCTCCACCACTTCAATCCTCCATCTCTCGATAGAAAACTCACAAGCAAAGGGAAAGCTTCGGAAGAACACAAAAGTGCTCCAAGGGACAAAGGGATGTAGACTCAAGCACAAGTTTCGGAAACAATGGACTATAGTTCTCTTGATCTCAATTCCTCATGCCTTCAATGTATCCAAAGGTCAACTCCGAGTGATATCAAGGCATATGGAAGGCCAGGAGACAAGTGAGTTGGATCCACATCAAGGAAAACTCCAAAATAATTTGGCCTTTTGCACACATCCCAATGTATGCGATTTTAGGGGTCAAACTCACGTATATATGCGAGAAAGGGTTTAAAAGTAACGTATAGCAAATTTTGCATGTTCTTAGGGATGATATTGGAAACATAAAATGAAAAAAAATGGTCTACAGTGTCTAAGGAGTCCACAGAGGCATAGGGAAGGCCAAAAAAATGTGATTCACTGTGTGTGGTAGAATTAGCTATAACATCTTGGTATTATTTGTATTTAGGTAAAGGGTGTTTCCTTGGTATGCATTGCCAGGAATTTCTACTTATTTAATCCACCAATTACAATATCTTCAATATAAAGAGTGATTTGACAATTCATCATCACATTGATTTTAATGGTCAGTAATACATGGATTAACACTTGATTGGTCCATGATCTCCATTTAAAGAGCATGGAGGGTGATTTTCTTGATTATCAATAGTGAGAAACTCATATGTAAAATATTTTTAATTTTTTTCATATATTTCCTTTTGTATATGTTTGGATGGACTATTTCCCTATTAGATGTTTTATCCACATAAAGCATTAATGTGTTGATGTAACATACCTCAAAATTCAAAAAAAATAAAAATCTATAACCATATATCTTCAGACATAAAAATTTCTAACCGTTATGAGAGAATACAAATCAAAAGAAACCTTGGCCATAATTAAAGGTAAAAAATCATCCTTGTATAATCATCCTTAGGCATTAGGACCCCCTGTAATATTCATTCCACCATTGTTAGATCCATTCTGTAATCATAATAGAAATTTATGCACTAAACTAACTTTCGCCTTTCTGTCTTCTGCTTTTCACCTCTCGTTGCGGACCTCGAAAATCGAAAACGCCATGGAACAATCACTTGAAATTTTGGCTTTCTGCCTTCCGCCACGAGACTCGGAAGTTAAAAACTTCATAAATCAATCACTTGAACTTTCTTCTTTCTGGATTCCGCTTTCCACCTTTCGCTGCGGAACTCGGAAGTTGGAAACTTCATAAAACAATCACTTAGACTTTCTTCCTTCCTCCTTCTGCTTTTCACCTTCCTTTATGGAACTCAAAAGTCAAAAACTTCTTAAAATGATCACTTGAACTTGTCTATTTTCCGGATTTTGCTTTTCGGCTTTTTCTTTTTGCCTTTCGCAACAGAACTCGGAAGTCAAAAAATTATTAAAAATGATCACTTTGAACTTTCTTCTTTACGTATTTTTCTTTTTTCCTTTCGCTGCAAAACACAGAATTCTGACACTTCTTAAAATGATAACTTTGAACTTTTCTTCTTTTTGGCTTCCGCTTTCCACCTTCCACTGTGGAACTCGGAAGTTGAAAAATTCTTAAAACGATTACTTTGAAATATCTTCTTTCCAACTTCCACTTTTCACCTTCTGCTGCGAAACTCTGAAGTCAGAAACTTCTTAAAATTATCACTTTGAAATTTCTTCTTCCTAGCTTTCGCTTTCCTCCTTCCACTACGAAACTCGAAAGTCGAAAACTTATTAAAATGATCACTTTGAACTTTCTTCTTTTCTCCTTCCGTTGCGGAACTTGAAAGTCGAAAACTTCATAAAATATCACGTGGTCCTTCACTGTACAATTAATACTTCACCATCGATCTCTCTGACGGATTTAATCCTAACCATTGATCTGGATTCTTATATGGATTTCCAATGAAAATTTTGTGACCAATATTCATCATTGATCTTCTTTGTGGGTGAATTCTCAGCCATTGATATACTACAATTGTGGATCAATGTCCAACCTAGTGGATTGTGGAAGTCGGTTTTTCAACCTTTCAGAGCTAAGCTTCTGCAATTCTGTCTTTCACACCTCTGTGAACCGTCGATCTCAACGTGGACTAGATCTGTACCATTAATCCTCTATTCATGTTTAACTTTTCAAAAGTCAAGGGTTTCTGGTCTGATTTAGAATTCTGTTTAGTGTTGGCTGTTCTCCAAATTTTGCACTTAGCCTTTGGCTGCTCAACCTCTTATCTCTTTTATTCATGAATAGAGATGAAGGATCCAAACTCGGCCCTCAACACCTTCTGAACCTATCGAAAAACGATCAAATCACTAGTGAAAGCCATAATCCTTGTTCTGCTGAATTCTGGGTTGCTCTGGTTGTGAAAATTGGTAAACACTTCATCTTATAGTTCAAAATATTGTTTTTCCTTGTTCAAGATCTTAATTTATAAACCATTTTTCTAACTATTGAACTTGTATGTGCATGAATAACCCATAAATGTTCTCTACGATGAGGGTTTTGTTTGGATGATGGCTGAGAGGGTTTTGCAGCTCGATAAGATTTGTGGCCTTGCCCTTTGTGGCTCTGTGGTTAAAACATTATGACTTGTTGTGTAATTTTTCCCATAGCTTTGGGGCTTCATCTTTGCGCTTGTTCTTCTGTGAGAAAGTGATAAATTTCCTTTGGTAACGTTATGAACTTGATACTGTAAAGGATTTCCGTCACTTGTTGAATCATAGCGACTATGCCACTTTTATAAAAGAAATTGTTTAACATGTATCTAAAACAGTTCTACTACTTTGTCACTTTGATAATGTAATGGTTTTGTGAGAACCCGTGAGGGATTATAGGATTTGTCTAGTTTTATTTACAGTTTTTTTCTAAGCATATCTATTCAATTTCAATATTGAAAACTTGGATCTAAACTTTGAACAAGTTTTATAATTTTAGATCTAAACCTTAAATAGGTATTATAATTTCATTCACCCTCCTAAGTTAATAATGTAGAATTAATTAAGGATTATTGAAGTCAAAGGAAACGAGAAATTTACAATAGGAACATGTGATGCCATGAAAAATAGAGGATCCAATCTGTTATATGCAGAACCAACATTAACATTTCAATTGGTGTGCTGAAATTGAGAAACAAAATTAATGAAGATCTAACTTAATTCGTACATACTGGGAAAACACTGTTAGATATAGGAATAAAGTTTGAAACAGAGGATTCCATTTTTCAAATGCATTCATAAATTCTAAAATCATTCAATTATTGAAACCGTTCCCTAATAGACCAACCATAACCAGGTATGTAGAATTATTCTTAGATCAAATATGATTTACTACGATGCTATCATTGTACAGATCTATGATAAACAAAGCATGGAATATGATTCTGTATAAATTCATATATAGTGTTGCCTCCATAGGTAACTACAATTCTTAACAATTTACATATACATCCTATAGTAACTAGAATCATTCATAAGAAAAAATAGAGTAGGAACTTGGATAATTGTAGAAGGGGACAAACACCCAAAGGATAATGTTCCACCCAACCTTCTCCTGAAGCAACCAATATTACTTGCTTAGGACCCTCGAGCTTGTTCATTGAACCACTAGGACGAAGATCACTGGATAATATCCCACACAACAACTTGCTGAAACATAGCACTAAGTAGCAGACTTAACTCAACAATTCCACTTTAGATATCCCCTCATCAAATTCCTTGTGTTCCTAACCCTTTAGTTTGTAGCAGTCACAAGGTTAATTCACTTGGAAATTGAATGAGTAGTGAACCTCCTGCTCAATTTGATGGTATTTATAATATTTCCTAGGTCTTTGGGTCATTTTTGGAATTAAATGAGCCACCAGATCAATTCCCCCTCTCAAGGAACATGACCACATTTTTAGGGATTATGCTTCTTGCAACAGCTAGAAAGTGAAATGATAGTGCTGCCACTTTTCAACCATCCTTCTACAGCTGCTCATTCCTCCTAGTTATTCAGTGAACACTCATTTAACAGTCTCTCTTGGATAGGTGTCTCTTCTATTTAATTATTAAAATAAATAATTCTTCAATTACAATCACCCTTGACCAACTTGGTCATAAAAATTTACAATAATTTTAACATAATGTTTTCTGAAATAAATTATAAATATTTATTTTTATGTTCTAGGTGTGTTACAAACACCCCCTCTTAAGCTCAACATCACCCTCAATGTTTCTTAAGTTTATTTCGAGTCTTCCTGGAACGGAGTTGGATATGCCACCCGCATATCACTCTCCAATTAGCAGGTTGTTTCATCTGGACTGAGGTGTTTCCATTGCACCCTTACCTGTCAAATGGTTGAATTCTAGAGAAAATTTTTCCTCTTGTTGAGAATATAGTCCAGTTCCACCTGAAAATCTCCTTCTTGCTCTACCTAAATCACAATCTAGTCGATCACATGAGTAGCATCGTGTACATACTTTTTGAAAATTGAAATGTGAAAGATAATATGTATTCTAAGATTGGGTGGCAAAGCTAACTGATATGACACTAGCCCCACCCTTGCTAATATTTCGAATTGTATGCATTACCTAGGTGCTCATTTAATACAACTCATTATTTTAAAGGAGCTCTTTCTCGCTTTTACTTTTAACAAATACATGCTCACCTATTTGGAATTATTTCGGATTTCTTTTAAGGTCAGCATGACTCTTTTGTCTATCTTGAGCAGTTTTCAAATTGCTTTGTACCTATTTCACTATTAGTTCCATTTATTTTAACAAGTCAAGTCCTAACATCAATATGTCAACTGGATTACTCCATGTAATAGGAGTGTTACATTTTCTACCATATAATATCTCAAAAGGGCTAAGCTTTGTTGAAGCTTGATAATGGTTATTATATGCAAATTCAACTAAGTGCAAATAATCTTCCTACTTCTTGGGATAGTCTCTAACATACATTCGTAACATGTATTCTAGTACTTGATTGACTCTTTCTATTTGTCCATCCATTTGCGGATGATAATAAGTACTGAAATTTAATTTAGTATCTAGGCGTTTAAATAAATATTTCCAAAAATTACTAGTAAATTTAGGATCTCTGTCAGAAATTATAACCTTCGGAATTCCATGCAAACAAAACATTTCTTTCATGAAGATGTCGGCAATGTTAACAGATTTATGAGTTGTTTTAATAGGTATGAAGTGTGCTACCTTACTTAGTTTGTCCACAACTACCAATATTGAATCATTTTGTTTTTGGTTTTTAGGTAAACCAGTTATAAAATCAAGACTAATGACTTCCCATTTCCAATTTGGAATTTGTAATGGTTGTAACAGACCTATTGGGTGTTGATGTTTACCTTTAACTTGCTGACATTCTATACACCTAGCTAAAAATTCAGCAACTTTATTTTTCACATTAGGTGAAAAAAACTCTTTTTTTTAAACATTGTTATCATTTTTTGATACCTTGAATGTCCAGAATAAGGAATTTTGTGTACTTCATTCAAAATCAATAGTTTAACTTATGGTATGCGAGGCACATAAAGTTTGTTTTAATACGACATTAAGCCTTTTTCATTTAAACTGTAATCTGTTTTTAATTTTTCATATACATTTTGAGCTAGTGTTTCTCTTAAAATTTGGTATTTTTTGTCCAGTTTTATTCCTTTTGCTAATTTATCCTCTAATTCAATTTTATAATTGAGAATGGAAGCTACAAAACTTCTTATTTCATTTCTTCTTAACACATCAACCACTTTATTTTCTTTACCTTTAATGTGTTTGATTTCAAAATCATATTTTCTAAGAAAAGCCAACCATCTAGCTTGCCTTACGTTTAAATTTTATTGATCAAACATATATTTTAAGCTTATCTTATGAGACATTAGAAAAAATCTTTTACCTATTAGATGATGGTGCCACATTTTTAAAGCATGGATTATGGTAGCCATATCTAAGTCATAAGTTTCATAATTCTTTTCATGTGTTTTTAACTTCCTTGATTCATAAGCAATTACGTGACCTTCTTCTGTTAGTATGCCACCCAAATCTTCATTGCATGCATCGGTACATACAACAAAATCTTTGTCTATATCTACTATTTTTAGAATGGGTGCATTGGTTAATAATCCTTTTAATTTATTAAAACTTTCTTCGCATTTTTTATCCCAGAAAATTATTTTTCCCTTTTTTTGTAATGATGTTATAGGATTTTCAATTTTCAAAAATCCTTCTATAAATTTTCTATAATACCCTGTTATTCCCATAAAGGATTGTACATTAGTTACTTCCTTGGAAACATTCCAATCAATTATTGATTTTATCTTATCCGGGTCTATCGATATTCCTTCTTCAGATATTACGTGTCCTGGATATTGTATCTTATCTTTATAAAATTTGTATTTATTGAACTAAGAATATAGTTCATGTTCCCTTAAAACTTGTAGTATTATCTGCAGGTGTTCGTCGAGTTCTTCTTTCGTGTTAGAATAAATTAATATGTTACCTATAAAGATGACTACAAATTTGTCTAAGTATTTACTTAGTACAAAATTCATTAAGCACATGAATGTTGCTGGAGCATTTGTTAGCCAAAAGGTAATAACCACAAACTCATAGTGCTTGTATCTAGTTCTGAAAGCCGTCTTAAAGATACCTTCATCTTTAATTCTTATTTGATGATATCCATATCTCAAGTCTATTTTTGAAAATATCATCACTTTATGTATCTGATCAAACAGATCATCGATGCGGGGCAAAGGATACCGGATTTTAATTGTCATTTTAATCAGCTAATGGTAGTCTATACATAGACATAATGTACAGTATTTTTCCTTAACGAAAAGGACAAGTGCTCCCCAAGGGTATACACTTGGTCTTACATAGTTTTTATCTATTAATTCTTGCAATTGTAATTGTAATTTGTTCAGTTATAAGATGTTCATTCGATACGGAGCCTTCGAATTAGGTACTGATCCTGATACTAATTCTATTGTAAAATATAGATCTCTCTTTAGAGGAAATCCTATAATTTCTTTCGGAAATACATCCAAGAAATCTTATAGGATTGAAATATCATTGAATCTTGGATTATCTTATTTACCATGTGTACAACAAATAATTTATGACATTTTTCATTTGTAAGACTGATATTTGTCTGACAGAAATTTTCTTAAGTATTCCTGTGACTATAATCCTTTCTCGTTTATCATTTAAACAAGTAAAAGTTTTCTAAAAGAAGTTTAAAATTACTTGATGTCTTTCTAGTTAATCCATACCTATTAAGACATCGTAATATCCTAACAGTAACACATTTAACTGGACTTGAGTTTCAAACTGACTCATTAGCAAATCACAGTTTTGAACATTCCTGTAGCTAACTGGACCAATCAAGACTTTTCAAACTTTTTCAAAGCTAAATTGCATTTTTCCACTATGATAGTTGATACATAACTCAAACTAGCACCTGGATAAATCTGAATGGAAATATACTAGTTTTGTATCATACCTTGTACTTCCACCATGGAAGTATGATGATCAACATGTTGGTTCTCCAAGGCTGCATTTATTCTGGGAATTTCATTTTCTACATCTCCCACTGTTTCCTCTTCTTGAAAGGTATGCACGTTGTTGAAGTTTTCTTTTCTGTTCAGACAATACTTGGCATAATGTGGTCCTTAACATTCATAGCACTTGATAGGTTCCTTATATTCATTATTTTTACCAAAATTGTTAGGCATATCCCTTCATTTTGGTGCTATAGCATTTTGTTGTGTTTTATTTTAAAAATTTGTTCCTTGATAGTTATTCTTGGAGAAATTCTGAGAATTATTCCCAAAACGTTGATTAGACTTAAACCCTTTTCTATTCTGGTCAAAGTGGCTTGTTCTCTTATTCTTCCAGTTAGGTAAACGTTCTCTCCTTTTACTCTGTTCATAACAGAAATCAGCCTCAATGGTTTTTGGGTTATCAAACTCAATTATGTCCTTGAAGCTAGTGGGCAGACATCTTAAAAATCTTTGTATTTTGGGTTTTTCATCAATTATAAGGTACATATCTTAATAGACTTAGAAATTTGCTACTTAACTCTTTCATTGTCGTTGAACCCAAATTTAGTTCATAGAATTCTTTATCTCTTTCCTTGTAATAATGTTGTGGTAAGATACTTCTCCTTTTAAATACTCTCTAGCTAAGGTACTTCTCTTTAATATTTTTGACTCTTTTTATGCCTTGCCACTAGATATCATATTTTACGGTTAGGTTGTAGATAGCCATCCTGGATTTTATTCTGTTAGAGTAATTATAAATTTAAAAATATTTCTTCATTCCTGACAACCATGCCTCGACTTCTTCACATTTTTCTACTTCTCTGTTAAACATGGGAGGCTTTATCTTTTTAAATTCTCTAGAAATTTCTTCATAAGGTTTATATTCCTTCTTCCAGTTTTATGGTTGCTTTCACTACTTTCACTTTTGTATTTGTACCATCCTCTATGCAACCTTGCATTAACCTCTGAGGAAGATTCACTATCATAATATTTTTCTTTCTTTCCCTTATGTTTGTAGGACGTTGTTTCAGAATCAGTTTCATAAACATTTCTTTTATCTTTTCCTTTGTTATGTACTTTGTCTAATAACATCTGATTGAGTTCCATAACTCTTTCATTATCTATTTTTACAGTTTGTATCTCATATTTTAACTCTTTAACTATTTGTAGTAACTCTGAAGGTGGATTATTTAGTTCTACATAAACATTTTCTAGATTATTGTGTTGAGATCCATTTTCAGCAGATGCTTCAAAACCTTTCATTTTCCTGCAATTTTTTTTAATATTTCTGTACAAAAATAAATGTAAAACATGGTCAATATATATATTTTTCTTCTTTGTATGTTGTAACACACCCAGAACTGAAAATTAAATATTTATTATTTATTTCAGAAAACATTATGCGTATTGTAAATATTTTTATGACCAAGTTGGTTAATTATTTATTTTAATAATTAAATAGAAGAGACACCTATCCAAGGGACTGTTGAATGAGTTTTCACTGACCCACTAGCAGGAATGATCCACTATAGAAGGTTGGTTGACAAGTGGCAGCACTAGCATTTCACTTCTAGCTGTTGCAAGAAGCATAATCCCTAAAATTGTGGTCATATTCCATGAGAGGGGGAACTGAGATGGTGGCTAATTTAATTCCAAAACTGACCCAAAGACCTAGGAAATATTATAAATACCATCAAATTGAGCAGGAGGCTCGCTACTCATTTTGTTTTCAAGAGAATGTACCTTGTGATTGTTGCAAACTAAAAAAATTCAAGCACTCAAGGAAATTGATGAGGGGGTAGCTAAAGTGGAATTGTTGAGTGGTTTTTGATACTGAGTAATCAGTTATAGAAAGTTGTTGTGTGGGACATTATACAATGATATTCTTCCTAGTGGTTTAGTGAATAGGCTCGCCAGTCCTAAGCAAGTAATCTTTCCTACTTCGGGAGAAGGTTGGGTGGAACATTCTTTTTTGGGTGTTCATGCCCTTCGACATATTATCCAGGTTCAATTGTTATTAATTTTGAATCTATAATTTTATTTGGAAATATGCTCAGTAGATATAACTAGGATGTTTGGATATGTTATGAATTCTATACTTGGAAGATGTTAAGAAAACCGTAGTTATGTTTATTCAAGTTAGGGGTTAAATTTATTAATTTAGTCATTCTGTGAAGTATTTATTAGCCTAAATTATTTTCTTCGTTTCTCTTTGTATAATCATGAAATTATTTCTACAGTATTTCTACCTTATTTATTACAATCTACCATAATGTTAGTATTAGAGGTATTTTATCTGTTAGTCTAGGTTTTAAGTAAAAAACATTTCATATTTCAGTAAAGACTTGTGAAAGTCTTATAAAAAAATATGTCATAGATATTATTACATTATATATATCTAATTACAGATATTTCTTAGAATGCAGGATCAGAATAAGGATAAAAACTCTTAGATAGCTCCGTAATCTAGTTATTAGTTCCTTAAACTAATTTAAACAATGCTTAATTCTAAAGATACCAAGGGTTTGGACCTGTAAATAAAAATATACATGGTATATATGTTTATGTGCATCAGATAAAGTCGTACAGAGATGCAATTTCAAACTGGAATCTCTAAGTACAACTGCAATGTTTAGATTCAACCTTTTATAGTTTACTACGTGTATGTTAATATATGTTTCCTAGGGATGAGTCCCAGCCTCTGGATCAAACCGTAGATATAGTAGGATAAATAAAATTTAAAGATTAATAACTGAGATAGGTTCTACAGAAGCTCTTTAAAAAAGGAAAACATGGTCCAGTCTCTTGTAATATCTTTAATGTTAAAATACTAAATCGAGATTATCGACATGTTGCAGCACTAGTTACATGATGCAAGCCAGATTGGTATCAACATCTATAATCTATTACTTACAAATTAAAAACATTGCATCCTTAGGGCTTATATCTTTTACTTTAAACATTAGTATTATCCAATAAGGGATCAATAAATTCAGTTGACAGAATGAAGTTCTCATGGCCATATTAATTTACACTCTTATAAAGAACTCACAGTTGCATTAGGGTTTTATAATAAAAGGAACAACTAAATAGTAAAATCTATTTTTCCACTGAGTTATACATCACAAGTAAATCCGCAAAATATTATTGAGTCTTAACTTAACCAATAACCAACACAGATTAACATTAACGACATTTTCAACATTGTTTTAGAACCTCCATAGCCACATGCTATGACAACAAACAAAGCTACAGTACTGTTGTAATCAAAACATAAGTATGGGTACTGAAAACCCTTTTTATGTGTAAATGAAATGAATGATATATATTGGCAGAGGCTCTATGACCTTCTCAAAAACCTATTATGATAGGGAAAAGGCCTTATGACCACTTTACATTTCTTAAAATACAAATAACAAAATTGTGAAATCAAGTTAGGTTCAAGACTCCTTATGTAAATCCCTCGTGGGTCCTTCCAAAACTATAAAACCATTGCTTATTTTAAATAGTAGTAATTATCACTAACAGTGGCCTCGCGACCCTTTTCTAGAAACAAACACAACAGTATAAAGGCCTCATGGCCACATTGTGTATAAACTTATACAAAATGGTAAAACACCAATTAGCACTGATAATCGAAATAGAGAATGTCTGTTATAAAATTGCACAGAGCGACAATGATTTAAATAAAAAGAAGTTACAGTTATTACAAGTAATTAAGATGGAATTATACAAGGCCTCATGGGTTCCTTTGCATTAAAGTAAATATTTGTAGAGACAGCCGTAGACTATTTTTCAAAAACAAAACCCTGTAATATTTCAAGTTATCAAAACAAAATTAAAACAGTCAATCAACTTCACGGTGGAATTTTTTCTTTCATTACAATTCTTCCAAGTATAAAATAAAGCCTCACGGCTACCAAAAGTATATTACCACTTTCATATCCAAGAAGACAAACGTGGAAATGGAGTTCCAAAAAATTTCCATGGAAATGCAAAACAAGCTGATGCTACTAGACTCAGAGCCACGAGAGGGAAGTTAACAACTATTATTCGAACTAATTCCTTTAACCCCACAACAAGATTTTTTTATTCTCCATGTTTTGTTGCGAAGAGGCCTCCTGTACGGAACATTAACAAAGGTTATCTTTTTTAACTAATTGAAAAACTAATAGAAGAAATTGATAACCTTCAAGTAAAAGAAAACCAAACGAGCTTTAGTTTCTTTACCCATTGAAAGTTTTAACCTAGTTAGTATCGACAACAAGAATCCGACCACAAGTGTTATCTTCCTTTCAAATGGAGAAACAAAATCCACCATAATTCTACTGACGAGAAGGAAGGAGGTAGACAGTTGAGCTCCTTGGCTCTCCCACCATGAAAATATAGTTAATATACATAGTAGCGTGGACAAAGGTCTGGTAAATCCTCTCAGAGCAACAAAAAAAACAATATGAGACAAAGCTTCGAAGACAAGTTACACCCTTCTCGAGGAATCATTAAAACCCTAGGGTTTTGAATGAAGCTTTGTTGCCGACAGCTGGAGCCATTAAGACCTCCACATGGCCTGATAGTCAAAACATTAAATTTACAACGTATATCAGTCCTGTCAACTTCCACCGCATTATATTTATTTGTCAACATTTTATGCACTTTATAGTTTACACATTTGTATGGTCATATGTAAGGGCACGATAATGAGTTTATAAACTATAGCATAATGCTTGGTAGCACATGTTTAGTGTTGTTTGGGTTGAAGTAATATAGGTGTGGTCAAATCTTGGTGTCCCACCCTTGTTTTAGAGTGAATGATTGACTTGTAACTTAGAACCTTGCTCATGTAATTAAGGATTTAAAATCACTCTCACCTGCAAAAGAAAAACAAGGTTTATGTGTTAGCCATAAAGGCTAAGTAAGACCTACACAACTTATCTTCCTAACTCTTAAGTAGGACCAAGAATGAAAATACATTTTCTATAACCTTGCAACTAGCAAAAAATTAAAAGTAGTTATAATAGCAAGAAAATATCAACATAATGTCGTAAAAAGAGACATGCTGACGGAAACACTAAACATAGCCAAATGAGTTTTGTAGTTCAACTAAATTCTTTGGTTATTGTTATCACAACAAGAAAGGTGTGAAGTATAACATGTCATAAATTTATTAACCTAGGGATTTATAAAGTGTACATATAGTAAATAAATTTTATTTTTTATTTATTTATGAAATTTAGGGATGTTACATGTGGTATCAGAGCAAGTTACCAAACACTAGGCTTGATTGGCTCACTGGAATCCAAAAAACAAACAAATATACTGATCATATTTTACATTTATTTCTGTACAGAAATATAAAATTTGTTTTGTAGGAAAATGGAAGGTGTTGAAGCATCTACTGAAAATGGATTTTAGCACAACAATCCATACAACATTTATGTAGAACTGAGTAATCCACCTTCACAGTTACTAAAAATAGTTAAGGAGTTAAAATATGAACTACAAAATGTAAAAATAGATAATGAAAGAATTTTGGAACTGAATTAGATGTTATTAGAAAAAATACATAACAAAAAAAAAGGTAAAAGAAATCTTTATGAAACTGATTCTGAAAGAGTATCCCAAAAACATAAGGGAAAGAAAGCAAAATATTCTGATAGTGAATCTTCTTTAGACGTTAATGCAAGGTCACATAGGGGAATGTATAAATATGTAAGTGACAGTAGTGAAAGCGACCATAAACCTAGGAGAAAAAAGTATAAACCTTATGAAGGAATTTTCAGGTAATTTAAAAAAATAAAGCCTCCCATCTTTAACGAAGAAGTAGAAAAAGGTGAAGAAGCTGAGGCTTGGCTGTCAGGAATGAAGAAATATTTCGATATTTATAACTACTCTGACATACTGAAATTCCAGATGGCCATCTACAACTTAAATGGAAAAGCGTACATCTGGTGGCAGGACATAAAAAGAGTAAAAAATCTTAAGGAGAAGTACCTAACCTACAGAGTCTTTAAAAAATACTTTAAAAGGAAGTTTTTATCTGAATAGTACTACGAGGAAAGATATAGAGAATTCTATGAACTAAAATTGAGTTCAATGTCAATGAAAAAGTTAAGTAGCACATTTCTAAGTCTGTTAAGATGTGTACCTTATATAATTGATGAAAAGCCTAAAATACAAAGATTTTTAAGTTGTATGCCCACTAGCTTGAAGGATAGAATTGAGTTTGAAAACCCAAAGACTCTTGAAGAGGCTATGAGAAAGGCTGATTTCTATTATGAACAGAGTAAAAAGAGAGAAAGCTTACATAACTGGAAGAATAAAAGAACAAGTAACTTTGATCAGAAGAGAAAAGGGTTTAAGTCAAATAAGTGTTTTCAAAGTAATTCTTGAAATTTCTCCAAGATTAACTTTCAAAAAGAATATTTTAAAAATAAATCACCACAAAATACTACAACACCAAAAGGAAGGGATATGTCTAACAACTTTGTTAAAAATAATGAACATAAGGAACCTGTCAAGTGTTGGGAATGTCAAGGACTACATTATGGCAAATGCTTCCTGAACATAAAAGGGAACTTTAGCAACGTGAATACCATCCAGGAAGAGGAAACCATTGGAGATGGGGCAAATGAAATTCCCAGAATAAATGCATCATTGAAGAACCAACAAGCGGATCATCCGACTTCCATGGTGGACGTGCAAGGTATGATACAAAACTAGTATGTTTCCATTCTGATTGATCTGGGTGCTAGTTTAAGTTATGTATCACCTAACATAGTGGAAAAATGCAATTTATATTTGAATTTTTTTTAAAAGTATTGGTTATTTCAGTTACCTTCAGGAACTAAAAGGAAAGTGGTTAATTACGTTGAGAGCTGTGATTTACTTATGAGACAGTTTGAAACTCAAGTAAAGTTAAATGTGTTATCGTCAGAATCTTATGATGTCTTAATAGGTATGGATTGGCTGGAAAGAAATCAAGTAATTTTAAATTTCTTTAAAAAATTATTTACTTGTTTAAATGATAAAGGAGAAAAGATTACAATCACAAGAATACCTAGAAAAATTTATGTTAGACAAATCACAACTTCACATATGAAAAAGGCTGTAAAAAAAGGATGTAGTGTCTTTGCTATACACATAATAAATAATGAATAAATTGTAAAAGAAGTTAATCCAATATTCGATGATATTCCAATCCTACAATATTTCTTCGATCTCTTTCCGAAAGAAATTTCAGAATTACCTCCAAAGAGAGATATGGATATTATGATCGAATTAGTACCAGTAGCGGTACCAAATTAAAAATCTCATTATCGAATTAATATTTTAGAACTGAATGAATTAAAATTACAATTGTAAGAAATAATAGATAAAAATTATGTAAGACCAAGTGTATTTCCTTGGGGAGCACCTGTCCTTTTCATTAAGAAGAAAGACGATACATTACATCTATGTATAGACTACAGTCAACAAAATAAAATGACAATTAAAGATAGGTATCCTCTACCCCGCATCGATTATTTGTTTGATCAAATACGTGAAGCAATGATATTTTCAAAAATAGACTTGAGATCTGGATATGATCAGGTCAAAATTAAAGAAAGAGATATCTTTAAGGCTGCTTTAACAACTAGATACATGCACTATGAGTTTGTGGTTACGCCTTTTAGGCTAACTAATGCTCCAACAAATTTCATGTGCTTAATGAACAGTGCATTAAGTAAATACTTAGACAAAAATGTAGTCGTCTTTATATCTGACATATTAATTTATTCTAAATTGAAAGAACAACATAATTAACACTTGCAAATAATACTACAAGTTTTAAGAGAAAATCAAATATATGCTAAGTTTAGTAAATATAAATTTTATAAAGATAAAATACAATATATAGGGCACGTAATATCCGAACAAGGGATATCGGTAGACCTGGATAAGATAAAAGAAATAATTGATTGGCATGTTCCCTAAGACGTAATTCATGTACGATCTTTTAGGGGAATAATAGGTATTATAGAAAATTTATAGAAGGATTTTCAAAAATTACAAATTCTATAACATCATTACAGAAAAATGGAAAGAGATTTCTCTGGGATAAAAAATGCGAAGAAAGTTTTAATAAATTAAAAGGACTATTAACCACTACACCCATTCTAAAAATAACAGAACCAGACAAATATTTTGCTGTATGCACTCATACATGCAACGAAGGATTGGGTGGAGTACTCACATAAGAAGGTCATATAATTGCGTATGAATAAAGCAATTTAAAAAAACACGAAAAGAATTACGCAACTTATGGCCTAGAATTGGCTGCCATAATCCATGCTTTAAAAATGTGGTGCCATCATCTAATATGTAATTTTTTTTTCTAAAGTCTAATAACATAAGCCTAAAATATTTGTTTGATCAACAAAATCTAAATGCAAGGCAAGTTAGATGGTTAGCTTTCCTTAGCGAATATGATTTTGAAATGAAACACATTAAAGGGAGAGAAAATAAAGTGGCTGATGCCTTAAGCAGAAATGCAGTAACAAGTTTTGTAGCTTCCATTAGTAGTTATAAAACTGAATTAGAGGATAAATTAGAAGAATGAATAAAACTGGATACAAAAAACCAGAGATTAAAAGAAAAAGTAACTCAAAATGTATCTGAAAATATAAATACAAATTATAATTTAAATGAAAGAGGCTTAATGTTGTATAAAAATGGACTTTATGTGCCTAACATACCAGAAGTTAAACTACTAATTTTGAATGAAGTACACAAAAGTACTTATTCCGGACATCGAGGGTATCAAAAGATGATAACAATGAGAAGAAATGAGTATTTTTGGCCTAATATGAAAAAAGAAGTTGCTAAATGTTTAGCTAGGTGTATAGAATGCCAGTTAAAGCTGAAAATCAACACCCAGCAGGTCTTTTACAACCATTACCAATTCCAAATTGGAAATGGGAAGTCATTAGTCTTTATTTTATAACTGATTTTCCTAAAACTCAGAAAACAAAATGATTCAATAATGGTATTTTGGGATAAAATAAGTAAGGAAACACACTTTATACCTGTTAAAACAATTCATAAAGCTGCTAACATTGCCGACATCTCGATCAAAAAAAAAATTCATTTTCATGGGATTGTAAAGGTAATCATTTCTGGCAAAGATCCTAAATTTACTCGTAATTTTTGGAAATATTTATTTAAAGGATCAGATATGAAATTGAATTTCAGTACTGCTTATCATCCGCAAACTGATGGAAAAACAAAAAGAGTTAATCAAGTAATATAATAGATGTTACGAATGTATGTTAGAGACTATCCCAAGAAGTGGAAAGATTACTTGCACTTAGTTGAATTTGCATATAATAATCATTATCAAGCTTCAACTAAACTTAGTCATTTTAAAATATTATATGGTAGAAAATGTAACACTCCTATTACATGGATTAATCCCATTAACAGATTAATACTAGGACCTGACTTGTTAAAAAAACTGGAACTAATAGTGAAACAGGTACAAAGCAATTTGAAAACTACTCAAGACAAACAAAAGAGTTATGCCGACCTGAAAATAACTCTAAAATAATTTTGATTAGGTGAGCATGTATTTGTCAAGGTGAAACCCAAAAAGACCACCTTTAAACTAGGGATTTGTGCTAAATTAGCACCTAGATATTGCAGACGATTCGAAAATATTAGCCAGAGTGGGGCCAATGGCATATCAATTAGCTTTGCTACCTAATCTTAGGATACACAATGTATTTCACATTTCTAATTTGAAAAAGTATGTACACAATGCTACTCATGTGCTCGACTGGAATGTGATTCAAGTAGAACCTGAAGGATATTTTCAGGTAAAACTGGACTATGTTCTTGACAAGAGGGAATTTTTTCTTCGAAATTGCACCACTGGACATGTAAAGGTGTAATGGAAACACCTGAGTCCATATGAAGCGAACTGGGATTTGGAGAGAGATATGCGAGTGGTATATCTAGCTCTGTTCCAGGACGACTTTGAATAAAATTAAGCAAAATCGAGGACGATGTTGAGCTTAAGCGGGGTGTTTGTAACACACCTAGAACTAAAAAATAAATATTTATTATTTATTTCAGAAAAAAAGGTATGTTTATGTAAATTTTTTTATGACCAAGTTGGTCAAGGATGATTGTAATTGAAGAATTGTTTATTTTAATAATTAAATAGAAGAGACACTTATCCAAGGGAGACTATTGAATGAGTGTTCACTAACCCACTAGGAGGAATGTGTAGCTATAGAAGGATGGTTGACAAGTGGCAGCACTAGCATTTCACTTTCCAAGTGTTGTAGGAAACATAATCCCTAAAATTGTGGTCATCTTCCCTGCAAGGGGGATCTGAGATGGTGGCTCATTTAATTCCAAAAATGACCCAAAGAACTAGGCGATCTTATAAATACCATCAAATTGAGCAGGAGGCTCACTACTCATTATATTTTCAAGAGAATGTACCTTGTGATTGCTACAAACTGAAAAAATTCATGCACACAAGAAATTTGATAAGGGGATAGCTAAAGTGGAATTTCTGAGTGAAGTCTGCTACTGAAAGATGAGTTATAGCAAGTTTTTGTATGGGTTATTATCTAGTGATCTTAGTCCTAGTGGTTTAGTGAATAGGATCGAGGGTCCTAAGCAAGTAATCTTGGTTTCTTCAGGAGAAGGTTGGGTGGAAAAGTCTCCTTTGGGTGTTTGTCCCCTTCTGCATATTATCTAGGTTCAACTATTATTTAATTCTGAATATATACTTTTATTTGGAAATATGCTCAGTAGCTATAAGTAGGATGTTTGGATATGTTATGAACTCTATACCTAGAAGCTGTTAAGAAAAATACATTTCTGTTTATTCAAGTTAAGGTTTAAATTTACTAATTTAGTCATTCTATGAAGTATTTCTTAGCCTAAATTATGTTCTTATTTTCTCTTTGTATAATCATTAAAGTATTTCTACAGTATTTATACCTTAGTTATTATAATCGACCATAATGTTAGTATTAGAGGTATTTTCTCTGTTAGTCTAGGTTTTAAGTAAATAACATTTAATATTTCAGTAAAGACTTGTGGAAGTCTTATAAAAAATATGTCACAGAGATTATTACAGTGTATATATCTAATTAGAGATATTTATTAGAATGAAGGATCGTAATAAGTATGAAAAATATTAGATAGCTCCGTAAGTTAGTTAAGAGTTCCTTAAACTAATCTAAATAATGCTTAATTCTAAAAATATCAAGGGTTTGGACATGTAGATAAAAATATACATGGTATATTTGTTTATGTGCATGATAAAGTCTTACAGATATAAAATTTCAAACTGGAATCTCTAAGTACAAGTGCAATGTTCAGATTCAACCTTTTATAGTTTACTGCATGTATGTTAATATATATTTCCTAGGCCCAAGTCCTAGCCTCTAATCAAACCCTAGATACAGTTGCATTAGGGTTTTGACAAGATAAGTAAATCTACAAAATCTGACTGAGTATTAAGTTAACCAATAACAAACACAAAGTAACTTTAACAACATTTGCAACATGGTTTTAGAACCTCCATAGCTCATGCTATGACAACAAAATATATAGTACTACCATAATCAAAACACAAGTATGGGTACTTGTAACAAAACCGAAATTCCTTAATGTAAATTTTGATAAAATGGGGTAAAATTTTTCACTTTACTATATCTAACAAGATAACTATGTTAGTCTCTTGAGAGTGTGAAACCACATAATTGTAAACACTACTATCATTTTCATCTATTCATATATGAGAACTGTGATTCGATTTGATTAAGTTCCTCTGAGTAGTTGGAAAGAGGGATTTACTAATGACCCTACTAGTACAAGAATAACGGTAAGAACTTATACCTAAAATATAGAATCACATTTTATTTTCAATTAAGAACCGCCAAACTACAATCACTTTAATACAAATCTAGACATATACGAATGTTATTGAAATTTTAAAATAGATACAACCATTACATTAATTGCTAGAATATCCCTCGAATGGGATAGCAATTACACATTAACCCTTTCTTTTATTCGTCGTTGACCTCCCTCCTAATAAAGTACCATACTTGTACTTGTACTTTTGGGCACAACCGTCAAAGATGACACATGAGTCTCAATGTTTTTCAAGAGATATCTCGATGCATGTCGCAACCTTTGGACACTGCTTCTGCAATGACCACTCGAAGTCATGGAACCTCAACATATATATCAGAACTATTTATCATCCTACAAATGTGAGAGCATCTGTCTCATAAAACAAGGTAAATCAAATCCATATAGAACAGTTAATTGTTTAAGAAACAAATTAAAAATTAGTTGTGCGCATAAACAACTAATTTATTCTACACTTGTCTTTTTAAGAGTTATTCCAAGGATCATCATTGAAATGAATCTCATGCAACCACCACTTTATATAACTCAAAAAGCATATTAGTACTATAAAACTAAGAGCGTAACTTTATAAATAAGGTAAATTACATCCATAAACAAATTTACTTGTTAAAGATACTTATTTTAGCTTAGGTGACTGAAAGCGTGTCTATGAATTTTCTTGCAACCATAGGCATCATTTGACGTATGTATTCTAATCTAAAACCACCCTTGATATGGGCAACGAAATCCTCTAAGGTAGGCCTATAATGTTGTAAACTCACACAACTAAGTAGCTAGATTTTCAAGTGATCCCAAGATCCTTACCATATCAAATTTCAGATAATGACTCTAGAAAGCATTTGTGTATCTATTCCTAGATCTTATTCACAACAATTGGTTGTTTCAAGTATATGTATGCCAATATCTATAACAAGTAACATACAAATCAAAGTTTTGACAAGACAATATGACTACCAATATGGATCTATATAAACCACCGTAGAGATACAAAAGTATACTAACTCAAATCCAAAACACATTGACAAATGCAGGAAAGTTGAGAATCTATATGCATTAAATAAAAGCGTGGGAAGTGAGTTCCAAACATTATTAACAACACAGGCAATCGGATCCAGGAGTACTAAGATGCATGCATTAAGATCCAAACCACAATAACTCTAAAATTTGCATCCAACACCCACTCGTATTTAATAGTTTGGAAAGAATGCAGGCATAAAAAATGTTCAATTCAGAACTTAAAAGATCACTTGCATATATGATCCACGTCTTTATAAACAAAAATGCAGGCATCATATATTTTTAATGAAATATTTCTTTTTATATACATGAACACAATACCTTTTAAGAACTTATATAAAATGCACATAAATAAGTTACAATTTGTCAATTTATATAATGTGATTTTTCTTAAAACATACCAATAAAGTTTTCCCCAAATCCTATATACATCATACAAACATTTGGAAGGATTTTTAAGGAACAAAAGTCCCTTTTATATAACAAGAAAAATCATATATATATATTTCTTTTTATTTGAATTTCAATAAATCCATAAGTAAAGAGCTTCATTAGCTCTATAACATTTCAACTATGTCCACAACCAATCTATATAAAAAATTTCATCATTTAAACTATCTTTTCATTAGTGTAATTATCATAATTCAATTCATCATATCCCATTTAACTCAAACGTTTGAACTAATTTTCAAACCATGAATTTGATGCATCCAAATAACATATAATAGGTATATACATATCTAAAATAATATTAGTCACACGTTTATTTCACAACTGAAAAAAAGAAAATATGGACACGTAAATACATTCATGATACTAAACACAAACTTAGATATACGCTCATGCTACTCTGTGGACAGGTAGGTGGGTAGATAATCAACGCAGGTTTGAAAAACTTATCTGCCATTATTATGGAGAGATGTAGACCTTAGAAGGTGTGGTAAAATGACAAGTCTATCCTAGCGACCATCATTAACATAATTCAACAATGGTTCTTCAATATCTAAATATCACAAATCTTGAACAAAATTCAACAAAGGTTCTTGAATATCTAAAATCACAAATCACAGGAAGAAATTCACATGCCAACCATGGTATTCTCAGATCTAAATCTTAGACCATGAATTTGAATACCATAGATGTATTTAAATCAATAAATCATCATAGCATGTTACCCAACATATCCATATATTTAATTATGCATGTAAAAATAGCACAAGAAAGTATTTCTATAATCAGAAATAGGATACTCTCTCATACATTGCAGATCTGATTCAAAGTAGGGATTTTATCAAACAAATACAAACAAAATGTATATACTGAGACGCAGGAATCCAGATCTCAAAGACATTTAAATCAAAATGCAGTCAACATCAATCCAATCACAGGAAGATCTAAATTCGCAGGCATTTATTTTTAGATGCACTATGTATGAAAACGCAGGTTCAATTCATATTCAAAAATACAGATCTAGTTTATCTTTTCAAAAAAAAAAACTTAGCCATCATAAAAATCAGATTGCCAAATTCAAGTGTTCATTCAGTTCAAAAATGCATTTTTGAAGATTGCAGGCATACTTTCTTATTCCAGATCCATTCTCTCTCTTATTCGAGATCCATTTTCCTTCAAAAGAGAACTCATCCATCATATGCTCTCCCCATAACACTTTGAAATAGAAAAAATGTCCTCCAAAAGGTCACACCCCTTCCTCTTAAAACAAAACTGATTCTAATTCCAAAGAAACACAAGGCTTCAAAGATCCTACACGTGTTTCCCAAAAGAGGCACTTGGAGAAAGAGACTACACCAATCTCTCTTATTCCCAAGTGTCAATAAAAATAAATAAATAAAATAAGGGAAATTCAAAAAGGGGCGGGCCTTCCCTTCAAAACTCACGCCCACTAAGAAAAGGGACAAAAGTTAAAATATAATAAGACTTAGGTGAACCTTATTGTAAATCCATTCGTGCATGGATTTAATGGACTTAACTCCATTATAACTTTATATTAACCCTCTATTCAACAAAATTTATTTGGGTAGATTTAATAGGTATATAAGGAGACTAATGTATTCCTTTGTTTACAGAGGAAAAAAATCTTTTTAACAATATGGTTTTAATATATACATAGTGTAATATTTTAATACATTTCTGGTGCCATCAATAATAAATTTAATTATAGGCTTATAACAATAATTAAGTTGTAAGCACATATCCCACTTGCATTTTCATGCGAGTAAGGAGTGTTATAGCAACGCTTAATGGCCAACCAAAGAGCGTGTACTCTCTACTTTTGAAATTAAGTCCTAAGGTAAGGAATTGTGAATGGCTTGCTTTTGGTACCCCATTGGAACCACGATGATACCTAATCATCATCCCTTGATCGACAAGGCTTCGTTCACTTTTAAACTATCCCCTTAGTGGATTCGTCCCCAATCATCGTTTTAGTCGCACATGCTTTCAGGCTCCTAGCCTTTATCAATTTCATCTATAATTTGATGAGGATAGGATTTATACTTACAGTTCCCTTTTGCTTATGCTTCAAATTTTTCTGGTTGCGTTCTGAGGGGATGTTACATACTCCCCCCTTAGAAGTAATACCGTCCTCCGTGTTACATATTCATATAAAGTTTTGTGTTCATTTCCCTTCAATTTCTTATTGCTTGCTTCTACACCCATCACGATGTTCTTCATCTTTTATTTGGTCATCTTCAATATTTTTTGATTCCCACAAGCTTTTATCCTTCATAACCTGCACCTTTGTGAAACAAATCCAAGTCTTCCAAAATTTATTTAGTAAGCATGTCATTAATTCATAGCCCAACTTAGAACATAAAAACAAGTCCTTTTTGCAACACAAAATTTGCAATTTAAGGAATATATTTTATCCTTTGTTTGTGCTTTTGTCCTCATAAGAATACCTAATATAGTATTAACCTCAAGAGAATTTATAAGTAATTCAGATTTACTTATCTTTTTGGAGGATGTCCTTTACCTCAAGTGCTTGGATGCTTAACTAGTTCTCAAGTTGATATAGACATCTCTTTCATTTACAAGTTAGCATCATAATTTCAAATAGTAACTTTTTAAAAATTTACCATTTACCCTCACCTTGGAGGAAATTTTTTTCCTACTTAAGTATTTGGAACATTTACACATTAAGACATTTAACAGTTTAGTTATTAGGAAAATAGGCAATATGTGTTTTCTTTTTTTTTATCATGAACTTGAAAAATGTTCAATAACAATTTCGTTAATGAACAAACTCTCCCTTGATTTTTTCATCTTTAACAACTCTCTACTAAACACATAAATCTCTCTCGACTTGCTGACACCAATTGGACTTACAAGCTAAAACTTTGAGGTTACTCTCCCTTTTGATTTCTAGTAAAAAAAATTCCCCTCAAAACACCAAACAACATTTTGTTTTCCAGATATCAACTTTGTGCCTAGGTCTTTCCATTGATATCACAGACTCTTTCATAATTTCCCTCAAGCCTCCTCGCTTGAGTCCAAGAATTTCTTTTCCAGCCAACCTCATGCTTGAGTCCAGGAAAAGTTACTTTAGCAAAGTAGAGCTGGATCCTCAATTTTTCCCCTGTGTTCCCTCGGAGAAGAGGTCATTTTCCACTCAAGTCTTCATACTTGAGTCCAGGAATTTGTTTTCCACCCAGCCTCCTACTTGAGTCCAGGACAAGTTCTTTTAACCATCAATAATTTTATATTAACTCATCTAGAACTTACATTCATCATCCTCAACATTTTATTGGAATTTCATAATTCAATACTTCCATCATTTTGTAAAACATAGACAATCATTTCAATAATACTTCAATTTCCTTTGGTTTACACCTTCTATCCTTTGCGAAGGACTACTTCAGTAAGTCATTCGTTTAGTGATTTTTAATGTCTATGACGATGTATAATTCTAACTAAAGATAAACTTAGCTATGCCATTACAATGAGGTCTTGCAGTAAAATTTGATACTGACTTCAAACTGGAGTATATAGTTTATTGTGGTTAATAAGATAAGGTTATCCTCACAAAGAACACGTTAAAAACTATCATAAATGAAACAAAAATCAAGAGCTCCGTAGGCTAAGATCGTAACCTAGTCGTAGACTAAGATATTGTTGTTAACAAAATATTTGGGGATAAGTAAATCTCACCCAATATCTATGGGGAGAAGGTTCCAAAATATTTTCACAGAGCTTTTACCATGCAACCATATCGTCAATCATGAAGAGGTAGAAGAAATGGAACACTTCGATTTCTTCACTATATAATGCATGCCCTAATCAATTCATACATGCATCTGGTGAAAAATAGAATGTATCAAAAGAAACTTAACAACCAAAATCTCTGATTTTCTAACTACTTATTACTTAATGGGGAGGTTTAAGGACCAACTTAATTAGCCATTATCCTTAAGTTCGCATGTAACTAATTTAAGTTACAATTTATGCTACTTCCCTTGTTATTGATGCATTTAATTGAAGCAACCATGTATATTGTAGTCATCAAATATGCAAATAATTTTAATGTTGTATTTAAAATTCAACTTTCTTCAACTTACGTGCCGCTAGATAAATTCTTATTAAAATTTAACTTTCTGTAGCTTACATGCTGCAAGATAAAATATTATGCAAGCTATACTTTTTTTATTCACATAAACAGTAATTCAAAGAGTACACAACTTGTGTATATGCAGGTCCATTTGGCCGCAGTGTTTTAACCTGAGGCTCTGATACCATTTGTAACAAACTCGAAATTCCTCAATGTAAATTTTGAGAAAATGGGGTAAATTTTTCGCTTTACTATATCTAACAAGTCAACTATGTTAGTCACATTTTTATGGTTGCGTTCTGAGGGGATATTATAGTACTTAAAACCATTTTTATGTGTAAATGCAATCAGTGATATATATTTAAAGAGGCTTTACGACCTTCTCAAAAACCTATTATGATAGGGAAAATGCCTCATGGCCGCTTTACATTTCTTAAAATACAAATAATGAAACTATGAAATCAAGTTAGGTTCAAGAATCATTATGTAAAGCCCTTGTGGGTCCTTCCAAAACTATAAAACCATTGCTTGTTTTAAATAATAGTAATTATCATTGACAGTGGCCTCACGACCCTTTTCTAGAAAAAACACAACAGTGCAAATTCCTCACAGCCACATTATGTATAAACTTATACAAAACTGTAAAATGCCAATCAGAACTGATAATCGACATAGAGAATATCTCTTATAAAATTGCATAGAGCGACAATGCTTTAAATAAAATAAAGTTACAGTTTTTACAAGAATTGAACATGGCGTTATACAAGCCCTCACGGGTTCCTTCGTATTAAAGTAAATATTTACAGAGACAGTCGTAGAATTTTTTCAAAAACAAAACCCTCTCATATTTCAAGTTATCAAAACAAAATTAACACAGTCAATCAACTTCACGGTCGAATGTTTTATTTCATTAAAATTCTTCCAAGTGTAAAATAAATACTCATGGCTACCAAAAGGATCTTATCACTTTCATATCCAATAAGACAAATGTGGAAATGGAGTTCCAAAACATTTCCAAGGAAATGTAGAACAAGCTGATGCTTCTAGACTTAGAGCCACGAGAAGGAAGTTAAAAGATCGTACGCGGACTAACGCATTTAACCCCACAACGAACTATTTTTATTCTCCACGGTTTGTTGTGAAGAGTCCCCTATACACAACGTTAACGGAGGTAATATTTTGAAATTAATTGAAAAATTGATAGAAGAACTTGATAACCTTCAAGAAAAATAAAACCAAATGAGCTTCAGTTTCTTTCCCTATTGAACGTTTTAACCTAGTCAATATTGGCAACAACAATCCAACCACGAGTGTTATCTTCCTTTGAAATGGAGACATGAAATCCACTACAAGTCTGCTAACGAGAAGAAAGAAGGTCGAGATCCAAGCACCTCGGCTCTCCCACCATGAAAATATAGTTAAAAGCTACATAGTAGTGCAAACAAAGGTCTGGTAAATCCTATCAGAACAACAACCAAAAATAATACGAGACAAAGCTTCGAAGATGAGTTACACCCTTCTCGAGGAACCATTAAACACATAGGTTTTTGGATGAAGCTTTTTTGCCAATAGTTGGATCCATTAAGACCTACACATGGCCCAACAGTCAAAACATTAGATTCACATCATATATTAGTCCTGTCAACTTCCATTGCATTATCTTTATTTGTCAACCTTCGATGCACTTTATAGTTTACACCTTTGTATGGTCATATGTAAGAGTGAGATAATGAGTTTATAAACTATACCATAATTCTTGGTAGCACATGTTTGAAGGTCATGTTTTGTGTTGTTTGGGTTGAATTTATATAGGTGTCGTCAACCCTTGGTTTCCCACCCTTGTTTTAGACTGAATGATTGACTTGTAACTTAGAACCTTGCTCCTGTAATTTAAGATTTAAAATCACTCTCACTTGCACAAGGAAAACAAGGTTTATTCGTGTTGAAGCCTCGGTTTTGTAGGTTGCTAGAATGAGTTCCAAGGCTCGCAACAGAGTGGGAAAACCTAGGCTGAAAGGCTTCAAAAGGTCCTACACAAGGACAGTTCTATCCCCATCCTGTTTGGAATAGTAATCTTCCATGGGTATAAAGGCCTCTGCTAGCACTTATAGTTTTGATCTAGAAAGGATCTCTTTCCCAATGAAGGAAAACTGAATTGAATGAAAGTGAATCTAACTAAGAGGGAAATCTAATCTAAGTCAGGACTACTCTAAGAAGGTGTCTTATTTGTTTGCAGGTTAACTTGAGGTGAATAATAGATAAGTATTTTATCTATTCAACATAAATGTAAAACAAATTAATTACTCATCAATTTAAGTTATGAATAACAATAAATTAAATGTTTAGTACATTCAGTATTAACCTGTAATAGATATTTCAATTGAAAAATTAACATTACTCATGATATTTCCTGTAAAACCATTTGTATAAAAAGATAAAACTTTTAATTGAATAAATTCATTAAAACAATACGGATACACAGATCATAAGCAAAGAGAAATCAAAACTATAGATCAAAGTACTTATAATTTGCAAAAGGTTAAACAGTAATGATAAACAATCTGAAATGAAAAATCATTACTTATCAAAGAAATTTGATCAGATAGACAAAAGAATATTCAAGAGAACAACATAACTATATTGTAAAAAGTCTGCAAAAAATTACAAACCGTGCATTAACCAGAGTGTCTCCAATCCCTTGAGCTGATTTGTCCTCCTCCAAATTCCCCCATATTACACCAAAAGTCTACCCTTTAAATAATAATTATAAAAAGAGTAAATCCCCATGAAACTGGGATTGGAAAAATCCACATGAAATTAATAGCCAAGAAATTCTCGCCACCTAGTACAAATCCCTAAAAATTCATCTATGTTGGGATAATTTGCTGACTCAAACCCTAGTTGGGAATCACATTTAAAATTTTCCATTTCATTTTTAGCTAGGTTGTGCCAAATGCAAACAAAAATGTGGATATTTCCCTAAATAGAAAGAGGTTGTCTAATTAATCGATCCACGTCGTCAATACTGATATGGTCAAGGCATTGGATTTTCCCTTTGGCTTCGTCGCATCGGCATTCAACCTATTCAATCATTAATTTTGGTGGAAAATAATTCTCAATAAGATCCATGGTAGGGAAGTGCAATTTTTCCATAATGTTGTCCACAACATACCATATCCTTCCACACATAGCCTATGCCTTCTGAATCGTGTCTTTAATCGTTTCGTTTAAGTCAAGCCAAGCACAGAATAAAATCCTAACCTTTTTCAACTGAAAACTACTGAGGATAGAAATATCCTCTGGTATATCCTTCATATACTTGTGCGAGTCCATAATATCATCATAGGCCTTAGAATCTTGTTCTCTCTTGGCTAACTGCTCCTCAAGGGTGATAGACATTTTTCCAAAAGCAACATGAGTCTCCATAATGTCATCTAGATTATTAAATAATTCAGTTGATAATTCATGGTGTTCTTGATTAATCGATATGGCCAAGTCTTTAAAAAATTGCTAGGAAAACTTAGAGAAGGAAGAGGAAGCTGCCCTTGTAGATGCATCTTCACATTTTTTTTCAATCATGGCTATCCTTTGTGTGATGGTGGCATTTGTAGCCAATTCATTATGCAATTCATCCTGGAGAGAAGTATTATTCAACTGTAACTCTTTAAACCTATCTTCAGATGTCCTTTCAAGACCAACAACATAATTCTTATGCTCCCTTCTGGTTTTGTCCAATTCTTCTTCTAGCTTGCTTATTTCTTCCTTTCTTCTATCAATCTCCCTATTCAGTGTGTTAACTGCATCAAGTTTTGCACCTATAAATGAACCTAAAGTTGTAGCTGTATCAATTGAATCTACATGGGGATCACCAGACTGCTGAGTCCAGATTATCTTATGGGTAATAGGTTCTTCCAAACCACCTTGATCTCTACTTCTATTCCTTCCTTTTCTAACTACTACCTTGGATGACTTGCTATAGAAATAATCCCAAAGAGGGAATACATTATCTTATTCAAAATCAACCACTGATTCAGGAAAGGGTGAAGTCCCATTCACTGTTGAAACCAATGAAGATGTCTGAGTAATGGTGGGAGTGGGTATGGGAATAGTAATATGAGAGGTAGGCCAGGAAAAGGAGATGTTTTGAACAATTGTAGGTTCAAAGGTTGAAGAGAGGATCTATATGGAGGTTGAAGAGAGGATCAGGATGGAATGCAAATGTTTGTGGATAGAAGTGATAATGAGGGTACTGAAATTTTCTTAGGAATAGGTGATGATGAAAAAATAAATGAAGGTAATGGCAGAGGGAATTTGAATGACTGGGTCTCTGCAATAGTAGATCGAAGCATGGGATGTTGGTATGAACTAGCTTGGAGAGAAGCAGGTGTAGTGGTCAAGGTGTGATAGATTTGAGATAATGAATATGATGGGATCTCCCCAGCAGGCAGGGTTGAAAGAGTTTGGATAGATAAGAGGAGAAATGTCGAATTTGAAGAATGTGAAATAGAAGTGGATTCTAGGAACCTAGGATTAGGGATAGAATCTTTCATTTGATTATCATGGAAAAAATATATAACTGTTTGTAAATGTTCAGTTACTTCTTCGACCACAAGCACAGGGGAATGCACTTCCTGTTCAGTTTCACTGTCAATAAAGTTTATGGCAGGAGTTTGATGAGCAATAACCTGAATTTTTTGTTTCTTAACTGGCTTAGCCTCAGCTGCTACTTGATCATCACACACCTGGGTAATTGCAATAGTTTATTGAGTGTCAACAATAGGATTAACAACTACAGTAACCTGGGTGTCCAATAATAAAGTCATATGTGCTAACTTATTCTTTGATTGCTAATATGTTTGCATCATAGATTTCAATTGTTGAGCAATATTTACCCGTGGAGGGTATTCCATAGGGATTTTACCCTTGTTCCCATCTGGATAAGTAATCACTGATGGAACTTTTGCTTCCTGAGCTTCTTTCTCTTCTTTGTCTTTTCTTTCCTTTTCAAGGATTTCTAGCTCCATTTCTCTATAGACCAAAACTTTAGTTTTAAGCTCTTTTTGATGTTGTTAAATTTGTCTATGTTCATCTTTTCTCTTATCCCTCGCCAAGACTTTAGAAAAGGTATTTAATCTGTGGTAGATGGAGTCATCGGTAACTTCTTCATGACAATAACCATTATTTACATGGTTTTGTTTGAAATGAACATCAAGAAATCCCTTAGGGTCATGTTTTCTTTTAACAACAAAACCTAGTTTCAAAGAAACTATTTGGTCACCCAATACTACAGCCCAATTTGAAGTTGGAATGACTAATGGCCCAAGATCCAAAGGAAATTCAAGCCAAAATTTTCTTTTAGGACCAATGCATTTCTTGTACACACCATCAGTGACAGTCTCGAAGGAGAGCTCTTCAATAACTAACCTGTCAGGAACTATCTTGGGCAATAGATGAACATTATTGCTACCCCAAATTCTAATGTATGAAAAAGATTCACCAACATACTAATCACCCATTGTGGCGATGAAGGTTCTAGCTTCTTCTAAAAAAGAAGGAGCTTTCTCTTTGAATATTGTAAAATAGATACTACCTAGAAAGTGTTCATAGATGTCATAGAAAATAGTTTCATAATTGGTATCCCACAATGCTGAATAATAAATGGGTATTGGGGGGGACGGTACAGTCCAATTCCATTGCAAATTGGGATATTGGAATTCAGTGTAGAATACATCAACGATAAAGGATTAAAAGAAGAAATTTTGCTTCTTCTGGGTGGTAGATTTCTGGTAATATTGGATGGTTGTTTTTAGCTCCAACGATAGGATATACGCCCAAGGGAAAGATTCACCAGTTTTCAGGACATGATCGGCTACGGGATCCCATTCAGCTTTAAACATAGAACAGTTGGGAAGACCATAAATCCTACATAGCATGGCTGCCAATAAGGAATAAGGATCTCTAAACCAATTGACCGGGTATATGTTTTCATCCCTATGTGATAACTTTCTAGGCTCATTCATCCAAGATTTCAGCATTTCATTAAAATTATACCTGGTCTTATAATATTGGGTGAACTTAGCATTGAGGGGTTGCATAGTCGGTTTAAGAGCATAGACTCTGGTAAAAAAACCCTAGGATGAAAGGTAGCTACCTACGACCCTGTACTATCATTAAAGGACCAGTCTTTAGGTTTTGCATGATCTACAATTCATTTGACTGCATCAGTGTAAAGAAGGATACTGGGCCTAGAGGCAATGGCATGTAGCCCATAATCCCTAATTTTTTAGTATTCTAACTGGTCATTTTGAATATTCGACAGGTCATTGTTGTCAAAAATCGAGTAGACCCTAGGCCAATCGATTTGGTAGGTTTCGGTGATTCTACCACTAGTGTCTGAGAAGATGTCGAAGTTTGTGTCTTTGGTCAACATGTCTTTGTGAGTGTTCTTGCAGCAGGTAGTTCATACCATTTTGGAAAATTGAATAACTTTGTTTAAACACATAAACATGAAATCAAGACCAATTGAGAAACATAGCAATAGTAAATAGTAAAACATGGAAATGATAGAAAAACCAACCTGGAATTGACCGAAGTTGTGAAAATGATCCCTAGTAAAATTTGCAGTAAAAACCCACGCAGGAAGGTGATTTTCGAAAGTAAAAATGATAAATAAAATACAAAGAACCCATCTATTTATATATTTTCAGCGGGTCGAATTCAGGTCATAGGATTAAAATAAATAGATGGTCGGGATCAAATCTTACAGGATGCGGAATCAGGTTGCGATATTTCAATTTTATTAATCATCCTGCAATCCCCAATTGTATGTTGCGGGATGCGGGAATACAAAAATCTTAAAATTTTAACTGACCCTTTCCACAATCCACAGTCTGCAAATTGCAGGTTGTAGGTTGCAGGAACACACAAAAAAACTCATAATTCAAACTACTTCCCGCAATCCGTAATCTGCAATTGCGGGATGCGGGTTGCGGGATGGAAAGCTGTGATTATTGAAAAATCAGTTGCATAACGGAAAGGTTTCAAATTCAAAACCAAGCTCCCGCAATTCACATTGCGGGTTGCGGGTTGCAGGTTGCAAGAAATGCACACTTTTAGGAAACGTCAGTTCTTTCCGCAACTCACAAAAACACACAAAAAAGAATAAATTTTGAAAAATGTTAACTAAATAAAATCATGACAGAGACTTAGAAAACCATGATAAACAGTATGGGAACCCCAAAATTACTGAGAAATTTAAATATTACCTTTGCATATAAAATTGGGGCTCACATGTTTTGGACAAAACATGGGATTTGTTGTATCTACCACAATGCGTTAGCCATGGACACTAAGTAAGACATGCAAAACTTATCTTCCTAGATATTAAGTAGGACCAAGACTGAAAAGACATTTTCTACAACCTTGCAACTAGCAAAGAATTAAAAGTAGTTATAACAGCAAGACAGTATCAACATAATGTCATAAAAAGAGACATGCTGATGGAAACACTAAACATAGCCAAACGAGTCTTGTAGTTCAATTAAATTCTTTGGTTATTGTTATCGCATCAAGAAAGGCGTGAAGTATAACATCTCATAAATTTATTAACCTAGGGATTTATAAAATGTATATATATATATTATGAAATTTAGGGATGTTACATGTGGTGTCAGAGAAAGTTTCCAAAAACTAGGCCTGATTGGCTCACTCGCAGGAAAACAAGAAACAAATATACTGATCATATTTTACATTTATTTCTGTACAGAAATATAAAATTTGTTTTGTAGGAAAATGGAAGGTGTTGAAGCATCTGCTGAAAATGGTTCTCAACATAACAATCCAGACAACATTTATGTAGAATTGAATAATCCACCTTCAGAGTTAATACAAACAGTTAAGAAGTTAAAAGATGAACTAAAAACTGTAAAAATAGATAATGAAAGAATTATAGAACTGAATCAGATGTTATTAGACAAAATAGAAAACATAGGAAAATATAAAAGAAATGTTTATGAAACTGATTTTGAAACAGTATCCTACAAACATAAGGGAAAGAAAGAAAAATATTATGATAGTGAATCTTCTTCAGAGGTTAATGCAAGGTCACATAGGGGAAGGTATAAATACACAAGTGACAGTAGTGAAATCGACCGTAAACCTTGGAGAAGTATAAACCTTATGAGAAAATTTTCTAGGGAATTTAAAAAAATAAAGCCTCCGATTTTTAATGGAGAAGTAGAAAAAGGTGAAAAAGTCAAGGCTTGGCTGTCAAAAATGAAGAAATATTTCGAGATTTATAACTACTCTGACATACTGAAAGCCTATATGGCCATCTAAAACTTAACAAGAATAGCAAACATCTCGTGGAAGGACATAAAAAGAGTAAAAAATCTTAAGGAGAAGTACCTAACCTAGAGAGTCTTTAAAAAATATTTTATAAAGTAATTTTTTATCTAAATAGTACTACGATGAAAGAGCTAAAGCATTCTATGAACTAAAATTGTGTTCAATGTCAATGAAAGATTTAAGTAGAAAATTTCCAAGTCTGTTAAGATATGTACCTTACATAATTGATGAAAAGCCTAAAATACAAATATTTTTAAGTTGTGTGCCCACTAGCTTAAAGGATAGTATTGAGTTTGATAACCAAAACTCAATTCTAACATTTTACTATGAGAAAGGCTGATTTCTATTATGAAGAGAGTAAAAAGAGACAAATCTTACATAACCGGAAGAATAAAAGAACAAGTAGCTTTGATCAGAAGAGAAAAGGGTAAGTCAAATAAGTGTTTTGGGAATAATTCTCGGAATTTCTCCAGGAATAACTATCAAAAAGCATATTTTAAAAATAAAGCACCAAAAAATACTACAACACCAAAAGGAAAGGATATGCCTAACAACTTTGTTAAAAATAATGAACATAAAGAACATGTCAAGTACTGGGAATGTCAAGGGCCGCATTATGCCAAGAACTGTCTAAACAAAAAAGGGAATTTCAGCATTCTGCATACCATTTAGGAAGAGGAGACAATTGGAGATGTGGCAAATGAAATTCCCAGAATAAACACAGCCTTGGAGAACTAACAGGCGGATCATCAAACTTCCATGGTGGAAGTGCAAGGTATGATACAAAACCACTATGTTTCCATTCCGATTGATCCAGGTGCTAGTTTAAGTTATGTATCACCATGCATAGTGGAAAAATGCAATTTATATTTGAAAAAAATTGAAAAGTCTTGGCTAGTACAGTTAGCTACAGGAACTAAAAGTAAAGTGGTTAATTATGTTGAGAACTATGATTTGCTTATCAGTCAGTTTGAAACTGAAGTCAAGTTAAATGTGTTACCATTAGGATCTTATGATGTCTTAATAGGTATGGATTGGCTAGAAAGACATCAAGTAATTTTAAATTGATTTCATAAAACTTTTACTTGTTTAAATGATAAAGGAGAAAGGATTACAGTCACAGGAATACCTAGAAAATTTTTTGTTAGACAAATCAAAGCTTTATAGATGAAATATGATACAAGAAAAGGTTGTAAAGTGTTTGTTGTACACATAATAAATAATGAACAAATTGAAAAAGAAGCTAAGCCAAGATTCAATGATATTCCAATCCTACAATATTTCTCGGATGTCTTTCTAGAAAAAATTCCAGGATTACCTCCAAAGAGAGATCTGGATTTTACGATCGAGTTAGTACGAGGAGCGATACTGAATTCAAAATCTCTTTCTTGAATGAATATTTTAGAACTGAATGAATTAAAATTACAATTGCAGGAACTACTTGATAAAACTTATGTAAGACCAAGTCTGTCCCCTTGGGAAGAACTTGTCCTTTTCATTAAGAATAAAGACAGTACATTACGTCTATGTATAGACTACCATCAACTAAATAGAATGACAATTAAAATAGGTATCCTCTGCCTCACATCGATGATCTTTTTGATCATATACACGGAGCAATGATAATTTCAAAAATAGACTTGAGATATGGATATCATGAGGTCAGAATTAAAGACAAAGATACCTTTAAGACTGCTTTTAGACCTAGATACGGGAAGTTGGAGTTTGTGGTTATGCGCTTTGGGCTAACTAACACTCCAACAACTTTCATGTGCTTAATGAACATTGTCTTAAGTAAATACTTAGACAAATTTGCAATCATATTTATAGAGGACATTAATTTATTCTAAAATAAAAGAAGAACACAATGAATACTTGCAGATAATACTATAAGTTTTAAGAGAACATAAACTATATGCTAAGCTCAGTAAATGTGAATTTTATAAAGATAAGATACAATATCTAGGGCACATAATATTCAAAGAAGGGATATCGGTAGACCTAGGTAAGATAAAAGCAATAATTTATTGTCCTATTCCCAAGGATGTAATTGATGTACGATCCTTTATGGGAATAACAGGTTATTACAGAAAATTTATAGAAGGATTTTTGAAAATTGAAAATCCTATAACATCATTATAGAAATAGGGCAAGAGATTTTTCTGGGATAAAAAGTGCGAAGAAAGTTTTAATAAAATAAAAGGATTATTAACCACTACACCCATTATAAAAATAGGAGATCCAGACAAGTATTTCGTAGTATGCACTGATGCATGCAACGAAGGTTTGGGTAGAGTACTGATAGAAGAAGGTCATGTAATTACGTATGAATCGAGGAAGTTAAAAATACTTGAAAATAATTACACAACTTATGACCTAGAGCTGGCTACCTCAATCCATGCTTTAAAAATGCAGCGCCATCATCTAATAGGTAAAAGATTTTTTCTAATGTCTGAAAACATCAGCCTAAAATATATGATTGATCAACAAAATCTAAATGCAAGGAAAGCTAGATGGTTAGCTTTCCATAGCAAATATAATTTGGAAATAAAACATATTAAATGGAAAGAAAATAAAGTGGTTGATGCCTTAAGTAGAAACATAGTAACAAGTTTTGTAGCTGCCATTAGCAGTTATAAAACCGAATTAGAGGATAAATTAGAAGAAGGATTAAAACTGGACACTGAATACCAAAGTTTAAAAGAAAAAGTAACTCGGAATGTATCTGAAAATATAAATATAGATTACAGTTTAAATCAAAGAGGATTAATGCTGTATAAAGACAGACTTTATATGCCTAACATACCGAAAGTTAAACTACTGATTTTGAATGAAGTACACAAAAGTCCTTACTCCGGACATACGAGTATCAAAAGATGATAACAATGTTAAGAAAGGAGTATTTTTGGAGTAATATGAAAAATGAATTTGCTGAATTTTTAGCTAGGTGTATAGAATTCCAACAAGTTAAAGCTGAACATCAACACTAAGTAGGTCTTTTACAACCATTACCAATTCGAAATTGGAAATCCGAAGTCATCAGTCTTGATTTTATAACTGATTTTTCTAAAAATCAGCAAACAAAATGATTCAATAATGGTAATTGTGAATAAACTAAGTAAGGAAACACATGTTATACATGTTAAAACAACTCATAAAGCTGCTAACATTTCTAACATCTTTATGAAGGAAATCTTTTTTATTCATGGGATTCCAAAGGTAATCATTTCTAACAGAGATCCTAAATTTACTGGTAATTTTTGGAAATCTTTATTTAAAGGATTAGATGCGAAATTGAATTTCAGTACTTCTTATCATCTGCAAACGGATGGACAAATAGAATGAGTCAATCAAGTACTAGAAGATATGTTACGAATGTATGTTAGAGACTATCCCAAGAAGTGGGAAGATTACTAGCACTTAGTTGAATTTGCATATAATAATCATTATCAAGCTTTAGATAAAATTAGTTCTTTTGAAATATTATATGGTACAAAATGTAACACTCCTATTACATAGAGTAATCCCATTGATAGATTGATGCTATGACCTGACTTGTTAAAAGAACTAGAACTAACAGTTAAACAGGTACAAAAGAATTTCAAAACTGCTCAAGATAGACAAAAGAGTCACGCCGACCTAAAAAGAACTCCGAAATAATTCCGAGTAGGTGAGCATGTATTTGTCAAGGTAAAACCCAAAAATACCTCCTTTAAACTAGGGATATTTGCTAAATTAGGACCCAGGTATTGCGGACCATTCGAAAATATTAGCCAGAGTGGGGCCATTGGCATATCAGTTAGCTCTGCCACCTAATCTTAGGATACACAATGTATTTCACATTTCTATTTTGAAAAATTATGTACATAATGCTACTCATGTGCGCGACTAGAATGTGATTCAAGTAAAACCTGAAGGATATTTTCAGATAAAACCGAACTGTATTCTCAACAAGATGGAATTTTTTGTTTGAAATCGCACCATTGGACAGGTAAAGGTGCAATGGAAACACCTCAGTCCAGATGAAGCCACCTGGGATTTGGAGAGCGATATGCGGGTGGCATATCCAACTCTGTTCTAGGAAGACTTAGAATAATATTAATCAAAATCGAGGACAATGTTGATATTAAGCGGAGGTGTTAGTAACACACCTAGAACTGAAAAATAAATATTTATTTTTTATTTCAAAAAACATTATCTTTAATGTAAATTTTTTTATGACCAAGTTGGTCAAGGATGACTGTAATTAAAGAATTATTTATTTTAATAATTAAATAGAAGAGACACCTATCCAAGGGAGACTATTGAATGAGTTTTCACTGACCCACTAGGAGGAATGAGTAGCTGTAGAAGGATGGTTGAAAAGTGGTAGCACTAGCATTTCACTTTCTAACTTTACAAGAAGCATAATCCCTAAAATTGTGGTCATGTTCCTTGAGAGGGGGGACTGACATGGTGGCTCATTTAAGTTCAAAACTGACCCAAATATCTAGGAAATATTATAAATACCATCAAATTAAGGAGAAGGCTCACTACTCATTATGTTTTCAAGAGAATGTACCTTGTGATTGCTGCAAACTTAAAGAAGTCAGAAACACAAGGAATTTGATAAAGGGATAGCTAAAGTGGAATTGATGAGTGAAGTATGCTATTGATTGTTGAGTTATAGCGATTTGTTGTGTAGGCTATTATCTGGTGATCTTCATCCTAGTGGTTTAGTGAACAGGATTGGGGGTCCTAAGCAAGTAATCTTGTCTTCTTTAGGAGAATGTTGGGTGGAACAGTCTCCTTTGGGTGTTTGTCACTTTCTACATATTATCCAGGTTCAACTATTATTTAATTCTGAATCCGTACTTTTATTTGGAAATATGATTAGTAGCTATAAGTAGGATGTTTGGATATGCTATGAACTCTATACCTAGAAGCTGTTAAGAAAACTACATTTCTATTTATTCAAGTTAAGGGTCAAATTTATTAATTTAGTCATTATGTGAAGTATTTCTTAGCCTAATTTATGTTCTTGTTTTCTTTTTGTATAATCATTAAATTATTTCTACAGTATTTCTACCTTAGTTATTACAATCTACCATAAGGTTAGTATTATAGGTATTTTCTCTACTAATCTAGGTTTTAAGTAAATAACATTTCATATTTCAGTAAATAATTATGAATGTCTTATAAAAATTTTTGTCACGGATATTATTACAGTATATATATCTAATTATAGATATTTGTTAGAATGAAGGATCGTAATAAGGATAAAAACTCTTAGATAGCTCTATAAGCTAGTTAATAGCTCCTTAAACTAATCTAAACAGTGCTTAATTCTAAACATATCAAGGGTTTGGACCTGTAAATAAAAATATACATGGTATATATGTTTATGTTCATGATAAATTCTTACATAGATAAAACTTCAAACTGGAATCTCTAAGTACAACTACAATGTTCATATTCAACCTTTATAGTTCACTGCATGTATGTTAATATATGTTACCTAGGGCCGAGTCCTAGCCTTTGGATCAAATCCTATATACAATAGGATAAGTAAAATTTAAATATTAATAACTGAGCTAGGTTTTATAGAAGTTCTTTAAAAAAGGAAACATGGCCCAGTCTCTTATAATATCTTTAATGTTAAAATACCAAATCGAGAATATCGACAAGCTGCAACACTGGTTATAGGCTGTAAGTCGAATTGGTATTATTATATGTAATCTATTACTTACTGATTAAAAACATAACATCCTTAGGGCTTATATATTTTACTTTAAACATCAATATTATCCAATAAGGGATCACTAAATTCAATTGACAGAATGAAGGCCTCATGCCCATATTAATTTACAGTCTTATAAAGAACTCACGGCCACATTAGGGTTTTATAAGAAAAAGAACAACGAAAAAGTAAAATCTATTTTTCCACTGAGTTATACATCACAAGTAAATCTGCAAACTTTGACCGAGTCTTAACTTAACTAATAACCACCACAGAGTAACTTTACCAGCATTTGCAACCTTGTTTTAGAACCTCCATAGACGCATGGTACAACAACAAACAAAGATACAATATTGTCGTAATCAAAACATAAGTATGGGTACTGAAAACCTTTTTTATGTGTAAATGCAATGAGTGATATCTATTGACAGAGGCTCTACGACCTTCTCAAAAACCTATTATGATAGGGACAAGGCCTCATGACCGCATTACATTTCTTAAAATACAAATAACCAAACTATGAAATCAAGTTAGGTTCAAGACTGCTTATGTAAAGCCCTTGCGGGTCCTTCCAAAACTATAAAACCATTGCTTTTTTTGAATAACAGTAATTATCACTGACAATGGCCTCACGACCCTTTTCTAGAAATAAACAAAACAGTACAAAGGCCTCACGGCCACATTATCTATAAACTTATACAAAACACGAATATGAACTGATAATCAAAATAGAGAACATCTCTTATGAAATTGCACAGAGCGGCAATGCTTTAAATAAAATGAAGTTATAGTTATTACAAGAAATTAACATGGCGTTATACAATCCCTGATGCACTCCTTCGTATTAAAGTAAATATTTACAAAGAGAGCTGTAGACTATTTTTCAAAAACAAAATCCTATCATATTTCAAATTATCAAAACAAAATTAACATATTCAATCGACTTGACGGTCGAATGTTTTCATTACAATTCTTCCAAGTGTAAAATAAAGCCTCATGATTACCAAAACGATCTTATCATTTTCATATCCAATAAGATGAATGTGTAAATGGAGTTCCAAAACATTGACATGGAAACGCAGAACAAGCTGATGCTACAAGACTCAGAACCATGGGAACGAAGTTAACAGGTCTTACCTAGACTAACGCCTTTAACCCCACAACGAGATATTTTTCTTCTCCACGGTTTGTTTCGAAGAGTCTCTTGTACACAATGTTAATAGAGGTCATCTTTTCAAACTAATTGAAAAACCGATAGAATAATTTGATAACCTTCAAGTAAAAGAAAACCAAATGAGCTTGAGTTTCTTTACCTGTTGAACATTTTAACCTAGTCAATATTGGCAACAAGAATTCGACCAACGGTGTTTTATTCCTTTGAAATGGATACACAAATTCCACCACAAGTTTGCTGATGAGAAGAAAGGATGTCAAGAGACAACCACCTTGGCTCTCCCACCATGAAAATATAGTTAAGCTACATAGTAGCACAGACAAAGGTCAGGTAAAGCCTCTGAGAACAACAACCAAAAAAAGTACGACACAGAGCTTCGAACATTAGTTACACCCTTCACAAGGAACCACTAAACCCCTAGGGTTTTGAATGGAGCTTTGTTCCTGACAGTTGGAGCCATTAAGACCTCCACATGGCCTGATAGTCAAAAAATTAAATTTACAATGTATATCAGTCATGTCAACTTCCATCGCATTCTCGTTATTTGTCAACCTTCGATGTAATTTATAGTTTACACCTTTGTATGGTCATATGTAAGGGAAAGGTAATGAGTTGATAAAGTATAACATAATTGTAATGTCCCCAGTATTTGAAAAAATAAAAAAATTATAAGGCTAGTCAAAACTACCTATGTTGGACACTATTTGAACTTGCGGAATGTGTTGTACTCTATTTATACTGTTGTATTGTCATAAGTTTGTCTTACATCTTGCTTCCATATTTTTAGATGTGTTTATTACTATATTTGATTCTGTCGTCATAATGTTGATTATTATGTTGTTCTATGGTTATGCATTGATGTGTAAGTTAGTTATTGATTACGTATTTCATGAATTATAGCATGTGCTTACTGTCATATACATGATTCTCACTGAACTTTGTTATTGGAAAAAGGGGTGGAGTGGTGGTACTAGTTTCCCTTGTAACCACCTGAGAGGTAACAATTTCTAGTTATCACATCGGGCTTACCTGGTTCTGACGAACTAATGCATTTCTATCCCCTTTGCGTGTAGGTGCGCTTGGTGATGAAAAACTGTTTAAACTGCTTAACGAACAATGCCGACCATTTTAGTCACTAGTGCTCACCTTTGCAGATCTATAGTAGTGAAATTACACTTATTTTTATTATCATTATTATGATCTTTATGATAGTGACGTGGTCACTACTGCCCTTATTATTTGCATGACATAGACGTATTATGGTCTTAGAGACTTAAGGCTGTGGTCCTTCTCTAACATAGTTTTAATAGTTGGAAAAGGATTTGTAAAAAAATTGGCCTAATTATTCCATGGCATATTTCATATGCCATGGAATTATGGCTTAAGGCCTAAGTAATTCGATACATAATGGGGTTTATGCAATTCACTTTGATTTGGCACAAGGTTTTAACATAGTGGAAAGAACTATAGGATTATGGGTTTTGTAAATGTTCATGGAGGCCAGGGTGGTGACAACAATGCACCTTGGGGAGAGTGTCAACTAAGATTAGGGCTTGGCTAATGGGATAGTTTGGTTTATTCAGAGCCTTGCTGCGTGTGCTCTACTCCTGCATGGTGTGAAGGAGTGTGATTTTGATGGCTTAATTGATATGTGGATGGTCTGGTTTACTAGCATCTTTTTTTATTTGGTTTAGATATTTGCATACTTCTCATCGTGACCTTGCTCTGTGTTTGTAGGTCGTAGGGTGTGGTGAAAACAAGTGTGGATCATAACTCATGGATCAAAGTTGGGTGAAATTTTTTTGGAAAATACATACCCATTTAGGTATGCCTGCTGTACAAGTGTTTACTTGGTCCCTTGTTGCTTCATGGTGAAGACAAGGTTATTTCTTGCCATGGGTTTGTATGCTTGGATCTGGTTTTCTAATGGCTACGTTTTGGGATGGTGTCTGACTATAATTTTTAATGGTTACTTCACTTGTAATGCGATGGGATTGGGGTTTTTCTTGTTGGGTTTTTAATAATGGGTACTCTGTGCAGCGAAAAGGGCCTGGGTAACTCTCGACAATCTCTGTGTATTTGTAAATAAGTTTTGATAATGTTATTGGCGGCAGCACCATTGCATGCAATAGTGTGAGGGCCGAGTTTGAACGACTATGAAACTCCTTGATTTTGTAATGACTGTGTTTATATATACATGCTACATTTTTATACTATGTCCATTTCATGCTTATTATTCTTAATGGATTGTGTGGATTCACAAACATTGTTTGGGTCAATTGTATAGGTGAATTCATGATAGCGTTATGGATTTGGGGCCATGCTGTATATGGAATTGGCGTTTCCCGCCATTGTAGCTGCGATAGCGTATTGGATATACACTTACTGTTTATATTTATGCTGTGTATTTAAAGATATAAAACTGACTGTGGGTGAAAACCCCTTTTTTCTTGGAAGTCATTGTTGTGGGTAATTCATTGATAGGTTTTAATGGTTTTATATTACAGTTTGGAGTTGTAAGCAAAGGCCGTAGCCTTGGGATAGAATCCTCCAATGTATGTCATGGCTATTGCATAGCGTTGACAGGGTTTTACTTCTTGTTTTTTTAGTTATTAAGTGATTGGATTTGTAAAAGGCCGAGGTCCATAGCTACATTGTGAGGATGAAATGATACAGGATTTGTTCATGATGATTTGTAAAAGAATAGACTCTACATGATTTGATCCTGGGTCGTTTATGGTGGTGAGGGTTTATAATTATGTGGATGCGATTTGGGCTTAATGCCCATAGGAATCGATCCTGCGACCCAGTGTGTATTTATATTAATTTTTTATAATACATGTTGTGCATAACATTATGGTTGATTTTATGCATTGGGATTTTGTTATGGTATACGATTTATAATGTGATTCGTAGATATTTAAGGCTTCAATTTATTAAACTTACAATGGATTTATTATGTGGATAATTTGTTTACTGTATTACGTTTTTGTGGAAGTAGTTGGTAGTAATAATATATAGTTGGATTTAATGTGGAGTATTGGTAAAACATAAATCGTGGACCATTAGATGGTCTTGAAACTTGAACTGTAGCTATGAGTTATCATAATATTTTATAAATTTATGATAATATTTGATAAATGAAGAATGATAATATTTATCCATGTTCTTAGTAGGAATATATTTATGCAGACCCTGAGAGGTCTTCGCTGATTATTATCTTAGCTTTAAGATTTTGAATTTATGATTATTCATAAATGTGTTTATAGTTTTCTGATTTAGATTTCAATTCTATTACTTATATTATATAATTGTATTTAGGTAATGATTGAAGCTTAACCTAAACTAGACTTTTACTTTTAGACATAGCTCTGCTAGCAATATTAAATCTTCCAGTAGAGTTCATAGGTAAAATAAAGATATAGGCATCGTTAGAGTAAATCCTAGGTATTTGGAAAACAAATTTATGCTGTAATTAAATGCAGAACTAGATATAACAGAAATAAACCGTAATTATTTCTTAAACAAAAATTAATTTACAGCCATAGGGTTTATAATAAAATGTAAACCCTTAAAGCTTTTTACAAGGAAACAATGGTAAAAATAGGGTTAGCATTATAGCATAAACACTTACATATTCTAACCAGAAACTATTCTAGGAAATGAAATAGGTAGTCAAGAACCTCATATCTGAAAACTGAACTATTCCGATGGTTGAAACCTGCACACTCAATTAACCAGGATTGACAATTCACAGGAATATCTGACCTATGTATCGATAACTGAATCACATGGGAACTACCATGTTCCACCCAACCATGACCCAAAACTATTCCTGGTTTTAATACAGACCCCCTCAAGTTGCTTCCAACATGCAAATAGCTTAGAGATCCTAACGCAAGCCTTCCCTAACTAGTGTATTAGATCTAGATCAATTCTCTTTTTTTCTCTTAGGAAAATGTTCTACAAGAACTCTCTTGAGAATAATCAGGCAGAATAATGACTCCAAAAAGCTGGAAGATATCTCCCTAAGCCTCTCCTTGGCTTAGGAATTTATAGACATACTTTTTAGTCAAAGGGGTAGTTAAATCAAGAATCATTTGATTTCTTTATTTAACCCTTTTTATTTAATTTAGGTACTTTAATATTTTAACTTAGGAACTTTTAACTAGTTCCTCAATTGGAATTTTGTAGGTATTATACTATTTAATTTTCTTTTGGTAATAATAATAATAATAGATGAAGCTTTTCCTTCTTTCTTACATTATTAATATTATTAATATGCTTACTCTTTATGCATACCATGTATAAAATATATAATAATATATTATTTGTTAGCATTTGTCTCTGGGAATCATATATTATGATCCATAAACTTTTGACACTTTCTTCATTAAGGTCATCAGGTAAATGGTTAGGTCTGCTAGTCTAGGAAAGTCTAAACATCCTTGCATGTTGGATTCCCTCATATAGCATGGGAGTTCTTTAGTACTTGATGAGATACAAAAATTTGAGATTTCATTTAATCACTTATAAATAAGTTAGATGAGATCACTATTTTACTTGAGTCATTTTCACATGGGAATAATTAATTCTTTTTAGTAACTCCTAGCGCTTATCCAAAGCCCATACTCAATGCTATAAACAAGGAGTTACAAAATTAGTGCAATTCCATAGATCCTCGCTCAACACTAATGCTAAGATTTACTTGTAGGATACACCTAGGGATACAAAGGCCAAGGACCCGATGTTCTAGATCTTATGCTCAAAATCAACATGTCAGGATCCAGGGCTTATGCCCAACACTTCCAATTTATCTTTTTATTTGTTTGAGAGCTTCATGCTCAACAAAAATGTCTCAAAACTCATGTGCTCCAGAGCTTCTCGCTTAAGACAAATATAAGTACTCATGTTATCCAGAGCTTCTTTCTCAACACAAAACATCAATTTATGCATGTGCTTCGAAGCTCCTCACTAAACACAAAACATCTCATCAACCATGTGCTTTAGGGTCCACACCCAACACAAGCAAACACACACACACACACACACACACATATTTATATATATATCATATGCAATTGGCTTACGCCCAATATATCAAACAAATCATCATGTTCATATGCAGTGGGGTCTTTGACCTAGTATATCAAAATAAAAATTCAAGATAACATCATAATCAATGGGCCTCATGCCCATAAGTGTTAGGTCCAAAATTCAGAATATTATATACCTCCCCACTTAGAACAACACCGTCCCTGGTGTTCTAGGGACTCGGAATGAAATCATGAAAGAAGGCGGGGTAAGCCTTTATCATGGTGGCTTCATTCTCCCAAGTATCCTCATCTACTTTGAAGTGCTTCCATTGTACTTTCAACTGGACTATGGTGCACTTCCTGAGCTACACCTCTCTCTTGTCCAATATATGAAGAGGTTCAGGGAAAAATTCCCCTTCAGGTTCCACCTGTAATAAGGACCAATCAATCACATGTTTAGTATCATAAACATATTTATTTAATAATTATGCATGTAAAACATTAGGGACTCTTATGTGTACGGGTAGCACTACTTCATATTCCACTAACCCTCTCTTGGATAGTATCTCAAGGGGTCCACAAAACCTAGGTACTAACTTACCACACCTTCCCAAGCTCAACGAGCTCCATTTTGCTTTTAGTTTCAAGTAGACATGGTCGCCTATTTGATAATATTTATCTTTTATTTTCTTATCCGCGTATCTTTTATGGAGGTCTTGTGCTTCTTTAAGGTTCACTTGGACCTTGGTAACCAACTGTTCCAATTCCTTTAACAAGTTAGGCCCTAACATGAGCCAATCCACCGAGCTATCCCAAGTAACCAGTGTTCTACACTTCCATCCATAGAGTACCTCAAAGGAACTCATCTTGGTGGAAGTCTGGTATCGGTTGTTATATGCAAACTCTGCAAGATGCAGGTAATATTCCCACGGGGTGGGGTTGTTCATGACATACATCCTAATCATGTACTCAACAATTTGGTTTACCCTTTCTGTCTGCCCGTCTGTCTGCGGGTGATAAGCATTACTAAAGTTCAATTGCATCTCTAATCCAGAGAATAAATATCTCCAAAATTTTCTGGTAAACTTAGTATCTTGATCCGAGATGATTTCCTTGGGAATACCGTGCAATCTAAATATATACTTCAAGAAGATATCGGCAATGTGTACTTCCTTGTAGGTCGACTTCACTAGAATGAAGTGTGATGCTTTTGACAATTTGTCAACTACTACGAAGATAGTATCATTTTGTTTCTTACTCTTAGATAGACCGGTGATAAAATCCATACTAATGACCTCCCACTTCCATTCTGGAATGGGTAATGGCTGCATTAATCCCGAATGATTGTATAAATAATATATCAATGCTATGAGAAATGATGCTAAGAAGAAGCACATGAAATAGATCTTGCTACTAATAATTCTCACAAGCATACATAGGAAAAATAGAGAGAAGAAAAGAGACTGAATCACATAAATGAAGAGCTGAATATTGGTGTGTATCCTTCCAATGAATAATTATGAATAATAGTGTACATAAATAGTACATCCCTCATAGGAAAATCAAGTTGTATCAAGACAACTCATAAAGCTCAAAAAGGTCGACTTACCAAAATATAGCAAACCCCCATAGGTGACTAAAGAACTTCCCAAATCTATCAAGAACCTAACGAATTGGAAAAAGAATGATTTAGTTTTCAAGGAGATAGAAAAAACATGCTAATCCTAGAAAATGGAGGAAAATTCATGAAGGATGAGTTGGCAACAAAAGGACCCAGTTTCATAGTTTGACTAGCTTTACCTTATCCACAGAAAAACAGGAAAAGCAGAATCTATTGTAAATTGTTGTATACTAATTATGGATGGTCAAAAGGTGGTCAATATCACCCCATAATTAGAAATAAATCATTCCTAGGATATAGATGGCATGTGTTCACTTTAAGATGCAAGTGGATTCCAACTAATTAAGCTAGTGGGTGAATAATTAATTAAATAATGATTAATTAATTTATCCTAAGTTATGAGTGGGTTTAATATATTCCAACACCCCCCTATAAGTCTAAATTTATGATGGTATGGAAAAAAATATAGATGCATATGGATGCATATAGGTCCCAGCAACAAGGCTATGGTCACCCTTTAACAATTATTATGTTCATAAAAGTAAGGAAAGAGGCAAAACCACACGGTGAAAATCCTCCCTCAAGATAGGAAAATGCACAAAATTTGAAATATGTCTTCAACATATCTTCATCTTCACTTTAGTGAGCTGAATGAATTGCTTCTAGATGAAGGACTTGCTGAAGAAATCATGAACTCCATGATCATGCGCTAGAGTGTAGAACTTGCAAGAAGGAAGAAGAGAGACTCCTTGCATCTCATCAACTGATGAAGTAGGAGAATTATCTGAATGCTTCTTGATGCTTTCAAACTCTGATTTGAAAACATAATCTGAAATAGAAAATATATTTGTGCATAATTCTTTCCAAAGAGTACAAAAATTAAGACAATTTATTTCACACCCAATTCCCTGAATAACTGCAAAATTGTGATGTGACTCACATGCCAATCTTCCAATATGATGTAGCACCTTTCCAGATCAAATATTAGGCTGATAAAACTATGATATATTAGAAACATTAGCATATGGAACATCAAATACAAAGGATTCAGTGGCTTGATGAGGATATAGGGCTAGACTAGGAAAATTATGAGCAACTGGGGAAAAATGATAGGTGTAAAAATATGAATGATGGATGGGCATAATATCTGAACCATAAGTGTTTATAATATATCCAAAAATGTTTAATATCAGCCAAAATATTACTAAGGTCATGGCTTACCAGCCACTGAAACATAGGAAATACTTTAAACCATGTAAGGTAAATATCACTACATAAGAGACCAGTGAGGAATCAACTAGTGAACTTGGGATTTATATAGTCTTAGGATTATTCAAAGGTATGGTAGATGGTATGCATGGTGGTATGATATGTGTATCAACCTGCAAATATTATTCTAAATCATAATCCAAAGGATCGCATATAAGCATATCGGTAGACTCATGGGAATACACTGGTAATGATTCCTCTGTAAGAAAGGAGGAAAGAATGAGATCTTCACAATATTCAAGGAGGTTCTGAGTATTGATTCCAAGAAAAAATAAGAATATTATGAAGCACATGAGATCAAGTAAGGTAAGTGGTATAACACAAATAAGGCTTGATTTAGCTAAGCAAACATCCTGTAAATCACTGGGTTGCGAACCATCAATGAGAGAGGTATGCACAAAGTGTGAAGAGTCAGACACATACATATCGGAATGTAATATAGGAGATATAGAGAACAATTAATGGGTGATATAATAATCATAAATATAAATATCAGCTCCATATGTTACTTCTTTTTCATCATTAGTATCACAAGAATAAAAATCACCTTCAAAAGACACAGAAAACGATGGCTATTCAATATTTGCTTCTTGATTGAAGGAGGAAGAATCCAAATCAAAGAAGGTAGCAGAAACATGAAATGTATTAGAAAATTATTCATCATGATCAAATTCATCATAGAATGTAGAGGCCAATAAATCTTGAGAGAGAGAACAAGAGGATATGTTGGGTTCGCTCCATGCTTCATCTTCTATTTCCTGCAAACCAAAAGCTTTGTCCAAATTCTTCCAAAGCTAAAATAGATACTCAGCAGAATATATGAGATGATGTATATTTGGAGACATTTCCAAGCACATAATTCCATAATATCTATCATAATTATTTATCCAATCAATATTCTCTTCATAAGACTCAGGTTTGCTCAATGCACCAATGGAGACATCAAACAGACATTGCCTCTTCAAGTACGCACTCATCTTTGGCTTCCAATCAGCACAGTTGAAAGGAGATAGTAGATGAAATTTTGAATCCACATATAATTTGTTGATATGCTCTAGGAGATACTCTCTATAACCTACAAAATAAAAATAGTAGAAAATCTTGTAAGCTAGACAAGCTCTTCTTCAGAGAAGGATAGGAGACTGAATGCGCTCCTCAACTTTGTAGAACTTGATCAACCTTGGTGCTCTGATACCATGTAGAAGATGGATAGGTTGTGCTCCTTGTAGCTCTGATACCATGTAGAAATAATATATCAATTCTATGAGAAATGATGCTAAGAAGAAGCACAGGAAATAGATCTCTCTACTAAGAATTCTCACAAGCATACACATGGAAAATAGAGAGAAGAAAAGAGACTGAATCACATGAATGAAGAGATCAATATTGTTGTGCATCCTTCCATTGAATAATGATGAATAATAATGTACCTAAATAGTACATCCCTCATAGGAAAATCGATTTGTATGGAGACAAATCATAAAGCTCAAAAAGGATGACTTACCAAAGTATAGCAAAACCCCATAGGTGGCTAAAGCACTTCCCAAATCTATCAAAGATCTCACAAATTGGAAAAAGCATTAGTGAGTTTTCAAGGAGATGGAAAAAACATGCTAATCCTAGAAAATGGAGGAAAATTCATTAAGGATGGGTTGACAACAAAAGGACCCAGTTTCCTAGTTCGACTAGCTTTGCCTTATCCATAGAAAAGCAGAAAAAACAGAATCTGTTGTAAAGTGTTGTATACTAATTCTGGATGGTCAAAAGGTGGTCAAGATCAACCCATAATTAGAAATAAATCATTCCTAGGATATAGATGGAATGTATTGAATTTAAGGTGCAAGTGGATGCCAACTAATTAAGCTAGTGGGTGAATAATCAATCAAATAATGATTAATCATTTTATCCTAAGTTATGAGTGGGTTTAATATATTCCAACAAGGATGCTGATGATCAGTTTTGACAAGATAAAATTCCTGACATTTCGCAATAAAAAAATGCAATGTCAGTCTTTAACATAGGCAAGAAAAAGTGTATATTAATGGCGGATATCATCTTTTGATATCCCATATGCCCCGACTAGGGTTCCCGATGAAATTTCATGAGGATTCTAGACCGAATGTCCCCTCCTTCTAGAATGTAAAATCTCTCCTTGGACCATAGAAATCCTATTTCATCTACCTTGTACTCTTTTTGTTGTTGAAACAACCTGTCCTCTTGGACTTTCTTGAGGATTTCTACATAGAAAGGGTCAACTCTATTGGCCGTTCTGGTCCTCTCTTGTAAATCCAAATTGTTTTGAATTAAATTCGCCTCATATATCATATGAGTTTGTTGACTCAAAGCATCAGCGATATTGTTCTCTTTTCCCTTAATATTCTGTAGCTCAGAATGTTACTCTCTAAGGAAAGCCAACCATCTGGGTTGCCTAGCATTCAGATCTAGATGCTTGAATAAATACTTCAGAATCATATTGTCTGTATTTAGAATGAATTTCATTTCCATGAGGTAGTGCCTCCACATCTTCAAAGCATGGATAATGGATGCTAACTCAATATCATGCCTCAGGTATTTATGTTCATGTTCTTTTAACTTTCACGATTCATAACAAATCAAATAATCATTTTTCAATAGGGCTCCTTTGAGTCCTTCCTTCCTTGCATCTGTGCAAACAAAGAAATCCCCATTGGGATCCAGAATTCGTAGTATCATTGCGGTCATCAAAAGATGCATAATATTTTGAAAACTTTCCTCTCACTTGGTCGTCCATAAGAACTTATTTTCCTTCTTTTGCAAAGTGGTTGTGAGACAAGCTATTCTCGAGTATTTCTCAATGAAATTTCAATAATATCTGGCTAATTCAAAAAGGACCTAATGTCAGTGACACTAGTAGGGGTAAGCTAGTCTTATATGTCTCTAATCTTTTTCGGGTCCACAACTATCCCTATCTCGGAAATGATTTGACCCAAGTATTGTATCTGTGGTTTGTAAAAATCATATTTACTAAACATGGCATAGAGCTGGTGTTCTTGTAACACCCGTAGCACTATGCGAAGGTGTTCCTCATGTTCCTCTTTACTCTTAGAGTAAACTAGGATGTCATCTATAAAGACCAAAAAAAAATTATTCAGATATTTACTAAATATACTGTTCATCATACACATAAATTTTGCGGGTGAATTGGTCAACCTAAACATCATTACTACAAAATCGTAGTGCCCGTAGCTTGTATGAAAGTAGGTTTTGTGAATATACTCGTCACGAATCCATACCTGATGGTACCTAGATCATAGGTCAATATTTGAAAATATCTTGGCTCCTCCTACCTGATCAAACAAGTCATTGATCCTCAAGAGTGGATATTGGTTCTTTATAATCATCTCATTAAGTTGACGGTAATCGATGCACATCTGCATCATACCATCCTTCTTCTTTACGAAAAGTATCGGTACTCCCCAAGGGGACACACTTGGTTGGATATATCCTTTCTCTATCAATTATTGTAACTATAGTTTGATTTCTACCAACTCTGGTGCACTCATGCGGTAAGGGGATTTCGAAACAGGAACTGATCCTAGTGCCAATTCTATGGAAAAGTCGAGGTCTCATTTCGGAGGTAATCCTGGGATATCCTCAGGAAATACGTCCTTGAATTCTAAAAGAAATGGGTGGCCATTTATGTGTTGTTCTATTTCAGCCTCTATGTCTCGGATATTTACTGCAAACAACTTGTAGCCTTTCCTAATGCAATTCTTTGCTTGAAAAGTAGATATCTACCTTACAGAAACTTTCTTTGGTATGACTTGAATCTTCATTTGGTTCCCTTGGCTATATGTACACAATATATACTTGTGAAAGCAATCGAGCATGACATGGTGTTGTTCCAAATAGTCCATGCCGATAAGTATATCATATGATCCTGAGGGTAGGATTTTTAGGTTTACTTTTGTAGGAAAACCATTCAGGTTTACCTCACAATATTTAACTATTTCTAAAAACTTTTGTTTTGTACCTGTGGTTAATTGTACTAGCCAAGGATTATCCTGTTTTACTTTTCCTAGTTTACATACATAAAAAAATTTAGGCAATACATAGATCCAAAAAGCATCGGGGTCAATCAGTATTGAAATAGAAGTGTTCAAGATCTTACCTTCTATCTCAACCATGGTATCCTGATGGTCTACCTGTCGTCCATCTAAGGCTACATAAATTTGTGATGTTCCAGCTATGTCCTCTACTATTGGTGCTTCTTGTAAGTTGTGCAACACCCCATTGGTCTTGTTCTTACAATCTCAGGAATAATGAGGCCTGCTGCATTTCCAGCATTTGATTTGTAGAAGGGTAGCATTGGATCCCCCAGTTGCTACTGGCTTGTTAAAATTTGGAGCTAGTACATATGGCTTTGTATGTAATTTTTTGAAGTTCTTGTTCACTGGAAAACTGTTGTTATGTTTTCTATACAAGGGTGGGTTAATACACGGTTTGTGGTTTTTAAATAAGTGATTAGACTTATCTCTGTTCAGTTTTAGGTTCTCTTGCCTCATCTTCCCATGGTCATAGAAAAGCCTAGCTTTGTGCAGTCTGGTGTCCAAGGTTTTAGGCATGCCAAACTCAATCATTTCCCAAAAGTTGGGAGGAAGACACCCTAAAAACTACCAGATATTTACCGTCTCGTCCTTGATGTATGGCACATAATGTAGAATATCTAAAAGTATGCTAATAAAAGAATCCATAGTCATGGATTCCCATACGTAACTCATGAAACCATTTCACTTTTCGATCGAAGAATCTTTCTGACATATATTTTTCTTGAAAAATCTTGCAGAAATTTCTCCAGCGTATTTCTCTTACCTCATCTTTCTCGGTATGCTTCAAGTCTCTCCACCATCTTGCTGATTTTCCATTTAAATTATAGATGGCCAGTCGAGCCTTCATTTCGCTAGAGTATTTATGTACTCAAAAATATTTGCTCATACTCAACAGCCACTCTTTATCTTTTTCCTTCGTGTTCACCTCTACCTCATAGGTTGGGGCTCTTATTTTTCTGAACTCCCCCTGGAGATTGTCATCACTTCTTTGTTTCTTTCTGCATGGAGAAAGAGAGTCATCACTGGAAGGACAGTAATAATCCCCTTCTATAGGTGCAGGGGTATGTTCCTCTTTTCCTTCTTCTCTTAGGTTGTTGGCCTGTTTATGATAAGTTTCCTTCTTGAACATGTTCATGGAATGAATGGGTTTTCCCTACAGGATTCCTCCGATCATGTTTCACATCAATGCTTCATTAATTGCTTGTTTTTCATTTCTTTCTTTCATATTATCAGCTCTGAAACTTTGCAAGTCTGCTTGGAGACCTTATATGGTTTTCATTAGATCAAAATTCTATTCCACCACTAGTTTTGCTTTCTGGTTGGGGGTATTCAACTTCCCTTGCCGATTGTTATCTTCTTCAGTGTTCATGATCTAAATTATTCTTTTAAAATTCCTGAAATTGAAAATTTTAATAAAAGGAAAAATTTATGTTAGTTAAAAAAATTTAAAACATACTTTATTTTCCTTGCAACGAATGTCTGGTACAGCCATTTAGTCTCTTAGTGTTGAAAATGGGCTCTGATACCACTTGTAATGTTCCCAAAAGTTGAAAAAATAAATAAATTATTAGTCTAGTCAAAACTATTATGCTAGACATTACTTGAGCTTGCGGAATGTGTCATACTCTATTTATATTGTTGTATTTCCATAATCTGTTCTTACATCTTGCTTCCATATTTTTAGATGTGTTTATTAATTTATTTACTTTCATCATCATGATGTTGATTATTATGTTGTTCTATGGTTATGCATTGATGTGTAAGTTAGTTAGTGATTACGTACTTCATGGATTATATCATGTGCTTATTGTCGTATACATGATTCTAACTTAACTTTGTTATTGGACAAAGGGGTGTATTGGCGGGACTAGTTTCCCTTGTAACCACCTGAGAGGTAACAATTTCTACTTATCACATTGGGCTTACTTAGTTCTAACGAACGAATGCATTTTTTTCCCCTTTGCTTGCAGGTGCACTTAGCAACGGAAAACTGTTTATACTACTTAACGAACAATGCGGATTGTTTTAGTCACTAGCGCTCACCTTTGCAGGTCTATCCTAGTGACATTACACTAATTTTTATTGTTATTATTACGATCTTTATGATAGTGACGTGGTCACTATGCACTTATTATTTGCGTGATGAAGACTTATTATGGTATTAGAGACTTAAGGCTTTGGTCCAGCTCTAACATAGTTTTAATAGTTGGAAAAGGTTTTGTAAAAACATTGGCCTAAGTATTCCATGGCATATTTCATATGGCATGAACTTGTGACTTAAGTCCTAAGTAATTCGATACATAATGGGTTTATGAAATTCACGTTGATTTGGCACAAGGTTTTAACATAATGGCAAGAACTATAAGATTATGGGTTTTGTAAATGTTAATGGAGGTCAGGGTGGTGACATCAATGCACCTTAGGAAGAGTGGCAACCAAGCTTAGGGATTTTCTCATGCGATAGTTTGGTTTATTTGCAGCCTTGATTCTTGTGGCCTGCTCCTACGCGGTGTGAAGGAGTGCGATTTCGATGGCTTAAAAGGTATGTGGATGGTCTGGTTTATTATAATATTTTGTTGATTTGGTTTGGATATTTGCATAGCTCTCATCGTGACCTTGCTATTTGTTTGTAGGTCACAGGGTGTGGCAAAAATGAGTGTGATTCATAGCTCGTGGGTCAAATTTCTGGGAAAAACAATACCCATTCGGGTAAGCCTATTGCACAAGTGTTTACTTGTTCCCTCATTGCTTCATGGTTAAGACAAGGTTATTTCTTGCCATTGGGTTTGGATGCTTGGATCTGGTTTTCTAATGGCTGTGTTTTGGGATGGGGTCTGACTGTAATTTTTAATGGATACTGCACTTGTAATGCGATGGGCTTGCGGTTTTTCTTGTTGGGGTTTTAATAATGGGTACTCTGTGCAGTGAAAAGGGGCTGGGTAACTCTCAACAAGCTTTGTTTATTTGTAAATAAGTTTTGATTATGTTACTGGCTAAAGCAACATTGCTTGAAATGGTGCAAGGGCCAAGTTTGAACGATTCTAAAACTCCTTATTGATTTTGTAATGAATTTGTTTATATATACATGCTGCATTTTCATACTATGTTGATTTCATGGTTATTATTCTTATTGGATTGTGTGGATTCACAAACATTGTTTGGGTTAGTTGTATAGGTGAATGCATGATAGCGTTATGGATTTGGGGCCATGTCGTATATGGAATTGGCGTTTCTCTCCATTGTAGTTGGGATAGCATATTGGATATAGACTTACTGATATATTTATGCTGTGTATTTAAATATATAAAACCGACTGTGGGTGAAAAACCCCTTTTGCTTGGCAGTCTTTGCTGTGGGTAATTCATTGATAGGTTTTAACAGTTTTATATTAATGTTTGGAGTTGTAAGCAAAGGTCGTAGCCTTGGGACAGAATCCTCCAATGTATGTCATGGCTATTGCATAGCATTAACAAGGTTGTAGTTCTTGTTTTTTTTAGTTAGTAATTGATTGGATATGTAAAAAGACGAGGACCATAGTTACAGCATGTATATTTTATATGGGTCTCTCGACCGCTGTCTAGATATTATATGATTTTAATTAATAGCATGTGTATATGTAATATGGTGTGGATTTCACATTTGGAAAGCTACAACACGAGGACAAAAACCTACAGGATTCGTTTACGACAATTCGTAAAAGAATAGACTCTACAGGATTCGATCTCGGGTTGTTTATGGTGGTGAGGGTTTATAACTATGTGGATGCTATTTGGGATTAATTTCCATGAGAATTGATCCTGTGACCTCTATGTATTTATATTAATGTTTTATAATACATGTTGTGCATATAATTATGGTTGATTTTATGCGTTTGCATTTTGTTATGGCATACAATTTATAATGTGATTCGTAGATATTTAAGGGTTGGCTTTATTAAACTTGCAATGGATTTATTATGTTGATAATTTGTTTTCGGTATTACGTTTTTGTGCAAGTAGTTGGTAGTAATAATATATAGTTGGATTTAATGTGGAGTACTAGTAAAACATAAATCGTGGACCATTAGATGGTCTTGATACTTGAACTGTAGCTGTGATTTATGATAATATTTGATAAATGAAGAATGATAATGTTTATCCTTGTTCTTAGTAGGAATGTATTTATGTAGACCCTGAGAGGTCTTCATTGTTTTTTATCTTAGCTTTAATATTTTGAATTTATGATTATTCATAAATGTGTTTATAGTGTTGCTATTTTAGATTTCAGTTCTATTACTTATATTAGATAATTGTATTTAGGTAATGATTGAAGCTTAACCTAAACTAGACTTTTACTTTTAGACATAGCTCTGCTAGCAATATGAAATTTGTCAGTAGAGTTCATAGGTAAAATAAACATATAGGCACTGTTAGAGTAAATCCTAGGTATTTAGAAAAAAAAATTTATGCTGTAATTAAATGATAATAGAAATAAACCCTAATTATTTCTTAAACCGAAATTAATTTATAGGTATAGGGTTTATAATAAAATGTAAACCATTAAAGATTTTGACAAGGAAACAATGGTAAACACAGGGTTACATTATAGAATAAAGACTTACATATTCTTACCATAAACTATTCTAGATAATGAAATAGGCAGTCAAGAACCTCATACCTGAAAAGTGAAGTTATTCCAATGGATGAAATATGCACACTCAATTACCCAGCATTAACAATTCACAGGAAGCTCTGATCTCTATATAGATAACGAAATCGCTTGGGAACCACCACGTTCCACCCAAACATGACCCAAAATCATTCCTAGTTTTAATCTGGATCCCCCTGAGTTGGTTCCAACATGCAAGTAGCTTAGAGCTCCTAAGGTAAGGCTTCCCTAACTAGTGTATCAGATCTAGATCAGTTCTCCTTTTTCCTCTTAGGAAAATGTTCTCCAAGAACTCTCTTGAGAATAATTAGGTAGAATAATGTCTCCAAAAATATGGAAGAGATCTTCCCAAGATTGTCCTTGGCTTCGGACTTTATAGACAGACTTTTTAGTCAAAGAGGAAGTTAAATCAAGAATAATTTGATTTCTTGATTTAACCCTTTTTATTTAATTTAGGTACTTTTAATATATTAACTTAGGAAATTTTAACTAGTTCCTAAATGTACTTTAGTAGGTATTATACTATTTAATTTTCTTTTAGTAATAATAATAATAGATGAAGCTTTTCCTTCTTTCTTACATTATTAATATTATTACTATGTTTACTCTTTATACATACCATGTATAAAATATATAATAATATATTATTTTTTAGCATTTGTCTTTGGGAATCATATATTATGATCCATAAACTTATGACACTTTCTTCATTAAGGTCATCAGGTAGATGGCTAGGTCTACTAGGCTAGGCAACTCTAAACATTGTTGCATGTTGGATTCCCTCGTATAACATGGTAGTTATTTAGTACTTGATGAGATACATAAATTAGAGATTTCATTTAATCACTTATAATCAACTCATATGAGATCAATATTTTACTCGAGTCATTTTCACTCGCGAATCATTAATTCTTTTCAGTAACTCCTAGCATTTATCTAGATCCCATACTCAACGCTATAAACAAGGAGTTACAAAATTAGTGCAATTCCAGAGCTCCTCACTCAACACTAATGATAGGATGTCGTTATAGGATACACCTAGGGATACAATGGCCAAGGACTTGATGTTCCAGAAAATATGCTCAACATCAACATGGAAGGATCCAGGGCTTATGCCCAACACTTACAATTTATCTTTTCATGTGTTCTAGAGCTTCATGCTCAACACAAATGTCTCAAAACTCATGTGCTCCAGAGCTTCTTGCTCAACACAAAACATCAATTTACCCATTGCTCCAAATCTCCTCACTCAACACAAAACATCTCATAAACCATGTGCTTCAGGGTCCACGCCCAACACAAGAAAACATATATATATCATATGAAATTGGGTTATGTCCAATATATCAAAAACATCATCATGTTCATATGCAGTGGGGTCTTTAACCCAATTGTTACAGCTGATTTTTCCACACATGGTGGATCACACCTTTATGGCCTTCCGTGTCCCTCCGCAGACTCTTTAGACCCCATGGACCATTTTTGTACCTTTGATGTTTCCAAGATCATCCCTAAAAGCATGTCTTATTTGAAATACATGACTTTTAAACCCATTCTCGTGTATATACGTGGATTTGACCCTTAAACCCATCTACATTGGGATCTATGCAAAAGGCCAAATAGTTTTGGAGTTTTCCTTGATGTGGATCCGAGTCACTTGTCTCTTGGCCTTCGATATGCATCAAGATCGCTTGGGTTTCACCTTCCATTACCCCATTGAAGCACTATATAAGGAACCCTTTGGATACATTGAAGGGGTAGGAATTGAAGAGCAAGAGAACTATAGTCCATTGTAGCCAGAGCTTATACTTGAGTTTGCATCCCTTTGTCCCTTGGATCACTTTGTGTTCTTCCCAAGCTTGCATTTGCTTATGAGCTTGCTATAGAGAGATGGTGGATTGAAATGGTGCAGGCCCAGGTGGAGGACTCAGTTTCTATGATTTGCAGACGTGCCAACAAAGGTTGTCACTCTTGTAATCTCTATTTTATATTAATAGAAATATCTTTTCCTGTCCAATAATGTGTATTTAAAAGAGTATTGAATCCATGGATGCTTTTAAATTATTATATGTTACTGATTATATATGCTAGAGTAGGTCTAACACAATTATATATAACATGCTTGTCTTGTTTGCTGAATGTTGAGATAGCATATTACTTATACAAGCGAGAGTGGAAATGCTCAACGGGGATCTACATCAACCGTCCGGAATAAGGTATGTATCGAGATCCTTTAGTGTTATATGTTTGGTTTCTCTTGCATATAGGAAAGTATTGATTTCTATGGTTACTCTGTCTGTTGTGGTACCCCAAGCCATAGGAATTTTTCTTCGTAACAGAATTGGCGCCCATACTGGGGATTTCCTAGCCATTTCCTTTGGGGGTTTTTATCGGTATTCAATGTTCTTGAATTGCTCTAATTTCTCTGTTTCTGAGTCGTGTCTAGGGGCATGTATGTCTAGTAGTGTGTGATAGTAGAGTTTGTCTCAGCTTGTCTATTTTACCTTATTTTTATCTCTTTTTCTTCATATACATGAGTTTTTGCTTCACAGTCGCATGTACACATAGGTTTTACTGGGATTTTCGCGTATATACGTGGGTTTTCTGCACACAGTCGTGTATGCCCTGAGTTTTGAGTTTTAGGGGAAGATTAAGTGTTGTTGGGTGATTTTTGATGATTCTTGAGTCTCCTTGGATGTTTCTAGAGTTTGTATACACCTCTGTTACTGACCAGAGACATATTTTAGTTAGAATCTTTTAAATGTCCTTGTCATTGCATTTTCTATTTTTTGCTTTAGGATTAGTGCATTAGGTCTCTTTTACCTTGGTGCTTTGCTTGGGTGTTGTTTGATAGTGCTTGTAGAAACTAGGGGTGGTAGAGTCATTCTTTTGCTTCATTATCTCATTTTAATTAAAAAAATACAAAAATATTTGCTTTTTGCAACATGATGCATTTTTGCATTTTGAATTTTGCATGGTACTTGCACTAGGTTTGCTTGGAATAGTATTATTTAGATTTTCATATAGGAATGACTGCATTTTTCATTTGAAGGAGAATTTTTTATTTCACATAGTAGCATACCAGATTTTTCATTTGACACAGTGCATTTGTATTGATTGTTAGGTGTGCATTTTACTTCTTGTTGCATCATAACACCATTAGTTGCATGATCATTTACCCTTTTGAGTAATAAGCCAATTAAAATCAACGCATAATAAAATGAATTACACTCTTTTCTTTTATAGGGTGCACCAACAAGATTAGGTTTTAGGGTCTTGGAATAGTTCATTTGTGAGTAAATTATCCAAGACCATTGAACAACAACATGTATGTGTCTGTCCAGGTGAGAGTGTGAAATTCCATAGTATAATTAGTGTTTCTCAAGATCCTCCTCTTACAAGGGAGTTAAGCATGAGGCAATGTGAGCGGTTATTGATTGGGATGACCCCTAGTCATAACTGAGTAGCACCGGATATATTTATAGGATTGTATTCGTATTTGGGGGCTCTTTCGAGAGTTTCAGGATTTGTTGTCTTTCCCATATGGTCAATCCCGCATGCAACTATCTACCTAAGCATTGATTATATTGAGGTGACCTTAGTTGAATTACCTAGGTTATCAAGGGGGTACTTTGCAGAGGTTATTCTGCAGGTGTCCCGACTAGGTTGGGGTCGAACAGCACAGTTGCTATATGCGTTGAAGCTGAGGGCCACAAAAATTGGTTATGAACCTGTTGCAGCTACAACAATTTCCCAAAATTCTAAAAAAATTTAGGACCCTCCTTTGCTTATATTAGTTTGTTTTTCTTCTTTGATGTGGTCAAAGAACTTTTCATAAGGAATTTTCTAATGCTTGGGTTGATCTACTGCTCGTTTTGGATTTTTTTTCTAATGTTTGATCCACTGCTCATGTTTGATCAGACTTTATCGCTCCCTTTGGATGCATGTTCAGCATGTCCGAATCGAAAAAGGTGTTTGGTTAAAGCCTCCGCCGTTGCGGCTGAATAGCCAGTCTTAACTTTGGTTTTTCTCCTGATACATTGGTTCTAATCGGTGGATTTTTTTGGTTTAAATCGGAAAGACTTGTCATTTCTTTCTCCGCCGTTGTGGATGGATTTTCGGTTTGACTTCGATTGTTTTTCCGATTTCTTTGTTTTACGTCGGATGCTTTTTGGTTTTGCATAGGAATTTTTTATGATTATTTCCTCTGCCGTTGCGGCTCCCAATCTGATGGACCATCTGAAGCTTAAAGAGCCCCGACCGCCGATGTGTGTTAATATTTTTGTTGTGTGTTTGAAGCCTGTTCTCTTCCGCCGTTGCATCCGGGGAAGCCTTTTCCCTTCTGATGTCAAAGTCTTTCGATCCCCGATTAAGGTTGTTCCGCCCGCATCGCTTGTCTCTAACCTTTTTGCTTCCATCGTTGCGGCTCCCAAAGTGATTAAGCCTCTGAAGTGTAAACCGATCCGATCTCCGATGTGCTTTGCGGGACTGTATCCTTTTCTTTTTTCACCATTGCAGCTAGGAAATCCATTCGTCTTTCGATGACCAAACCTTATCGGCTTCCGATTGAGGAGGTTCCCGCCCTTTGGTCTCTTGTCCGTAGCCTCGTTCCTTTCCATCGTTGCGGTTGTAGTGGGACTTTCAGCTTCCAATGCTATTGCTCTGAGTATCCGATGAGTCCCCGCTTCTTGTTAAGATAGTGGTGCTGGTGTTTGCCTTGTGGTAGTAACGCAGTGCATGACCTTCTCAATGCTTAGCCGTGTTGCTGATATCATTTGAATGCATTTTCAATGAATGATGCTAGTCATTTGAATGCAGATGGGTTACAGAAATCGGTCAAACTGCTACAGCGCGAAGGAAGACGGGCCTAAATCGGGACAAACGAAGGAAAAGACAAATGAATAGCGATGGGGATGGAAACCTGAAAGGTCCGTCAGTTACCCCTCCAATCATGAGCCTGTGCATAAAGGATAAAGAAGAAGGTTCTGAGATGTTGGAGAAACTAAAAAGCCACATGTTTGGGGGAAGCCCAAACGGCCTACTGTGGTAGTTTAAATATTGTAAAGTTAGAACTTTGAAAGGGGATTTTTCCCTGGAAAAAACTTGTAATCCATTTGATTGTAAGAGGAACTATTTCATTTTACAATAAAAAACTGCAGCTTTTTCCTGCTGGAGAAAGCGAAATGTGGAATGTATCAAATGCAATTAAATGAGCAATGTTGAAGAGGAACTATTTCGTTTTCAGCTGGGTTTCATTAACTGCGAGAGCATTTTATCTTTCTGAACCTATGTTCTTGTTTAAGTGTTCTTCAATATATTTTGTGATGGTTCCACTGTGAGTAATAAATGTTGTTCATAAAACAATTGGCTGTCTAGTTGTTTAAATATATATAATTGTTCGTGATTCTTGGAAGGAGTGTCAGCTAACAGTAACTCTTCATAATGCATGTACAAAATGTATTGCTCACCAATGAATGATAATCTTGCTCCCTAGGGATAGTTTAGGTAGTTAATTTATTTTCCTGTTGTATGCGATTTGGATGCTTGTGAGCCTTAAGACAAGAGGTAAGAACCTGCGCATCACATTGTGAATGTTCCTTGCATCTTTATCACCCTGCATTGTTAATTAGGCACATGCATTTCATACTTTAAGTCAAAATACAAAAACTCGATGGACCGGGCCACAACCGATAAATCCTTTTGTTTAGTACTTAACCTAGGATAGCCAGAATGCAAACTGGACGGATTCCCCACACCAAACAGTCACGGGCTAGTTGGTAACGTTGACTGGGGAGAATCCCTTACTGTTGCTGCCTGCGAATTTCCAGGCCTCAACAGAACCTTTGCTTGTTTTGTATGAGATTCTCAAGCCTCTCCTGGGTGAGACATAATCGCTTCATTCGGGAGATCACATATCCTACCCTTTCTTGCTTGTGATTTGGCTTTACATTATATAGGTGTATGCTATGTGCACGCTAGTTTTCCTAGGGTTTGCGTAATTAGATAGAGTTTTTTTTTTCATTTTTTGAGTCATTGTGGATTTGGGTGCGGCACTTCGTCGTTCTCACCATTTAGCAGGACTTTCGGCTTCCACATCTCCTCTTCCTTTGGGAGAGAGAAATAGACTGTCCGGGTGGACTACTTATCACATTGATTCACACACGATGGGATATCATGAGGATGAGATTCCTAAGATGTCCTCTCCACCTCAAGAGTTTGGGGAGGAAGATCCTATTCCTGTATATGATCCTTCACCTGATATACCTTCACATTCTGGTTATGATCTCTCATTCACGGGTCATTGGTATTGGTTTCTAGGCGACAAGACTCACCATGAACCCACAAGAACTAGTCATGTTAGTTATGACATGTCTGATATCCTTGCACATGATAGGACACATCACGCCGAGTCAGAAATTGAACCTAGCACTACGCCTAGGGGCATTCCCATTCCTTTCCGTGCAGATAGATTTGGGAGCACTAGTCACATTGTACCTTCTATCCTGGCGGTGGAAGCTAACTCACATGTTCGGCCTAGGCCTAACGCTAGTAGTCATATGCGGATACCAGAACTGAGACGAGTGACCATAGGGAATACCACTTATATCCCTTCACATGTCCCTTCATCCAGTATTCCTACTCCTTCGAACGCATTCTTGATAGCCCTTCCTCCCCCGCATTCACATGGTCCTTTGGGTCGGAACATTGCTACTAGTCATGTTCATACTACGACTACTCATACAGTAGTTTCTCAATGTCAAGCATCTCCTATTGTCTTAGGAGGTCATGTTCCTGTTTCTCGATCGTCTTACGATCCATCGCATGGCATTCCTCATATCCCTACTTATGGAACTTCTCATCGAGTATCCCGTGGGAAATCTTATGGGACTTCTCATGCACCATATTATGGTCCATAGTATGGACAAATTTATCAACATTATGGATATGGGTATCAACAACCCTCTTACTCCTCTAATTATGGCTTTGTAGCACCACCTAATCAAGGTTCACCACATCATAATGCTTCCATGCAGCCCTATACGGGTGAAATGGGAGGAGGATATTATGGCCAAGGCCATGGTATTTACAGTATTCAGCCTTATATGAACCAAAACTATCAGGGAGAGTGGCATAGACCGGCTCAACCTAGGCTCCCTTTCCTCGCAACATTAAATTTAGCTGACTTATCGAGACTAATGAATGATCCGGTATCTTATGATCCGGCTTGACTGGCTGTTCCTACCAAGCTTCCCTCAAACATTCCCAAATTCAAGGGAAAACCAAGAGAAGATCCTAGTGAACATGTCACTACCTTTCACCTTTTGTGCTCTTCCAACTCTTTACATTATGATTCTATCCATTTGAGGCTATTTCAACGCACCCTCAAAGGGCCTGCAGCGAAATGGTACATAGAGTTACCAAAGGGGGCATTCATTTTTTTCGATGACCTTGCTATAACTTTCCTTAACCACTTCCAACTACCAATGCATTATGACATTGGTACAGAACTCTTGTCGACATTTCGGTAGGAAAAAGCCACACATATCTTGGACCATATCCAAGAGTGGCGTAGATGGAAGAGCTTGATTAAAGGTTTCATACCGTCGGAGTTTCTCCTTGAGTGGTTCGTTAAATCGTTGCTACCTTATATCGCGAAGGATGTTTCTACATCCAGAGTCCAGAATGAGAAATAAGCAATTTTTACAGCATAAGAACTAGATTTGATTTATGCTCAATCTGGGCTATTATATGAGATCATACCTGACGCTCTGCATTCTAGTTTCGATCCTAAGATCAAACCTGGACCAAATGCCGATGGAATTGTGGGATGCACAAGTGCCAAACCTGCGAACTCGGTTACAAAACAAATGAATCAATTGTCTATTAACCAATCCGCATTGGGACAAGCTACGGATTCATCTCAACCCACCCAAACGATGAGTGTACTCTCGATGCAATCGTCAGACCAGAAGGGAAACCAACAGCCTGGAAGGAATAGAAAAAAGGGTAAAAACAATCGTAAGGGTGGGAACAAGAATGAAAAATGCCAATTTTAATGACAAGAAAAAACATAATGCTGGGGGGACGAGTAGTCTAAACATAAGGTTAATTTTCCTTGCAAGTTGTGTAAGGATGACCACCTCACTCACTTGTGCCCTTGTATGGAAGATTCCTTGAGGTTCATAGCATAGGGCCCAACTATGTTGACCAATCCTTTACCCCATAATCAAAATATGAACTCGAGGACCCATGATCCCCATTCTACATCGGGTGGAGATCAAGATCCACCAAAAGCCAGTATTGGACATGGTTGCATCAATATGGTGCGTGCTACTATGGTTGTGACTCATGCGAAAGACTATGGTTCATCGCAATCTGACCTGGAGAAAGAACCTCCTCCTACCGAGAGTCCTTTCTGTATTGAAAATACTATGGATAAACCTGAGAGTGTACCTCGCACTCCTAAGGGATTATTAAAGCGTTTGGGGCACAATCCTAATGCCCGAGCTGTCCAGAACTATTCTATTATCGAGGATTTGGGCCACGCTCCTTGTGTGATGTCTGCGCTTGATATTTTTCAAAGTTGTTCGTCGCAAAGGAAATCTTTGCTTTCTGCTCTTGGGGTGAATGATGATAAATATTCTTCTGTCATCAAATTTGAAACCATGGGACTACAACCTCGCTTTCCTTACTATGTGTCTCTCTTGATTCATGTAGAATGTCTTAACGTGACCGTCAAACATACTGTGATTGATGAAGGCGTTGTTGCTTCCATGATGTCTTTGTCATGTTAGAAGGGTTTGGGTTCTCCTGAGTTTTCTAAATCCACTACCATGTTGACTTCCTTTGATGGTAGATCATTTCAGCTGCATGGAATTCTTCCTTCTCTTAAGGTCTATTTCGGAGGGAAGACCGTCGCAATTGAGGTCGAGGTGGTTGATGCGCCCCTTAACTACAATTTTTAACCGGTTCGAAATTGGATGTATAGTATGCAAGCTGTAGCCTCTTCTCTATTTCGAGTTGTATGCTTTTCATTTAATGGGAATATTTTTACGATTGATCAAACATCACTCAAAAATTTTAGTGTTAGTGCATCGTCGGGAGCTTCGATCCCGATTATCGATCACTCTCAGCCGACAACTAGGAGTGTGGGTGTAGGTATGTATCCATCCCTTATGGGGACATTTAGTTGTCCTGCACCCATCCTTATTATTGGATCTAGTTTCGGTGGGGCTTCAACTTTATTGAATTCAATGTATTTTTGCACTTCCCATATGGAAGGTCCTTGGATTCTTCCTCCACCAAGTCTTTCGAACGGACCTATCGAAACGGACGTGTTGTTACCTACAACTATGATTGCATACAAAGAAAATCTTGATTGTGTTGCAAATACTAGTCCTTCCTCTTCACTGACAGAGGAGGAGGACCCGTATGTACTGCCTACATGGGCAGTTGAGTCCTCTCATGCACATGACTGCCTTGATAGTGTTTTTTCGTCAGATGAAGCGATTATTGAGGCTATGTCTGGAGTTGAGCCATCTTGGGAAGAGTTACATCATAGATCTTATTTTCTTCCTGAGCTTGAACGTTTGGAGCATTAGGAATTTAGGGAGATTCTTAGCAAGAAGATTGGTAGTCCCGTGGTTCCATTAAGCTCTCCTGGTCAGATGGTTCATGGGAACATGGCAAACATATCACCTACGATTCCTATCAATATCTCTTGAAATCCTGGCAAGATTGAGAATGTCTATATTGGGGCTGAATGTTCCCATGCTAAGATTTTGGAATATACTGAGTTGTTTAAAGAATTTTGTGATGTATTTGCTTGGTCATACGAGGAAATGCCAGGTATCGACCCTCACATTGTCAAACATGAAATTAAAACTTATCCCAATGCCAAACCTATTCGACAATGTTTGCATGTGGTGACACCTAGAAAAAGAACCCATGATTAAGGCTGAGATAGAAAATCTATTGAAAGCCAGCTTTATCTATCCCATTCCCTTGATGGAGTGGGTTTCAAACCTCGTTCTGGTTGATAAGAAACAAGGAGCGATCCGTTAATGTACTAATTTCCGCGATTTAAATCGTTCATGTCCTAAGGATAATTTCCCCACACCATTTATTGACCAGATTTGGGATGAGTGTGTGGGAAGCGAGGTATTTTCCTTCATGAACGGATTTTTTGGATATAATCAGATTCAAATTAAACCTGAGGATCAACACAAAACTGCATTCATTTGTCCTTTGGGTACATTTGCATATCGGAAGATGCCTTTCGGTCTTAAAAATGTCGGAGCCACATTTCAATGGGCTATGACCTTGATTTTTCACAATCTCAAATTGATTATTGAAGTATTTTTGGATGACCTAGCTACTCACTCTCAGCTGAGAGTACATCATTCATACCATTTGATATTAGTATTCGAAAGGTGTCTCCACTACCAGGTTAGGTCAAATCCTCATAAGTGCATCTTTTGTGTAAATTTAGGTCGCTTGCTAGGATTCATTGTTTCCAAGGAGGGTACAAGAGTTGATCCCTTAAAGGTTGAGGCAATAATTCAATTTTCTACCCCGAGAAATATTAGACATCTTCAATGTTTGCAAGGCATGGCAAATTTATTACAGAGATTCATGGTTAACTTTGCCAATTTGACTAAAGGCTTTATGCATCTTTTGAAGGACACTACCTTTTGTTGGGATGACCAAGCCCAGGAGTCCTTCGATGCTCTTATGCAAGCCTTAGCATCAGCCCCTGTGCTTAGTCCACCCGACTATAGTCGTGACTTTTTTATTTATTTGGCCACATCCATGGAGACGATTGGTATGCTTTTGGTTCAGTAGGATGGGGAGCTCCATGAGCATGTCATTTACTATTTGATCCAAAATCTTATAGATGCAGAAATTCGTTATTCCCATGTGGAGAAAATTTCCTTAGCTACTGTTCATGTGGTTCAGAGATTGAGGCACTACATTCTTCTTCGCCAAACCTTGGTGGTAGCTCATGTCAATCCATTTTAGTTCATCCTCACTAGAATTATGATCGGGGGAAAGTATAATAAATGGATTGTTATTGTGCATGAATTCAATCTCGAATTTGTTTCGGTGAAATCGAAGAAATTGTTAGTTTTTGCGGAGCTCATTTCTGATTTCCAAAGTGAGGAAGAGGAGGAAGTTTATGAAGATACATTTTTTGATGAGCATATGTTTTTCATCTCAACTTTGGATCCATGGTATGGGGATATTATCATATATTTACAAACATTAAAGGTACCTACTCACCTCTCACGGGATGAGCGACGATGATTACGTCACGTATCTAAGAACTACCTTATAGTGGATAACACTTTGTACCTCCATGGAATATAATCCATTTTATGTCATTGTTTAACCTATGAGGAGGTTGAGGTTGTGCTGAATGATTGCCATGGAGGGGCGTGCGGTGGTCATTTATCTAGGATTTCTACAGCCCAAAAAATATTGAGAGTGGGATATTTTTGGCCATCGATCTTCAAAGATTGTGTTGATGCGGTCAAAAAGTGTCACCCTTTCCAGGTGTTTGCATGCAATATGCGCTCACATCCTATCCCGTTACATCCAATTATCACTGCCGATCCCTTCACCAAGTGGGGGCTTGACTTTATGGATTAGAACCTCGCTTCAGTTGTGGTCATCATCATATTAGAGTGGCCATTGATTATTTCACAAAATGGGCTGTGGCTATTCCCATGATTAAATCCGATGGTGAGATGGCCACGCATTTCATATTCAACTAGATTATTACTTGGTTAAGTATTCCGAAAGAGCTGGTCACTAACCATGGTAGGCACTTTCAGAATCGAATGATGGAAGAGTTGGCCTCGAAGCTAGGGTATAAGCAGGAGAGCTCCTCTTCTTATTACCCTTAGGTGAATGGATAGGTTGAAGTAGTGAACAAATCACTTAATTCCATTCTCCAACAAACCATCACACAAAGCAAAATGAATTGGCATATCATGTTATATCCTGCTTTGTGGGCATATAGAATCACGATTAAGACTGGCACCGGTTTTTCTCCATATCAACTCGTACATGGGGTGGATTTTGTCTTGCTGGTTGAATCCGAAATCCCTTAGTTGAAACTAGCTATAGAGATTTTACCAAACACTTTCGCATTGGACGAAATTTTGGTCCACTTAGAGCAGCTTGATGAGCAACGTCGAGATGCTTTAGTGGCTCTAAAGGTGAATAAATGTTGCGTTAAGGTCCAGTATGATAAGTCTGTCCATCCAAGGAGGTTTAGTGAAGGAGATTTGATCCTTTTATGGGATCAATCTAAAGAACCCTTGGGGGTAGGGAAGTTTAATCCCATGTGGCATGGTCCTTACATGATCAAACATGTGTTAGAGAAGGGCGCCTATGAGCTGGTAGATTATGAAGGGACAACGTTGGTGGAGCCTAGAAATGGGCTCTATCATAAAAAATACTATGCATGATCTTCAACCAGGGTTGATTGTTGTATATTATTGTATAGTTTTTTTCATAGTTAGGTTTTCCTATGGTGATCGGGTTTGTCGATTAGCTTTCGTTTCGTATGGAAGATGTCGATGGATTCTTCCATTTACATAGGATTCACTGATGGTGCTAGCTGCCACACTCAACACTCAGCCTTTGTTGCTTGGGTGATTTATACTCCTACGGGTCAGGTATTGTCTTCAGGAGGCGTATTTTTATGGCCTTCGTAAAATAATTTTTCTAAGTATAGTTCCATTATCGAGCTATTACGGGATGCCATTTCACATGGTGTTCTTTCTCTTGAGGTGCATCTTTATTCGTAGTTAGTAGTGTCACAGCTTAATGGCTTGTATCATGTTAGGGATCTGACATTGTTACGAAGATTCTTATGTGTGATATTGTTAGAATGATAATTTGACAACATAACATACATACACATTTCAAGNGTGTTAGATTGGCATTTGTTTCATGGACTATAAGCACATCACAAACATACATTTTTACACACATGTAAATAAATAAAATCGATCATCATAAAAGTTTTTCATTAAATATCTAAAATGTGACATCATAATACAAAAGTGTCATAATACAAAAATGGGGATTTCGAGCCACCAAAATATAATACACGGTAGTACAAAAATGAATCACTCTCGGGTCTCTAAGCCTGTGGAGGAGGAGGGGGGTTCTAATCGTGGTAGCACACCCTAGCTATAGCTAGTCATTGGAATAACCAAACCCATGCTTGTGGTACCCCAACCACCTGACGCTGCATGGCCTCAAGAAAGTCCTCAACTTTCACCATGGGTACTCTGTGTGCCATCCATTCAAATTTTGCATGGATGCTTTGGAGTGTTCGCTCCGCATCCACACCCATGATATCATCTCCTCTTCCCGTGGTCCAACATATGCACACACATGACAGGTTGTCACTATGTGTTGTCACACAAAAACATGTCTTTTGAGTCTATATATCAAAAAACACAAAAAAAAAAATTTAATAATTCAAAAAATTAAAAAAGAGGGTTGGGATTCGTTCCCAATGTCACCATATGCTGATCCTAATGGTAGGGGCATGTCGAGATCTCCCCGAAAATCTATCCATGTGTAAGGGTAATCATCGATGGCAATAATATGCCGCCGCCACCATGGAAAGAAATCAGCTAGGTAGGGGTTGGACACCTTACCTCCGCCCAGTCTACGCATAGCCTCTGCCCAACGTCGTTGGTCCGGATCTTGAACCCCATGAGGAAGAACGTCAACTCTAGGGATTATCCCCAAAACATGCTCAATGAAGAGCATGCTTAGTATACTACCAAAACCGAAGTTTCGTACCCTTTCCATCTTGCAGTCACTGAGCTGCTGCTTCATGTTACTCAATAGCACAGTACTCCAATCATAGACTATGGGTCTCATGCACTCCACTGCATAGAACATCAATGGCTGCAAGGCCTAGTGGAGTGAGGCTATCCCTGCTATCCTGCCAAGTGCCAGTAGTATCGCCTTCATTCCTAGTACCTGGATGGAGTTTGTTGAGATCTGACTCCCAACCTTCTTCGTGTTTGAAAAATAGTATACTTTAATATACTCATCAATGGCGAGGCCACCTCTGAGCCCGCGAGAGTGTAGGTTCACCACCTCTCCCGGTCGGGACAATCCTGTAATAAAGTATATGTCCTCCACCTCTATAGTGAGGGACATTCCATCAATATGGAAAGACTCTGATTCAGGATCCCAGTAGTCTACTAGCATCTGCAGCAGTCTTGGTTTGGCCCTTAGGCTTCCAAGACACCAAAACTTATATAGTCCACATGCACGAAGAGCTTGTTGAGCCATCAAATCACCCCATATAGCCTCTTCTACCTCTCTATGTTCCCTCTCCCTCCATTCTAGGACCATCCTGCACATTAAAAACAATTTTTGGTCATCATTTCACCTAAAAAATCATGTGCGCAGCTGCATACGCGAATGTTTGCAAAACATCCGTGTATGTACGTGGGTTTGGGTGGTTTTTCCGTGAATAGCTAGCCCTATATGCGGAAAAATCCCTCATTTCCATGTGGGCCTAGAAGACTAATCTAAATTGGCCTAAAACTAAAAATTGACCAAGGAAATTGATAAAATTTACATGAAAATGGAAGAGGACATGAGGAGGTACCTGGAACAAGTGGTGTTGAATTTCGTCGGACGAAGCTCTTGGAATTCATGTTTGAAGTTCTGAGCTCAAATGGGTAAAAAGTTTCAAATGATATGTAATTTTTTATTTTTTTACTATTTATAGAAAACTTTTACCCCCTTTCTATAGTTTTGGACTGTTTCTAACCATTTTGGACTAATCTAATGATGTAGGAGACAATTTTGAGTGTCGTTTCGACCATTATTTTGACCCGTTCGTGCTGATTTCAGGTATTATGTCTAAATTGGCATATAGGTTAGATGTCATATCCATTTTCATTTTGCATGACCTTATGACTGTTTCATGATAACCTTAGGTACAAACCCATTCTATCTTGTCACGGGACCTTCTCACTGTTTTAGAAGTGACATGATGTGAATGGTAGAGCTTGACCATACATGGGTGCCCTAGTTAGCTCCTTTATTGCATTTGGTGCCCATGCTGATATTTTTTTCCCTTTAGGGTGTGGGAGTCCTTTGTATAGTATCACCATGTCTTTGCGCAAGAGCCTCATACTCCTCTTGATCTTTTTGCTGGCCTTCTTCCCCCTGTAATCCCTTATGTCAATTTGTAATTGCATTATCATGAGTTTTTCCTACCTTATTGAGCCTTATGCCATATTCATTGACTTTGATTATCATCCATACAGCTCGATCTTGTCTCATGTCTAGCCATGTAGAGCCATTTTATATATCTTTTGCAGCTTGATTCCTGATTTTTACCGGGAGGTCACCTTCCCCCGAGTGTCTTTATCCTACACATGTGTCCTTGTATTGAGAATAGGTATGTTTTGCTGCTTGGAACTAGTTTGTTTTCCCATTGACACTCATCTCCTCCTAGTCTTTAACTATAAAGCACTTTTATTCATTTTCAAGATTTTCAAAATATTTGAAAAAGTCCCAAAAAAAATCAAAAAACCAAAAAGTCAAACAAGAAAAGATGTTTTTTTTGTAGCAGTCGAGTCGTGTCACCTTCGAACAGAGCACCGTATATCACATCCATTGGATGGGGTAATAGTTTGACTTTAGGATCTATACTCATCTCTCTGAGTTTATCTCCACTTACTGGTTAAGCTTCATGTCCCTATGGAGCCTCTGTCAATGCCTCCTGTGTCGCAGAGATGTCCCAATTTTGTATATAGAGTCTATGCTCCCTACATTCAGTCACCATTCTTCTTCATGCTCTTGTTCGAAGGAAGTTGAAACCTGAGTTGGCCATTCCTCAGTTATCTTGACTTTGCATGTCGGCCATTCTCGGTACTGATACTGGTTCGTGCACTTGATGATCGAGTCCTTCCACATTATACAGCTTTGCTGAGTACCTCATGTTGGATGATGGGGGATGCCTTAATGCCGTCCTTCCATCTGATTTCATCCCATCAACTTCAGATCATTTATTCTGGGATAGGAATCTAGAGTCATTTTGAGTGCCTTGAGACTTGCAGTCATCAGTGGCAGGTTCTATCGCCATCGACAGTTTTTGGGAATACATCAATGTCCCCTAATCAATGGATCCTTTCAAGTGTTTGACCTCAACACCTTTATTCACACTTGTTAGTTTTCATTCTAGTACCTTGATTCCCATTATCATTATTGGTGGGTGATCTCATGTCTGTTAATGGTATACATCAGTGACCGGCAATTAGACGATGGACTATTATGTTCGACCTCGACACTTCTATTCGCATAGTAGGACATGTACTCATAGCGTATTGTGTATAATACCTTCCAAATTGGCGGCATTTCATATATGCTACCTCCTTGATCGTTCCAGTGTTCATGAGATTTCAGCTCTTGTGACTTGATTCCAGTATATGCATATGTTTCCAGCCATTATGGAGATCTTGATCCATTATATATCTTCATCCTTCATGAAGATCATGATCCTTTGTATATATTCATCATGGAGATTCTGATCTATCTATATTGTACGTGGCGATGACCACACATGTCATATTTTTTATCATGCCTATTCGTGGCCATTGTACTCTTATGTATCCGGGACTGCTATGTCTACTTGCAGTTATGTGCAGAGTTTGATTATTGTATTGTACTGTTCGATGGCTGGTTCTTCCACCTGGTTCTTCATCACTCCACTTCTGGGATGGAATTATAATGTATTTCAGCCATAGTATGACCCCTCTAACCTCACACATTAGGGGGCATTTGTTACAGCTGATTTTTCCACACATGGTGGATCGCACCTTTATGGCATTCCTTGTCCCTCTGCAGACTCTTTAGACCCCATGGACCATTTTTGTACCTTTGATGTTTCCAATATCATCCCTAAAAACATGTCTTATTTGATATACATGACTTTTAAACACATTCTCATGTATATACGTGGATTTGACCCTTAAACCCCCGTACATCGGGATGTGTGCAAAAGGGAAAATAGTTTTGGAGTTTTCCTTGATGTGGATTTGAATCACTTGTCTCTTGGCCTTCCATATGCCTCGAGATTGATCGGATTTGACCTTCCATTACCCCATTGAAGCACTATATAAGGAACCCTTTGGATACATTGAAGGAGGAGGAATTGAAGAGCAAGAGAACTATAGTCCATTGTTGCTGAAGCTTATACTTGAGTCTGCATCCCCTTGTCCCTTGGATCACTTTGTGTTCTTCCCAATATTTCCTTTTCTTGTGATCTTGCTATTGAGAGATGGAGGATTGAACTGGTGGAGGCCCAGGTGGAGGACTCAGTTTATCTGATTCGCAGACGTGCTGACAGAGGTTGTCACTCTTGTAATATCGGTTTTATATTAATAGAAATATCTTTTCCTATCTAATAATGTGTATTTAAATTAGTATTGGATCCATGGATGCTTTTAAACTCTTATATGCTATTGATTATATATGCTAGAGTAGGTCTAACACAATTATATATAGCATGCTTGTATTGTTTGTTGAATGTTGAGATAGAAAATTACTTATACAAGAGAGAGTGAAAAAGCTCAACGGAGATCTACATCAATTGTCTAGAATAAGGTATGTATCAAGATCCTTTAGTGTTAGATGTTTGGTTTCACTTGCATATAAGAAAGGATTGATTTATGCGTTTACTCTGTGTGTTGTGGTACCCCAAGCCATAGGAAGTTTTCTCCGTAACACTAGTATATCAAAATAAAACATCAAGGTAACTATCATTATCAATGGGGCTCATGCCCATAAGTGTTTGCTCAAAAATTCAGGATATTACAATAATGGTTGGTATAACATGTTTGAAGGTCATGTTTATTGTTGTTTGGGTTGAATTTATATAGATGTGGTCAACCCTTTCTATCCCACCCTTTTTTTAGAGTGAATGATTGGCTTCTAATTTAGAACCTTGCTCTTATAATTAAAGATTTAAATTAATCTCACCTGCACAAGGAAAACAAGGTTTATGCGTTAGCCATGGAGGCTAAGCAAGACCTGCAAAGATTCTCTTCCTAGCTCTTAAGTAGGACCAAGAATAAAAAAATATTTTCTACAACCTTGGAAGTAGAAGAGAATTAAAAGTAGTTGTAACAGTAAGAGCGTATTGACATAATGTCATAGAAAGAGACATGTTGAGGGGTGCATCCATGGAGGTGGGTTGCAATTTTTGGCAAGGAGATTTTGGCAAAAATGAAAAAACATACCTCGATCGATATTTTAATAAACCCTTGATCAAGGTTTCAACACCTCAATTGAGGGTTTATAAAATGCTCGATCACAGTCACGATAAACCCTCGATCGATCTTTTGATAAACCCTCAATCGAGGGTTTCAAACCTTGATCAAGGGTTAAAAAAGGGCTCAATCGAGGGTTAAAAAGAACTCAATCAAGCATTTTTAATCGTCTATAAATAGGCAACAAACCCATCATTTAATTCACTTCGTTTGGTGGATAGAAAATGGTCATTTATATTCATTTATCGATATGGGTTGTAGATTAATTGGGTTATAGATGTGATTGATCGCATGTATGAATCCAATCAATCACATCTATAACACCAATTTACTCTATGACTAATATCTATTCATAAAATCTAGAGGAAGTGGAAGTAGTAATTCTTTTACTAATTTTTTCTTCAAGGTATGTATTATTACCCACAAGTATATCATTATTCTAGTCGAAATTAAGTTTTATTAAATTTTATTATCATATAATTTTATGTTTGATTTTATTTGAATTTGAAGACCTTGTTCCCATGAACAATACGAGATTTTAAAAACTTTGATTAAAGAAAATTTTGGGTGTCCATATTCGTGTGCAAACACGAATTTGGGCACTTGAGTATGTTTTTAGTTAAAGTTTTGAAAATCTCGATCGATCTTTTCTCTAACCGCACATAAACATTCAATAGAGGTATTTAAAAGCACATGTAAAAGCTCGATCAATGGTTTTAGAGACCTTGATCGAACTGATATCTTGATCCTGACATTGTATTTCCATATGCATCATGTAAAGTTTCATTTAATGATTTTTTCCAAAAGATGCTTGGACACCTTGTATTTGGAATCCCCATTTGAACTCATGTCATTGAACATTTTCAATTCTTTTCGAAATGAGAATTAGTATCATGTTTAGTTTCCATACTTTTTGTTTTTCAGATCTCAAAATCATCATAACACCTTTTCTTTTGTTTATTTTCCTCCACTCTTAGCATTATGAAACACCAAGACAATTAGTCACGTTTTATTGATGTAAATTCTAATCTCATTCAATAAATTACTAGGAAAATTAACTGCAAATGTGTGGCACAATAACAATTTTGAAGAGTAAACAATGGACAATGATATAACCCAATGAAATGAGGTCATTTTTTTTCATGCTCACATTTTCATTTCTCTAAAGGTACTAAAAATACTTTTCTCCTTCGTATATAATTTTTAATTTTAAAAAACTACAATTATGTGATATTACTCTGAATTTAACACTAATTTCTATCTTAATCGTTCTGTTCTATTCTGCCCTAGGCTCTGGGATTTAAATATCTGTCCCAAATATCTATATCATAGGTAGATTGTAGTTCTGAGAATCCAGGTCGAGTGGACATAACTCACCTAAGTTCATCTCATCAACCGAATTGCATGCATCATTGCTCTCATCGGTTCAATGCAAAAAAAATACTATGACAATGATGAATGCAATTCATTTGATGAACTAAACTTACACCAGTTGTGTCCACTCGACCATTATTCTCAAGACTACAATCTAGCTATGGTATAGATCCTTGGGTCAGATATTTAAAGCTCAGAGACCAAGGCAGAATAGAACATGACGATTAAGATAAAAACTAGTGTAATTCAAAGTCATATCACATAATTGTAGTTTTTTAAAATTAAAAATTATATACGAAGGAGCAAAGTATTTTTAGTATTTAAAACATTTCACTACATTTTTGTACTACATTGTATACACATTGGATATATTTCTGATACGAATCAAATGATAATGAAATTCCTTACCAACCATTGATGGCATAAACAAGATAGATGTTGAATTCTAATGAAAATACACCATGATACTACTTGAATATAAGAATTAAAAAAATCAAATACATGTAGTTAACAAACTATAAAATTAGTGTTAAATCCCCAAAATGAATCCCTGACATCACCATCAAGGTTTCAAAACTATTGGTTAAATTTTTGACTTATCATGCTTGGATGCATTGAAGGGTTTATTGTATCTACTTCATGGTCATTTTGCTACAAACAATAGTTTGTCCACTTGGTCACTGCACACAATATTCATAATCAATGTCATCTATAGTGTTTTTTAAATCCATGTCTCTTTTCAACATAGATTTCAATGCTTTTGTTAATATCTTTGGTCCAGAAAAAAATTAATCTTCATTAAATTTAGTTATAAGGAGGGTCTCAAGGTCTCATATATGGGGTGCAACATATTATTATCACTAAAAAAAAAAATTTTTTTTTATGAGTTCAGTGAGTTTCCGTGTCATGTTTATTACATGAGTCTTATCCATTTGCTATATTCTTAATGTACTCGTGTCTAGAGGAAACAGATTGGTAATAGGTTATAATTGTCAAATGTGTTTA
>LPNX010228548.1:456648-474924 GCA_001517045.1 Pseudotsuga menziesii | reverse complement strand
AAGCTAATGCTTATATCCCGAAAAAATATGTTAGTATATTGATAGTAATATACAAAGATTTTTTTTTCGAGTGTTTAAGAGTAGCTCGATCGAGGACTTGAAAAATAGATATTTAACCCTCTTATAGGAAAATCAATGTTTATGTGTGTTCTAGGGGTGTAAAACCTATCATTCATGGAGCACAACTGAGCGGAGTTCATACCGATAGATTTTTTACCGAATCCTCTATCCATTGAGATATCATGCATACGTTTTAGCATTAATATGGGGTTTTTTTTTTTGTTCTAAAACTTACACTTAGAAAACCAGACAACAACTTCGAAGCAACTCAAAGAAAAATCCACAGGGTAAAATATACACATCCAAACATTTCTTAAAAATGCACATCCCACACATCGACGTATCCTCTTCAAAAGGGTTTCTTTGGTTTTTCAATTTTTGAAAATAGTGAAAAAAAACTGGGATGGACACACATATGTATATAATGATGCTAAAATGAGATGTGGTCACTTTCGAAAAATAATAAATAATTGTATATTGCGAAATAAATTAACAAAAAAATTTGCATACCACAATGCATTTTGTGTATATCATGCTCATATATATATTTTTAAATTATTAATGTAAGATGTAATTATTGGAGTTGGACACAGGCCACTTGTTAACTTCTTTAAACTTTTAAGGTCACACGGTTCATTAAATGCAAAATTTCTTGCATTAAATGACATCAGAATATTTTTTTTTAAATATCATTGGGAAGCCAACATAATATTCCACAATTGTTTTTTACTACAAGTAGAAATTCACAGGGCATATATGTGTTTCGATGGCTTCTATCTAGCACATGAGTAAAAAATCAGGGATTCGTCGCCAAATTTGGCCAAAAGGTGTTACCCACCTTCATAGAATCATCCTGAAGGAAACTCTAAACATAGCCAAATTAATTTTGTAGCTCAACTAAAGTATTTGGTTATTGTTATCATAGTAAGAAAGGCATGAAGTATAACATCTCATAAATTTATTAACCTAGGGATTTATAAAGTTTACATATAGTAAATAATTTTATTTTTTTATATAATTTAGGGATGTTACATGTGGTATAAGAGCAAGTTTTCAAACACTAGGACTGATTGTCTCACTCGCATGCAAACATGGAACAAATATACTGATTATATTTTACATTTATTACTGTACATAAATATAATATTTGTTTTGTAGGAAAATGGAAGGTGTTGAAGCATATGCTGAAAGCAGATCTCAGCACAACAATTCAGACAACATTTATGTAGAGCTTAATAATCCACCTTCGAAGTTACTACAAACACTTAAGGAGTTAAAAGATGAAATTCAAACTATAAAAATAGATAATGAAGAATTCTAGAACTGAATCAAATTTTATTAGACAAAATCCATAACAAAGGAAAAGATAAAAGAAATGTTTATGAAACTGATTCTGAAATAGTATCCGACAAACATAAGGGAAAGAAAGCAAAATATTCTGATAGTGAATCTTTTTCAGAGGTTAATGCAAGGTCACATAGGGGAAGGTATAAATACACAAGTGATAGTAGTGAAAGCCACCGTAAACCTAGAAGAAGGAAGTATAAACCTTACAAAGAAATTAATGGGGAATTAAAAAAAAAGCCTCTCATGTTTAATGGAGAAGTATAAAAAGGTGAAGAAGTCAAGGCTTGGCTGTTAGGAATGAGGAAATATTTCCATATTTAAAACTACTTTGACAGACTAAAATCCTAGATGGCCATCTACAACTTAACGAGAAAAGCAAACATCTGGTGGCGGGACATAAAAATAGTCAAAAATCTTAAGGAGAAGTACCTAACCTGGAGAGTCTCTAAAAAATATTTTAAAAGGAAGTTTTTATTTGAACAGTAATACGAGGAAAGAGCTAAATAATTCTATGAGCTAAAATTGGGTTCAATCTCAATGAAAGAGTTAAGTAGAAAATTTCTAATTCTGTTAAGGTATGTACCTTACATAGATGAAAATCCTAAAATACAAATATTTTTAAGTTGTTTGTCCACTAGATTCAAGGATATAATTGAGTTTGATAACCTAAAGACCCTTGAAGAGGCTATGCGAGAGGTTGATTTCTATTATAAAGAGACTAAAAGGAGAGAAAGATTACCTAACTAGAAGAATAAAAGAACAAGTAACTTTGATCAGAAGAGAAAAGGGTTTAATTCAAATAAGTGTTTTGGGAATAATTCTCAAAATTTCTCCAAGATTAACTATAAAAAATTATATTTTAAAAATAAAGCACCACAAAATAATACACCACCAAAAGGCAGGGATATTCATAACAACTTTGTTAAAAATAATGAACATAAGGAACCTATCAAATGCTGGGAATGTCAAGGACCGCATTATTCGAAGTACTGTCCGAACAGAAAAGGGAACTTCAACAATGTGCTTATCATTCATGAAGAGGAAACAGTTGGAGATGTGGAAAATGAAATGCCCAAAATAAATGCATCCATGGAGATCCAGTAGGCGCATCATCATACGTCCTTGGTGAAAGTACAAGGTATGATACAAAACCAGTATGTTTCCATTCTAATTGATCCAGGTGCTAGTTTAAGTTATTCCTCAACTAGCATAGTGGAAAAATGTAATTTATCTTTGAAAAATTTTGAAAAGTCTTGGCTGGTCTAGTTCGCTACATGAACTAAAAGGAAAGTGTTTTATTATGTTGAGAGCTCTGATTTTATTAAGAGTCAGTTTGTAACTGAAGTCAATTTAAATGTGTTACTGTTAGAATCCTATGATGTCTTAATAGGTATGGATTGGCTAGAAAGACATCAAGTAATTTTAAATTGCTTTCAGAAAAATTTTACTTGTTTAAATGACAAAGGAGAAAGGATTACAGTCAAAGGAATACCTAAAAAAAATTAAGTTAGACAAATCACATATTTATAGAAATTCTAGGATTATCTCCAAAGAGAGATATGGATTTTACAATTGAATTAGTACAAGGAGTGGTACCGGATTCAAAATCTCCTTGTCGAATGAATATTTTAGAACTGAATGAATTAAAATTACAATTGCAAGACCTAATAGATAAAAATTATGTAAGACCAAGTGTATCCCCTTGGGGAGCACCTATCCTTTTCGTTAAGAAGAAATACAGTACATTACGTCTATGTATAGACTACCGTCAACAAAATAAAATGACAATTAAAAACAGGTATCCTCTTCCCCACATCGATGATCTGTTTGATCAGATACGTGAAGCAACACTATTTTCAAAAATATACTTGAGATATGGATATCATTATGTAAGAATTAAAGACAAAGATATCTTTAATACTTCTTTCAGAACTAGATACGAGAACTATGAGTTTGTGGTTATTCCCTTTCTGTTAACTATGCTCCAGCAACTTTTGTGTGCTTAATGAACAATGTCTTAAGTAATTTCTTAGAAAAATTTGTAGTCGTCTTTATATATGACATATTAATTTATTATAAAATGAAAGAAGAACATGACGAACACTTACAGATAATACTACAAGTTTTAAGAGAACATCAACTATATGCTAAGTTCAGAAAACCTAAATTTTATAAAGATAAGATACAATATATCGGACACGTAATATTCGAAGAAGGTATATTGGTAGACCTGGATAAGATAAAAGAAATAATTTATTGGCGTGTTCCCAAGGATGTAACTGATCTACGATCCTTTATGGGAATAACATGTTATTACAGAAAATTTATAGAAGGATTTTTGAAAATTGCAAATCCTATAACATCATTATAGAAAAAGGGAAAGAGATTCGTGTGGGATCAAAAAAGCGAAGAAAGTTTTAATAAATTAAAAAGATTATTAACTACTGCATCCATTATAAAAATAACAAATCGAGACAAAGTTTTCGTCCTATGTGCTGATGCATGCAACAAAGGTTTGGGTGGAGTACATACATAAGAAGGTCAGGGAATTGTGTAGGAATCGAGGAAGTTAAAAAAACACCAAAAGAAGTACACAACTTATGACCTAGAGTTGCCTGTCATAATCCATTATTTAAAATTGTGGTGCCATCATCTAACAAGTTAAATATTTTGATAATGTCTGATAACATAATCCTAAAATATATGTTTGATCAACAAACCCTAAGCACATGGAAAGCTAGATGGTTGGATTTCCTTAGCGAATATGATTTTGAAATCAAACACATTAAAGGAAAAGAAAATAAAGTGGTTGATGCCTTAATAAAAAATGTAGTAACAAGTTTTGTAGTTGTCACTAGCAGCTATACAACTGAATTAGAGGATAAATTAGAAGAGGAATAAAACTAGACACAGAATAGCAGAGTTTAAAAGAAAAAGTAACTCAGAATGTATCTGAAAATATAAATATAGATTACAATTTAAATGAAAGAGGCTTAATGCTATATAAAAACAGACTTTATGTGCCTAACATACCAGAAGTTAAACTACTTATTTTGAATGAAGTACACCAACGTCCTTATTCCGAACATCCGGGGTATCAAAAGATGATAACAGTGTTAAGAAATGAGTATTTTTGGCCTAATATGAAAAATGAAGTTGCTCGATTTTTAGCTAGGTGTATAGAATTCCAGTAAGTTAAAGCTAAACATCAACACGCAGCAGGTCTTTTACAACCATTACCAATTCCAAATTGGAAATGGGAAGTCACTAGTCTTGATTTTATAACTGGTTTTCATAAAAATAAGAAAACAAAATGATTAAATAATAGTAGTTGTGGATAAACTAAGTGAGGAATCACACTTAATACCTGTTAAACCAACTCATAACATTGTTAACATTGGAAACATATTTATGAAGGAAATGTTTCGTTTGCTTTAGATTCTGAAGGTAATCATTTCTGACAGAGATCCTAAATTTATTGGTAATTTTTGGAAATATTTATTTAAAGGATTAGATACTAAATTGAATTGCAGTATTTCTTATCATCCACAAATGGATGGAAAAATAGAAAGAGTCAATCAAGTACTAGAAGATATGTTACGAATGTATGTTAGAGACTATCCCAAGAAGTGTGAATATTACTTGCACTTAGTTGAATTTGCATATAATAATCATTATCAAGCTTCAGTTAAACATACTCCTTTTGAAATATTATATGGTATAAAATGTAACACTCCTATTACATAGAGTAATCTCGTTGACAGATTGATGCTAGGACCTGACTTGTTAAAAGAACTGGAACTAATAGTAAAACACGTACAAAGCAATTTGAAGAGTCATGCTGACCTTAAAATAACTCCGTAATAATTTAGAGTAGGTGAGCATGTATTTGTCAAGGTAAAACCCAGAAAGAGCTCCTTTAAACTAGGAAATTGTGCTAAATTAGCACCCAAGAATTGTGGACCATTTGAAATATTAGCAAGAGTGGGGTCAGTGGCATACCAGTTAGCTCTTCGACCTAATCTTAGGATACACAATGTATTTCACATTTCTATTTTGAAAAATTATGTACACGATGCTACTCATGTGCTTGGGTGGAATGTGATTCAGGTAGAACCCAAAGGAAATTTTCAGGTGAAACCAAACTGTATTCTCGACAAGAGGGAAATTTTTCTCTGGAATCATGCCATTGGACACGTAAAGGTGCAATGGAAACACATCAGTCTAGATGAAGCCACCTAGGAGTTGGATTGCGATATGCGGGTGGCATATCCAGCTCTATTCCAGGAAGACTCATAATAAACTTAAGAAACATCAAGGATGATGTTGAGCTTAAGGGACGGTGTTTGTAACACACCTAGAACTGAAAAATAATTATTTATTATTTATTTCATAAAAAATTATGTTTATTGTAAAGTTTTTTATGACCAAGTTGGTCAAGAATGACTATAATTGAAGAATTATTTATTTTAATAATTAAATAGAAGAGACACATATCCAAGAGAGGATGTTGAATGAGTTTTCACTGACCCACTAGGATGAATGAGCAGTTGTAGAAGGCTGGTTGAAAAGTGGAAGCACTAGAATTTCACTTTCTAGCTGTTGCAGGAAGCATAATCCCTAAAATTGTGGTCATGTTTTCGAAGAGGGGGAATTGAGATAGTGGCTCATTTAATTCTAAAACTGAGCAAAGTACCTAGGCAATGTTATAAATACCATAAAATTGAGCAGCAGGATCACTAATCATTATTTTTTCAAGAGAATGTACCTTATGATTGCTGCAAACTGAAAAAATTCAGGCACACAAGGAATTTGATGAGGGGATAACTAAAGTGGAATTGTTGAGTGAAATATGCTACTGAGTGCTAAGTTGTAGCAATTTGTTGTGTGCGCTATTATCGAGTGATATTCGTCCTATTCTTTTAGCGAACAGGAATGGGGCTCCTAAGCAAGTAATATTGGATGCTTCAAGAGAAGGTTGGGTGGAACAGTCTCCTTTGGGTGTTTGTCCCCTTCTGCATATTATCCAGTTCAATTGTTATTTAATTCTAAATATGTACTTTTATTTGGAAATATGCTAAGTAGCTATAAGTAGAATGTTTGAAGATGTTATGATCTCTATACATGGAAGCCGTTAATAAAACTACATTTATGTTTATTCAAGTTAAGGGTTAAATTTACTAATTTAGTCATTCTGTGAAGTATTTATTAGCCTAAATTATGTTCTTCTTTTCTTTTTGTATTATCATTAAAGTATTTCTACATTATTTCTACCTTTGTTGTTACAATCTAAAAAATGTTAGTATTAGAGGTATTTTCTCTGTTAGTCTAGGTTTTAAGTAAATAACATTTCATATTTCAGTAAAGACTTGTGAAAGTCTTATAAAAAAATCTATCACAGAGATTATTATAGTATATATATCTAATTACGTAGATTTATTAGAATGAAGGATCGTAATAAGGATAAAAACTCTTAGATAGCTCTGTAAGCTAGTTAATAGTTCCTTAAACTAATCTAAACAGTGCTTAATTCTAAACATATCAAGGGTTTGGACCTGTAAATAAAAATATACATGGTATATATGTTTATGTGCATTATAAAGTCTTACAGAGATCAAATTTCAAAATTTAATCTCTAAGTACAACTGCAATGTTTAGATTCAACCTTTTACAATTTACTGCATGTATGTTGATATATGTTTCCTAGGGCCAAGTCCTAGCCTCTAGGTCAAACCCTAGATATAGTAGGATAACAAAAAATTCAATATTAATAACTGAGTTGGGTTCTACAGAAGTTCTTTAAAAATGGAAACATGTCCTAGTCTCTTTTAATATCTTTAATGTTAAAATACCAAATCAAGATTATCGACATGCTGCAACACTAGTTATAGTCTATAAGCCGAATTGGTATGATCATATGGAATCTATTACTTACAGATTAAAAACAAGCAGTCTTAGGGCTTATATCTTTTACTTTAAACATCATTATTATCCAATAAGGAATCAATAAATGCAGTTGACAGAATGAAGGCCTCACGGCCATATTAATTTACCGTCTTATAAATAATTGATGGTCGCATTAGGGTTTTATAAGAAAAAGAACAATGAAATAGTAAAATCTATTTTTCCACTGAATTATACATCACAAGTAAATCTGCAAACTCTAACTGAGTATTAACTTAACCAATAACCAACACAGAGTAACTTTAACAACATTTTCAACATTGTTTTAGAACCTCCATAGCCGCATGCTATGATAACAAACAAAGATACAGTATTGTCATAATCAAAATATAAGTATGGGTACTTAAAACCCTTATGCATAAATGGAATGAGTGATATCTATTAACAGAGGCTTCTCAATCTTCTCAAAAACCTATTATGATAGGGAAAAGGCCTCATGGCCGCTTTACATTTCTTAAAATACAAATAATGAAACTATGAAATTAAGTTAGGTTTAAGACTCCTTATGTAAAGCCCTCGTGGGTCCTTCCAAAACTATAAAATCATTGCGTGTTTTAAATAACAGTAATTATCAATGACAGCGGCCTCACGACCCTTTTCTAGAAACAAACACAATAATACAAATGCCTCACGAACATATTATGTATAAACTTATACAAAAATGTAAAATGCCAATCATAACTGATAATCGAAATAGAGAACATCTCTTATAAAATTGCTCATAGTGACAATGCTTTAAATAAAATGAAGTTATAGTTATTATAGGAAATTAACATGGCATTATACAAGCTCTCACGGGTTCCTTTGTATTAAAGTAAATATTTACAGAGACAGTCGTAGACTATTTTTTAAAAACAAAACCCTGTCATATTTCAAGTTATCAAAACAAAATTAAGATGGTTAATTGTCTTCAGGGTCGAATGTTTTCTTTCATTACAATTATTCCAATTATAAATTAAAGCCTCATGGCTACCAAAATGATCTTATCACTTTCATATCCAATAAAACAAACATGGAAATGGAGTTCCAGAACATTGGCATGGAAATGTAGAACAAGCTGATGCTACTAGAATCAGAGCCATGAGAAGGAAGTTAACAGGTATTACCCAGACTAATGCTTTTAACCCCACAACAAGTTATTTTTATTCTCCATGGTCTGTTGTGAAGATTCTCCTGTACACAATGTTAACATAGGTCATCTTTTTAAACTAACTGAAAAACTAATAGAAGAAATTTATAACCTTCAAGCAAAATAAAACCAAACGAGCTTCCATTTCTTTACCTGTTGAACGTTTTAACCTAGTGAGTATCAGTAGAAAGAATCCAACCACCTGTGTTATCTTCCTTTGAAATGGAGACATGAAATCCACCACAAAGTCTACCAATGAGAAGGAAGGAGGTCAATATCTGAGTACCTCGGCTCCCCTACCATGAATATACAATTAAGCTACATAGTAGTGTAGACAAAGGTTCAGTAAAGCCTCTCAGAACAAAAACCAAAAAAAATACGAGACAAAGCTTTGAAGACAAGTTACACCCTTCTCGAGGCACTATTAAACCCCTAGGGTTTTAAATTAATTTTTTTTACCGACAGTTAGATCCATTAACACCTCCACATGGCCCGACATTCAAAACATATATTTACAATGTATATCAGTCCTGTCAACTTCCATCGCATTATATTTATTTATCAATCTGCGATGCACTTTACAGTTTACACCTTTGTATGGCCATATGTAAGGGAATAGTAGTGAGTTTATAACTATAACATATTGCTTGATAGCTCATGTTTAAGATCATGTTTAGTGTTGTTTTGGTTGAATTTATATAAGTGTGGTAAACCCTTGGTGTCCCACCCTTTTTTTAAAGTGAATGACTAACTTGTAACTTAGAAGCTTGCTCCTATAATTAAATATTTAAAATTACTCTCACATGCACAAGGAAAACAAGGTTTATGCATTATCCGTGGATGCTAAGTAATACCTACAAAAATTCTCTTCGTATATCTTAAGTAGGACCAAGACTGAAAAATCATTTTCTACAACCTTGCAACTAGTAGAGAATTAAAAGTAGTTATGACAACAAGACGGTATCAACATAATGCTGTAAAAAGAAACATGCTGACAAAAACACTAAACATAGCCAAATGAGTTTTGTAGTTCAACTAAAGTATTTGGTTATTGTTATCACAACAAAATATGTGTGAAGTATAACATCTCATCAATTTATTAACCTAGGGATTTATAAAGTGTACATATAGTAAATAATTTGTTTTTATTTATTTTTGAAATTTAGGGATGTTACATATGTGAGTGATCCAATTCAAACCTAATGTTTGAAAACTCACTACAATACCACATGTAACAAACCTCAAAATTCAAAAAAAAAATTCTATAACCATATATCTTAAGACATAAAAATTTCTAACTGTTATGAGGGAATACAAATAAAAAGAAACCCTAGCCATAATTAAAGGTCAAAATCGTCATTGTATAATAATCCTTAGGCATAAGGAACCCCTGTAACAGTCATTCAACCATTCTTAGATCCATTATGCAACCATAATAGAAATTTCCGCACTAAAATCAACTTTTCTCCCTCCTAACTTCTTCTTTCCGCCTATCGTAGCAGACCTCGAAAGTCAGAAACGTCAAGGAACAATAACTTGAACTTTTGTCTTTCTGCAATCCACTTTCCTCCTTCCACTGTGGGACTCAGAAATCAAATAATTCATAAATCAATCACTTGAACTTTCTTCTTTCCGGCTTCCTCTTTCCGTTTTCCGCTACAGAACTCAGAAGTCAGAAAATTCATAAAACAATCACTTATCCTTTCCGCCTTCCACCTTCTGTTGTGGAACTTGGAAGTTGTAAAGTTCTTAAAATGATCACTTAAACTTTTAAGATTTCTTGATCCCACTTTCCACCTTCCGCTGCGTAACTCAAAAGTTCAAAACATCTTAAAAACAATCACTTTGAACTTTATTCTTTCCAGCTTCCACTTTCCGCCTTCCATTGCGGAACTCGGAAGTTGGAAACTTCTTAAAATGATCAGTTTGAACTTTTATTCTTTTCAGATTCTACTTTCTACCTTCCACTATGGAACTAAGAAGTCAGAAACTTATTAAAACGATCACTTTGAACATTCTTCTTTCCACTATAGAACTCAGAAGTCAGAAACTTCATAAAACTAGCACTTGGTCCTTCGGTGTATAGTTGATCCTTGATCGCCGATCTCTCTTATGGATTTAATCCTAACCATTGATCTGAATTCTTATATGGATTTCCAATGATACTTTTGTGACCAATATCCGCCATTAATCTTCTTTGCAGTTGAATTCTCAATCATTGATCTACTACAATTGTGGATCGACATCCAACCTAGTGGATTGCGAAAGTCGGCTTTTCAACCTTTCGGAGTGAAGGTTCCACAATTTCATCTTATACACCTCTGTGAACCGTCGATATCAATGCGGACTAGATCTGGATCGTTAATCCTCTATTCATGTTTAACTTTTTGTAAATCAAGGGTTTCTTGTCTGATTTAGGGTTCTGTTTGGTGTTTGTTGTTCTCCAAATGTTGTACTCAACCTCTAACTGTTTGACCTTGTATATCTTTTGTTCGTGAAACAGGGATGGAGGAGACAAACTATGGGTCCTCGATTGTGAACTTGTCCAAAAAATATCAAATCGTTGGTGAAAGTTGTAATCCTTGTCCTAGTGAAGTTTGGGTGGATCTGGTTGAGAAAATAGGTAAACAATCCCTCTTCCAGTTCAAAATATTCTTTTTCCTTGTTCAATATTTTAATTTATAAACCATTGTTCTAACTCTTGAACTCGTATGTGCAGGAATAACCCATACACATTCTCTGTGATGAGGGTTTTGGTTGGATGTTGGCCGAGAGGGTTTTTCATCCCGATAAGATTTGTGGCCTTGTTCTTCACGGCTCTATGGTTAAAAATTTGTGACTTGTTGTGTACTTTTCCCATTTCTTTGGGGATTCGTCGCTGCGACTGTTATTCTGTGAGAAACTGATAAATTTCCTTTGGTAACGTCATGAACTTGACACTGCAAAGGATCTTAGTCGCTTGTGGAGTCATAGCGACTATGCCACTTTTATAAAAAAAAAATGTTTAACGTGTATCTAAAACCATTCTACTACTTTGTCACTTTGATAATGTAATGGTTTTGGGAGAACCCGTGAGGGCTTATAGGATTTGTGCATTTTTATTTATGGTTTTTCTCTATGTAGATCAATTCAATTTCAATATTGAAAACTCAGATCTAAACTATGAACATGTTTTATAATTTCATATCTAAACTATAAACAGGTATTATAGTTTCATCCGGCCTCCTGAGTTCATAATGTAGAAATAATTAAGGATTATAGAAGTCAAAGGAAACGGGAAACGTGCAATAGGAACATCTGATGCTATGAGAAAAAGAGAATCAAATATGTTATACTCGGAACCAACATTAATATTTCAATCGGTGTGCTAAAATTGAGAAACATAATTAATGAATATATAACTGAATTGGTACAGACTGGGAAAACACCGTTAAATATAGGAATAAGGTTTGACATAGAGGATTCCATTTGTTAGATGCATTCATAAATTCTAAAATCGTTCAATTATTGAAACTGTTCCCTAACATACCAACGATAACCAGCTCTACAGAATTATGCTCAAATCAAATATTATTTACTACGATAATATCATTGTACAGATATCCGATAATAATAAAAAATGGAAGATGATTCTACAGAAATTCATACAGAGTGTTTCCTGGATAGGTAACTGGAATTTAACAATTTACTTATACATCCTATGACAACTAGAATAATTCATAAGAAAAAACAAATTAGGAACCTGGATAATTGTAGAAGGGGACAAACACCCAAAGGATATTGTTCCACCCAACCTTCTCCTGAAGCAGCCAAGATTTATTTCTTAGGACCCCTGAGCATGTTCACTAAACAAGTAGGATGAAGATAACTGGATAACATCCCACACAACAACTTGATGAAACATAGCACTCAGTAGCAGAGTCTAGACTTAACAATTCCACTTTAGCTATCCCCTCATCAAATTCCTTGTGTTCCTGAGCTTTCTGTTTGCAGTAGTCACAAGGTTCATTCACTTGAAAATAAAATGAGTAGTGAGCCTCCTGCTCAATTTGATGGTATTTATAATATTTCCCAGGTCTTTGTGTCACATGCCCCAATTTTGCAAAATAATATTATATTATTTGATTTTATTCCAAGACAATATGTTAAATTTTATGTTAAGTTGTAAATGATGACTCAACAGAGTCCAGGTTGTGAATGTAATTCTGAATATTTTAATTATAAATAGATAAAATTGGAGACAACAGCTTGGGAGATTTGTTAAAAGAGTGTTTACTGGTCAAGTTGGTGGAGGAGACTAGGTGGAGAGCAAATAGACAAGTGGAAGCATCCTTAAAAACTTCCAATGTTGCAGGTGGAAACCTCTCTACATTTGGGGTCATGATCACCCAAGAAAGTGGGATCAAAGCAGGTGGCTCAATTAATGACAACCAACCCAAAAAAGACCTAGGCAATCTTAATAAAAAAATCCCACTGAAGAGAGTTGAGGCTGCTCATTCAAAGAAGAGAACCATTCAGTTGAATGTACTTCAGAGGAATTCATTGGGAAGGGAATTTTTGGAATGTGTTTGAGGGGTAAACTGTAGAAAGAGATCTAGTATAGCTTTTTAGCTGAAGGATCTTGCTGCTGAGTTCAGAGTTAGTACTGAATCATTGGAATAGTATTTTGTTGCTTACTCCACCAGTTCTCAGCCAAGGAGACCAAGAACAGGCTCGAAGCTCCTGAGAAGACGCTGTTTGAGCTCTCTCTAGGAGTTGGTAGGGAGGAACAACCTCTTAACACTGTTTTTGTCTAGCTTAAAACAGGTTTTACAGTCTTTTATTTACTGTGTTAAATGTTTATATCTGAGAATGAATGAATAATGAATGATTTATATTTTTTGTAATGAATTTTTAAAGCTTGTAATCTTTTAGTTATTTGAATGCTGAATCTATACTTGATGAAAAATAATCCTACCTGTGTTTTTCCCCGTCTGGAATAAACCAGACCGTACTGTAGCACAGGTAGTGTGTTTAAAATAGATGAAGATATGATAGGAATCTGAAATGAGTAGATGTATTATGCATTTCATTATATCAGCGTAACTTATTTCTGTATGAAGACTAATATCAGCAAAGAACAATAACCTGTTCTTGTTAACCAGATTATGTAGATAAACACATTAGAAAAAGAAATAGAAATAAATTAACACAGGTAGAAGGATCTTCTTTATAAATACTCTAATAGGAAATAGATTATGCTATACATAGTATCTTATTCTTTTATTGAATTTAAATTATTCAGGATGTCAATATGTGATATGTCACATGTTTACTTTCCTTGTATCACACTTATTAACTGTTTCTATGTAGTAGAAGAAATAAAGCTAAGCTACTTGTTTACTCTCAGTTCAAACAAAGGTATTAGATACCATATCTCGTTTACTAGAATTAATAAAAGTTTAAAAACTAACAGAGACTACTAACTCAGGATAGTGATATGAAAAATAATTATGGTATTAAGATAGAAAACATAAATACTTAGTTTAATTAAATATATTGTTAACTAACTAAGAGATTTAGTTCCCATAAATCGAGAGGGTTTTTGGAAAAGAATCATTTATTTTATTTTATTTTTTAAAATAGACTTATTACTAAATTAATGTTTACGAGTAATCCTACTAAAACCCTAGATAACAATTCAGAAAAACAATAAGAACTTAATAAATTAACATTTCCTATCAATATAAGAACTGTACTGCAAATACTAACATGTCTATATTTCTACAAAAGAAAACTGTAGGGTCAAACCCTAGTTTAATAATACCCTTGTTCTAATAAAAATAACCAAGTCATAATCTAGTGGTTGGATTTTATGTACAAATATAAGCAATAAATTGTTACATATTAGTCACAGTCTTATTTAAACAAGTGTATGCATAAATACAAGCTGAAGTATTTATATTATATACAGATAATAATATTACATAAATAATATCATTTATAATTTAATAATTCTTTAAACAAAATGAAGGAATCTTAAAGTAAAAACCAGAGTTTAATTCATTAAACCCTAACCTAAAAATCCTTGAGTACTAAAATGGTTTAACATTCTATTAACAGTAATCTAATCTATTTATTAATAATACAAAAAAAAAATATTTTTACAAGTTAAATAGGATTAAAACCCTATCTCGTAATTTTGAGCTCAAATTACTCAATTTTTCTTTAAAATATACAAAACCATTACAATAGTAACGCAAGATAAGTAGTAAACTTAGTTCTTTTTATATAACTGTTAAAAGAACAATTTAAATTCATTTACACAGAGATAAAATACAGAAAACATAAAGGAGAATGAACTTAACTTACAGATAGAATGTCTTAATTCATTTACATTATATCCATGAGCCCGAAGGCCGAATGGAAGTCAAAGCTTTACCAATGTTCAAAAAGAAACTCAGCAAAAAGCCGAATACGCATATCTTGTATGGAGTATGAAAAATATAAACATAGTAATACAAAACTGTAAGTTTAATCCTAATACAAGAGGACGGCTTCACAAGTTACATATCATAAAGCCAAAGTCACCTTCTGAACAGCAAGGGTTTTAACAAAAATAAAAACCAGAAAAATGAAGGACAACAACCCAATACTGGGTGCAACATGGCCGAGGCCTTCTCCAACTGCAAGAGTCTGTACAAGCAGAGGAAACCCTCTTTGAAACCGGAGCTTATCGTGAATGCTTCGTGGAGTCATCTATATAGTGCAGCGACCAACTTTGGAGACGAGCCAACCTGAATAATAAAGAACCAAAGATAATTAAAAATTAGAAAACCTTGTGCAAAGTAAAACCATAAGTAGTAATAGCTCTTTGTAATTGTTGTTACTCACCTTAACCAGAAGTGAAAACGATGAAGCCCTGGATGAACAATAGCACCACGACCAATGCTAAAAGGGGCCAAACCCTCATGCTCACCAAGGATGGAGACGATGGGATGCTAGTGTTTACACATCTATTAGCAGAGGTGGGGGTATTCCTGAGTAAAGGCTGCGAAGAAGTCAATTAGTGTGGAGTCGTCTATCACTAGCATACAAGTAGGAAAAACTAAACCCTATGACAAAGGAGCATTGCAATAACATACATTAAGCTCAATATTTCAACAATGGCAAACTATGACAGAGGACCAGCGAAAAGAAGTTTTCAAGTGGCCGTAAAATCACATAAAAGGAAGATAGTAAACCCTGAGCAAAGTAAAGAAATCATAGAGGAGGCGAGCATTAGAGTCTAGCTGAAGGGAGTAAGCCACAATAAAAGCCAACGTTGGAGCCTCTGTAGCTGTCTGCAACTCACGGACGCCATGGGAGCTTGCAGAGCAGCCCACAGACCTAAAGCAAATGTCGAAGACCGAATGAGCCAAAGGTTAGGTTTGACGACTTGATGAGTAACCGGTGCATGGCCAAGAAACATCCACATGGTCGCAAATATTGTTTTTATGCAGTGGGTCGACTTTCCATAGTCACCTGCATTTTCATAATAACCAATTTTATTCACCAATGATTTCATCAAAACTGCATCATGGTTTCCATGGGTTTCAATCATATTATAATAGTTTAAATGTTGGTGCATAGCTTGTCATTGGCATGGATTTGCAACGTTATCATAACGTTGACTAATACATAACATATCCCTATAGCCTCGTAACCCAAAAGAACTACATTACATAATTTATCAAACATGAATGTTATAAGATATCGATAGTAAAAGCTAGTGAGGTTTATGTTTATGTTTGCATAGTATGTTATACTAATGAGTATTGTGGGAAAACATTATAAAGACATTTTAACATTATCGTTAGTTATAGGCATAGTATACATGTGAGCATTAACCCCTTTTTAAGTGGTTACAATTCATCAAAGTTTGTATAATGATATCACCTTTGTGAAATAGGCTATGCAATAACTAAGTTATTGTTAATAGTATTTTAAGATAATTATGAAATCATTGAATGATAAACAGTTAGTGAATTAGTGTAAGAAGAACTATCTATTAGTTCCAGTGCATGTCATGATGGTGTAATTGATTGCATGGCTTTCAACTTGTGTAATGTGCATAGTGTCGTTTGGGTTAGGATCGTAAGTATGATGCAATTGTACACTAATAAAATATTCTATGTCGATAAACAAATAGTTTATGCACATTTTAAATCTCAGAAACTAGCAAAGTTTTGATAGAAAACTATGTAATGGAAAAGTAAAATGTAAAAACATTTTCCTATGAAGTCTTTTACTTAATATAGATCCATGAGATCTCATCTTAGACGTTGTGGAAGTTTCTTATTACTTGGAGTATAGTTTTACAATCTTACCAAATTACTAAGGTTAACATAAAATGAAAAGATTGGCTCTATAAGAAAAACATCAACCCTGGAATTTGTTCTTAGATAGAACCAAATACAAGAAAAGTAATATAGAATTGCTAAGGTATGTATTTTTGAAAATAGAGCTGATAAAATAAACTGTTCAGAACCAAAGGAAGTAATACTATCGCTACATATTCTACAGAAATAAATACAATCATCTGAACTTGGTTTACAATAGCAACAGAAGAAAACAAGCTATGTTACCTTACAGAAGTAGGTTGATTTACAACAGCTTATAATCTAAGCTTATTAATTGCAAATAGAAATATTAAATGATGCTTTATGAATTTGAAGATGACACTCGGTCATTTATACTTTTAAGAACAAAGAATCCATCTGCGTTAGCATAACTGCTAAGTAATCCCCAGCATTAAAAGTCATATTTCACCTACTGTCATAAATAGAACTCATCAGTAAACCAAATATAGAATTTATGCGCAAGACAAACTTAAGATCGTATTAATAAGAAAACTGTTGGGATAACATAGATGAGTTTATGCAAATTAATCTATTAACTGTTTCTCTTTTTACTAACCGTTAACTGTTAATAAACTGTAGTCTCAGCATTTCATGCTATTTCAAAATTTTAAATTTTTGTGAAAATTTGGGGTTTTGACATGTGGTATCAGAGCACAAGGTTCAAACACTAGGCCTTGATGAAGACCAAATTAAATTATTGTGCTGACTTATTTTATTTTAAATGTTATTCAACAAAGAATTGTTTTCTGAAGTTTAACATGAAGGTATGGAAAGGTTGGAAGAGTATGTCGAGGAGGCAGGTATGGAAAGGCTGGAAGAGTATGTCGAGGAGGAGTCTCCAGTTATTGAAATAGGAAATTTAATAAGAGATCCTATACCAGAGGATTTAACTACCAATTCCTCAGAATTGTTACAAACTGTAAAAGACCTAAAAACTGAAATGGAGTCTGTAAAGCAAGAAAATGAAAGGATTCTGAGGGCTCAAGAAGAGCTTACTCAGATCCTGATTGAGAAGTTTCAAACTGAGGGTAGGGATAGAAGAACCGAATCAGAAGATACCAGTCATCAACATAAATCTAAAAATATGAAACATACTAAAGGGTGAATCCACGGACCTGGGTAACACTTTTTGGCAAGCGCATCTTGCCAAAAACAAAAAAACGTACCTCGGTCGAGGTCTTGTTAAGCCCTCGACCGAGGTATTAATACCTCGACTGAGGTTATATAAATCCCTCAACCGAGTTTTTTTTCAGCCCTCGGTCGAGGTATGGACCTCGACCGAGGTCCTTTTTTCAAAAAAAATTATAAAAAGGGGCCGCGGGGGCCCCAATTGTCATTTTCAATCACTCGACCGAGGGACAGAGCTCGACCAAGGGACAGAGAACTCTACCAAGG
>LPNX010228548.1:424434-444623 GCA_001517045.1 Pseudotsuga menziesii | reverse complement strand
TTTATAAAAAAATTGGGTGGGAAAGACATTTAATTTTGTAGTTGGAGTGTGATTAATGTTTGAATTCACTCCCGAGATTTTGCTTTAAAGGACCTCGACCGAGAAAATACCTCGGTCAAGGTATTAATAAGACCTCGACCGAGGGTTTTTAAACCCTCGGTCGAGGGCTTAAAAAAACAGACTTAGCCCTCATTCAAACAAATGGAAATTTTCATGTGCCTTGAAGAGGTGTAAACCCTACCATTCCTAGCACATAACTGAGCAGAGTTGATACCGATAGATTCACCAACGAATCTTCTATCCATTAACGTATCATACATGCATTTTGGTATTCATATGATATTTATTTTTTAATTACTTCTAAAGCGTATACTTAGAAAACCACACTGCAACTTCGAAGCAGCTCAAAGAAAAATCCCCAGAGTTAAAAATACATAGCCAAAAAATTCTTAAAAATGCACACATCACATATCGACGTGTCCTCTTCAAAAGGGTATCTTTGGTTTTTCAATTTTTGAAAAAATAGAAAAAAATTCTTTACGCGGACAAATATGTGTTTAAAACGATGCTAAAATCGAATGTGGTCACTTTCGAAAAATAATAAATAATTGTATAATGCGAAAAAAATTAACAAAAAAATATGCACATCACACTGCATTTTATGTAGATCATGCTCATATAAATAGTTTTTTAAAATTATTAATGCAAGATTGAATTACTCTGCGTGGACATGAGCCACTTATTAGCTTCTTCAAATTTTTAAGGTCACACAGTTCATTAAATGAAAAAATTCACACATTAAATGACATCGGAATATTTTAAAAAAATAATAACCATGAAGCCAACATAATATTCTACAATTTTTTTTTTTACTGCAAGTCAAAATTCACATGGCATATATGCGTTTTGAGGGTTTCTATCTAGCACATGAGTAAAAAATCAGGTTTTCATCGCCAAATTTGGCCAAAAAGTGTTACCCATCTTCATGGAATCACCCTAAAATTGAAAGTAGTTCATCTTCTGAAGTGTTTGGTGAACAACGAAACTATCATACTACCAGTGACAGTAGTGATGATAATCAGTATACTAAAAAGAGGAAATACAAACCTTATGAGGAGATTTCCAGAGAATTCAAAAATATAAAACCACCAACCTTTAATGGACAGACTGAGAAGGGGGAGGAAGCTTAATCCTGGTTATCTGGGATGAAGAAGTACTTCCAAATATATAACTATTCTAACCAGTTAAAGGCTAGAATGGATATATATAACCTCTCAGGAAAGGATGACATTTGGTGGCAGGACTTGAAAAGAGTTAAGGGAATAAAAGAGAAAAATGTAAACTAGAGTACCTTTAAAAGGTATTTAAAAAATAAATTCCTGTCTGAGTAGTATTATGAGGAGAGAGCCAAAGAGTTTTATGAGCTGAAGTTAGGATCAATGACAATGAAGGATCTGAACAGCAAGTTCTTAAGTCTACTTAGGTATGTACCATACCTTGTATATGAGAAACCAAAGGTACAATGATTCCTTATCTGTCTACCTTATCATATTAAAGATAGAATTGAATATGATAACCCAAAGACCTTGGAGGAAGCTATGAGAAAAAGATAACTTTTGTTTTGAGTAGAATCGGAAGAAAGAAAGCTTGGACAACTGGAAGGCTAAGAAAAATAATAATCAGTTTGAATAAAAGAAGAAAGATTTTGTGCCTAACAGAAATTTCAAAAACAATAAGGCCAAAAATTATTCTAATAACAAGAATTTCCAAGGAAACAAGAGCAATACACCCAACAATCAAAATAATTCTAAAGGTAATAAATTTGCAAATAATCATGGAAACTTTACCAAGAACTTTGAGCGCAAAGAGCCTATAAAGTGTTGGGAGTGTAATGGCCCACACTATGCCTCAGCCTGTCCAAACTAGAAGAAGACTGTTAGCAATATCCATACCATACAAGAGGAGATGACTGTTGGGGAGCTAGCAAGGAGCATGCCTAGAATCAACGCAGCCTTGTAGAACCAGCAAGATGAGTATCAAACTTCCATGGTGGAAGTAGAAGGTATGATAAATCAGAACCCTGTAACTATTTTGATTGATCCAGGAGCTAGTCTCAGTTATATTGCACCTCAAATAGTAAAAAAATGTAAATTATCTGTTGAAATTTTTGAGAATTCACGGTTAGTTCAGTTAGCCACTGGTGCTAAAAGAAAAGTAACTTGTTTTGTTAAAGAATGTGCAATAGTTATGGATAAATTTGAAATTGTTGTTAAACTTAATGTTTTGCCTCTTGGTTCTTATGATTTGCTGATTGGTATGGACCGGTTACAACAACATAGAGTAATTCTAAACTGTTATGATGAAACCTTCACATACTTAAATAGTGATGAAAAACCAGTAAGTGTTAAAGGAATACCTAGAAAAACCACCATAAGGCAGATTTCTACCCTACAGCTTAAGAGAGCTGTTAGAAAGGAATGTAAAGCTTATGCAGTAACAATTACTAATGAGGAAGGTATAATTAAAACAAATAAGTTAAAAGTGGAAGACATACCAGTCTTAAAAGAATATGTTGATGTATTCCCAAAATAAATTCTGGGATTACCTCCAAAAAGGGACTTGGATTTCACCATGGAGCTGGTACCGGGTGCAGTACCTAGCTCAAAGGCCCCTTATCGAATGAACATACTCAAACTTAATGAATTAAAATCTCAATTAAAATAACTAATTGATAAAAAGTATATTTGACCAAGTGTGTCTCTTTGGGGGGCACCTGTCATCTTCATCAAGAAGAAGGATGAAACTATGCGACTTTGCATAGATTACCATCAGTTAAACAAGATGACCTTCAAAAATCGATATCTGTTACCCCACATAGACAATCTGTTTGACCAACTACGTGGAGCCACAGTGTTTTCAAAAATAGATTTAAGGTCTAGATACCATCAAGTAAGGATTAAATATGAATACATCTTTAAGACAACTTTAAGAACTAGATATGGTCATTACGAATTTTTTGTAATGCCATTCAGGCTTACTAATGCACCAGCTGTTTTCATGTGTTTAATGAACAACATGATGCATAAGTATTTAGATAAGTTTGTGGTCGTGTTTATCGACGGCATTCTAATCTATTCAAAAACTAAAGAAGAACATAAAGAACATCTAAAAATTGTTTTTCAAGAGTTGCAAGAACATCAACTCTTCGCAAAGTTTAGTAAATTCGATTTCTTTAAGGATAAGATTCAGTATTTAGGTCACGTAGTGACCAAGGAAGAAATTTTCATAAATCCAAAAAAGATAAGGGAAATTGAAGATTGGCTGGTTCCTAAGGATGTGACGGATGTTTGATCTTTCATGGGCATTACTGGTTACTACCAGAGGTTCATTGAAGGTTCTCCGAGGATAGCAAATCCAATAACTTCCTTGCAGAAGAAAGGAAAGAAGTTTGACTGGAATAAAAAATGTGAAGAAAGATTTAAAAAGTTAAAAACTTTATTAACTAGCGCACCTATTTTAAGAATAGCAGATCCTAATAAAGAATTTGTAGTGTGCACAGACGCCTGTAATGATAGTTTAGGTGGTGTTCTGACTCAAGAAGGGCATGTTATTGCCTATGAGTCTAGAAATTTAAAAGTTCATGAAAAGAACTATGCAACATATGATTTGGAATTAGCAGCTGTAATACATGCCTTAAAGATGTGGCGACATCACCTAATTGACAGAAAATTTGTTTTAATGACTGACAATAAAGGATTGAAGTATGTTTTAGATCAACCAAATTTAAATGCCAGACAAGCTAGGTGGTTAGCTTTCTTAAGCGAGTATGATTTTGAAATTCAACATATAAAAGGTAAAGAAAATAAAGTTGATGATGCATTAAGTAGGAATGCAAGGCTGAATTTTGCAGTAGCTATCAACACCTATGTTTCAGACATAGATCAACAACTTAAAGAAGGAATAGAACAAGATGAAATTTACCATAATTTGCAAGCTAAAGCTAAAGAAAATCCAACAGAAAACTTAATTAAAGGTTACAGTTTAAATGAAAAAGAATTTTTACTATATAAAGATAGGATGTATGTACCTAACGTACCCAAAGTTAAGTGGTTAATTTTGGATCAAATTCATAAAACATCATATTCAGGTCATCCAGGTTATCAAAAGACTATAACCATGTTAAGAAAAGAGTATTTCTGGCCAAATATGAAAACTTAAGTAGCTGAATATATTGCTAGGTGTTTTGAATGTCAACAAGTAAAAATGGAACATCAACACCCAGCTAGTTTGCTTCAGCCATTGCCCATTCCTAGCTGGAAATGGGAGATAATTAGTCTATATTTTATTACTGGGCTCTGCCTAAAACTCAAAATTAGATTGATTCTATCATGGTAGTAGTTGATAAGTTAAACAAAGCAGCTCACTTTATACCTGTTAAAACTACTTATAAAGCTGCAAACATAGCTGATATTTTTCTAAAATAGATTTTTCGATTACATGGAGTATCAAAAGCCATAATCTCAGATAGAGATCATAAGTTTATAGGAAACTTTTGGAAGTCTTTGTTTAAAGGGTTAAACACCACATTAAATTTTAGTACTTCTTTCCATCCTCAAACAGATGGACAAGCTGAAAGGATAAACCAAGTATTAGAAGATTTATTAAGAATGTATGTGAAAGACCAGCCTAGTAAATGGGAGGACTATTTACATCTAGTAGAATTTGCTTATAATAATAATTATCAGACATCAGCTAGATTTAATCCTTTTGAAATTTTATATGTACAAAAATGTAATACTCCTATCTCTTGGAGTAATCTAGTAGATAGATTGGTATTAGGTCTAGAACTGTTAAAAGAAATGGAAGAAATTGTAAAACAAGTGCAAGGAAATCTGAAAGTGGCACAAAATTAGCAGAAAAGTCAAGCAGACTTAAAAAGAACTCCAAAGGAGTTTCAGGTAGGTGAACATGTGTTCATCAAGGTAAGGCCCAAAAAGAGCTCTCTGAGATTATGGAGTTGTGCAAAATTGGCGCCTCGTTACTGTGGCCCATTTGAAATTCTATCTAGGATTGGATAAGTAGCTTATAAATTAGCATTACCACCTAATTTAAGAGTACATAATGTTTTTCACATTTTCATTTTAAATGAATATGTTCATGATGCTACTCATGTTGTTAACTGGAATGATGAATAGGTGGAACCAAAAGGATATTTTTTGGTTGAACCAGACTATATCCTCGAGAGGAGGGAGATTACACTTTCGGAACCGCACCATTGGACAGGTGAAGGTACAATGGAATCACGTTAGTCCAAAGGAAGCCACCTGGGAATTGAAAAGTAAAATGCGAGATGCATATCCAATTCTGTTCTAGGGGAATTCTGAGGATTAAGAATAAATAACATCGAGGACGATGTTATGTTCTAAGACTGTGTGTATGTCACATGCCCCAATTTTGAAAAATAATATTATATTATTTGATTTTATTCCAAGACAATATGTTAAATTTTATGCTAAGTTGTAAATGATGACTGAGCAGAGTCCAGGTTGTGAATGTAATTCTGAATATTTTAATTATAAATAAATAAAAGTGGAGACAACAGCTTGGGAGAGTTGTTAAAAGAGTTTTTACTAGTCAAGTTGGTGGAGGATATTGGGTGGAGAGCAAATAGACAAGTGGTAGCATTTTCAAACACTTCCAATGTTGCAGGGGGAAACCTCCCTACATTTCGGTTCATGATCCCCCATGAAAGTGGGATCAAAGTAGGTGGCTCAATTAATGACAACTAACCCAACAAAGACGTAGGCAATCTTAATAAAAAATCCCACTGAAGAGAGCTGAGGCTGCTCATTCCAAGAAGAGAACCATTCAGGTGAATGTACTTCAGAGGATTTCATTGGGAAGGCAATTTGTGGAATGTGTTTGAGGGGTAAACTATAGAAAGAGATCTAGTACAACTTTTCAGCTGAAGGATCTTGCTGCTGAGTGCAGAGTTAGTACTGAGTCATTGGACTAGTATTTTGTTGCTTGCTCCACCAGTTCTCAGCCAAGGATACCAGGAACAGGCTCGGGGGTCTTGAGAAGACGTTGTTTGAGCGCTCTCCAGGAGTTGGTAGGGAGGAATGACCTCCCAACATTGTTGTTTTCTAGCTTAAAACAGGTTCTACAGTCTTTTATTTACTGTGTTAAATGTTTATATCTGAGAATGAATGAATAATGAATGATTTATATGTTTTGTAATGAACTGTTAAAGCTTGTAATCTTTTATTTATTTGAATGTTGAGTCTGTACTTGATGAAAAATAATCCTTCCTGTGTTTTTCCCCGTCTGGAATAAACCAGACCGTACTCTAGCATATTTAGTGTGTTTAAAATAGATGAAGATATGATAGGAATCTAAAATGAGTAGATGTATTATGCATTTCATTATATCAGCGTAACTTATTTTTGTATGAAGACTAATATCAGCAAAGAACAATAACCTGTTTTTATATGTTTTTGTTAACCAGATTATGTAGATAAACACATTAGAAAAAGAAACAGAAATAACTCAGCACAGGTAGAAGGATCTTCTTTATAAATACTCTAATAGGAAATAGATTATGCTATACACAGTATCTTATTCTTTTATCGAATTTAAATTATGCAGGATGTCAATCTGTGCTATGTCACATGTTTATTTTCCTTGTGTCATACTTATTAACTGTTTCTATGCAATAGAAGAAATAAAGCTAAACTACTTGTTTACTTTCAGTTCAAACAAATGTATTAGATACCATATCTATTTTACTGGAATTAATAATAGTTTAAAAACTAACAAATACTACTAACTCAGGATAGTGATATGAAAAATAATTATGGTATTAAGATAGAAAACATAAATACTTAGTTTAATTAAATATATTGTTAACTAACTAAGAGATTTAGTTACTATAAATCGAGAGGGTTTTTGCAAAAGAATCATTCTTTTATTTTTATTTTTAAAACACAGACTCATTACTAAATTAATGTTTACGAGTAATCCTACTAAAACCCTAGATAACAATTCAAAAAAACAATAAGAACTTAATAAAATAACATTGCATATCTATATAAGAACTATACTGCAAATACTAATAGGTTTATATTTCTGCAAAAGGGAACTGTAGGGTCAAACCCTAGTTTAATAATACCCCTGTTCTAATAAAACTAACCAAGTCATAATCTAGTGGTTGGATTTTATGTACAAGTATAAGCAATAAATTGTTACATATTAGTCACAGTCTTATTTAAACAAGTGTATGCATAAATACAAGCTGAAGTATTTATATTATATACAGATAATAATATTACATAAATAATATCATTTATAATTTAATAATTCTTTAAACAAAATGAAGGAATCTTAAAGTAAAAACCATAGTTTAATTCATTAAACCCTAACCTAAAAATCCTTGAGTACTGAAATGGTTTAACATTCTATTAACAGTAATCTAATCTATTCATTAATAATACAAAAAAATATTTGTTTACAAGTTAAATAGGGTTAAAACCCTAGCTCATAATTCTGAGTTGAAATTACTCAATTTTTCTTTAAAACATACAAAACCATTACAGTAGTAACGCAAGATAAGCAGTAAACTTAGTTCTTTTTATATAACGATTAAAAGAAAAATTTAAATTCATTTACACGGAGATAAAATACAAAAACATAAAAGAGAACGAACTTAACTTACAGATACAATGTCTTAAGTCATTTACATTATATCCACGAGCCCGAAGCCCGAATGGAAGTCAAAGCTTTACCAATGTACAAAACGAAACTCAGCAAAAAGCTAAATACCCATATTGTGTATGGAGTATGAACAATATAAACATAGTAATACAAAACTGTAAGTTCAATCCTAATACGAGAGGAGAGCTTCACAAGTTACAGAGCATAAATCCGAAGTCACCTTCCGAACATCAAGGGTTTTAACCAAAATAAAAACCATAAAAACGAAGGACAGCAACCCAATACTGGGTGCAACACAGCCAAGACCTTCTCCAACTGCAAGATTCTATACAAGCAGAGGAAACGCTATTTGAAACCGGATCTTACCGTGAACGCTTCGTGGAGTCATCTATACAGTGCAACGGCCAAATTTGGAGACGACCAACCTACATAATAAAGAACCAAAGATAATTAAAAATTAGAAACCCTTGTGCAAAGTACAACCATAAACAGTAATAGCTCTTAGTTATTGTTGTTACTCACCTTAACCAGAAGTGAAAACGATGGAGCCCTAGATGAATAGTGACACCATGACCAACGCTACAAGGATCCAAACCCTCATTCTCACTGAGGATGGAGACGATGCGACGCTAGTGTTTACACATCTATTAGCAGAGGTGGGGGTATGCCTGAGCAAAGGCTGCGAAGAATTCAATTAGTGTGGAGTCGCCTGTCACTAGCATACAATCAGAAAAAACTAAACCCTACAACAAAGGAGTGTTGCAATAACATACATTAAGCTCAAGCTTTCAACAATGGTAGACTACGACAGAGGAGCAGTGAACAGAAGTTTTCAAGTGTCCATAAATTCACATACAAGGAAGCCAGTAAACCCTGATCAAAGTAAAGAAATCACAAAGGAGGCAAGAATTAGAGTCTATCTCAAGGGAGTAAGCCACAATAAAAGCCAGCATTGGAGCCTTTGTACAGTGTCTGCAACTCACGACCACCATGGGAGCTTGCAGAGCATCCCACACAGCCAATGCAAATGTCGGAGACCAAATGAGCCAAAGGTTAGGGTTGATGAATTTATAAGTAACCGATGTGTGGCCAAGAAATATCCATGTGGTCGCAAATATTTGTTTTATGCAGTGGGTCAACTTTCCATAGTCACCTGCATTTTCATAATAACCAATTTTATGCACCAATGATTTCATAAAAACCGCATCATGGTTTGCATGGGTTTCAATCATACTATAATAATTTAAACGTTGGTGCATAGCTTGTCATTGGCATGGATTTGCAAAGTTATCATAACGTTGACTAATACATAACATATCCCTATAGCCTCATAACCCAAAAGAAATATATTACATAATTTATCAAACACAAATGTTATAAGATATTGCTAGTAAAATCTAGTGAGGTTTATGTTTATGTTTGCATAGTATGTTATACTAATGAGTATCATGGGAAAACATTATAAAGACATTTTAACATCATTTTTAGTTATAGGCATAGTATACATGTGAGCATTAACCCATTTTTAAGTGGTTACAATTCATCAAAGTTTGTATAATGATATCACCTTTGTGAAATAGGTTGTGCAATAACTAAGTTATTGTTAATAGTATTTTGAGATATGCTTGAAATCATTGACTGATAAATAGTTAGTGAATTAGTGTAAGAAGAACTATCTATTAGTTCCAGTGCCTGTCATGATGGTGTAAATGATTACACAGCTTTCAACTTGTGTACTGTGGATAGTGTCATTTGGGTTAGGATCGTAAGTATGATGCAATTGTACACTAATAAAATCTTTTATGTTGATAAACAAATAGTTTATGCACATTTTAAATCTCAGAAACTAGCAAAGTTTTGATAGCAAACTATGTAATGGCGAAGTAAAATGTAAAAACATTTTCCTATGAACTCTTTTACTTAATACAGATCCATGAGATCTCATCTTAGACGTTGTGGTAGTTTCTTATTACTTGGAGTATAGTTTTACAAACTTACCAAATTACTAAGGTTAATCTAAAATGAATAGATTGGCTCGAGAAGAAAAACATCAACCTTGGAAGTTGTTCTTAGATAGAACCAAATACAAGAAAAGTAATATAGAATTGTTAGGGTATGTATATTTGAAAATAAAGCTGATAAAATAAACTGTTTAGAACCAAAGGAGGTAATACTGTCACTACATATTCTACAGAAAGAAATACAATCATCTAAACTTCGTTTACAATAGGGACAGAAGAAAACAAACTATGTTACCTTATAGAAGTAGGTTGAATTACAGCAGCTTATAATCTAAGCTTATTAATTGCAAATAGAAATATTGCATGATGCTTTATGAATTTAAAGACGATACTCAGTCATTTATACCTGTAAACCTGTAAGAACAAATAATCCATCTGTGTTAGCATAAATGCTAAGTAAGCCCCAGAATTCAAAGTCAGATTTCACCTATTGTCATAAATAGAACTCATCAGTAAACCAAATATAGAATTAATGCGCAAGATAGCAAATTAATCTATTAACTATTTCTCTTTTTGCTAACCATTAACTGTTAATAAACTACAGTCTCAGCATTTCATGTTATTTCAAAATTTTAATTTTTGGTGAAAATTTGGGGTTTTGACACTTTGGGTCAGTTTTGGAATTAAATGAGCCACCAGCTCAGTTCCCCCTCTTAGGGAACGTGGCCACATTTTTAGGGATTATGATTCCTACAATAGCTCGAAAGTGAAATGCTAGTAGTGCCACTTGTCAACCAGCCTTCTACAGCTGTTCATTCCTCCTAGTGGGTTAATGAACACTCATTTAATAGTATCCCTTGCTTAGGTGTCTCTTCAATTTAATTATTAAAATAAATAACTATTCAATTACAATCATCCTTGACCAACTTGGTTATAAAACTTTACAATAATTTTAACATAATGTTTTCTGAAATAAATAATAAATATTTATTTTTCAGTTCTAGGTGTGTTACAGTTAATCTGTGATTTGCTTTTGTGCTAGATTTATGTGAGAATGAAATGAAAGAATATATATAGATTCATAAGCACGAACATATTGCAAGGAAAATAGAGATACAATAAACACATATTCTAGTATATGGTGAAAATATAATAGACTCTACAATAAAGCAACTAGAACGGTGGTAGCTATCCCTAAGAAGAGATGTGGCAGCTACGCTCATATGTGCAAACATGAATATAAAAGGAGGCCAAAATGGCCCATTTATAAGAAGCATGAGGGTGATAACCCTAAAGGTCCAAAACATAACCCCGAAAGATGAACTGTCATAAATTTTGCATCCCAAAGGTAATTAGTTGGATAGTGAACTTCCTAGGGTCATAACTTTTGCATGCGATCTTTGATTTCGGCGCTTCGATATCCCATTGTAAATTTCTATTTGAGATTTACATATTTCAACAAGGGATAGATGCATTCCATTGGAAACCATTGGGCCCTCTGAATCTCCAGAAAACGTCGTTTAGGGCCTCAAAATAGACGTGGAAGTTTGGGACCCAAAAAAACATAGAAAACCAACTAGGAAACTGCCAAAATGCACAATTGTTGTGAGCCAGTAGAATAGGTGGGTGGCCACTGATATCCACTTGGATCAAGTGAATATTTTGTGAATATGTTCAATCTTATAGAAATATCATGTATTAGTCAAACTTTGTATCAGAGTTCCTATGACGTACAACCTTATATGTTGATCAAGATACTAAATTTGTGTAACCATGTGCATCAAAGTATTTATAGAGTCTATTATTTATATTTATTTCTAGGTTGATAGAGTTGTTCCATTTCTTTCAAAGTGTTTCTTTCAGTTGGAAATGCATTTTTTTATTGAAAAAAAATCCATTTTCGCAAGATATGACCATTTTATAGTTTCTTTCATTATATGGTTTACATTTCTGAATTATTTTCATAATCTTTCTCACATTTTAGTGTGGTCTACTCAAACTAAGAAAATTTGAAATTGAGCAGAAAGGTTTTTATTTACTACATATTGTCTTTTTTTTCTTCCTTGTGCTATATTGGTAAACTAGAAATAATGAGAACTTACATTTTCTAGGTAAGACAACTAATGACTAACCCCAAATTTGAGAAGCTTCAGTTTTATAAAAAAAAAATCATTTTCTGTGGTTTTGTAAGGTGCCTTGTAGGAAAAACAAATGTTTTTTTTACATAGGAACACTCAACTAATAACATAGTACTACTATTTTTTTTCTTAACTCACTTAGTTGAAAGTTACTTTAATAAGAGGTGTTGAGTTCAATCTCTTGTTTTGTTACTTTTTCAAAAGTTCATATAACTTTAATATATATTGTAACTACATGGTTAAAGTTCTTACCATTTGTTTTGAAAAAGTGGGTAACTTACATTAAAGCAACATATTTGTAAAAATGATGTTATAGGAAAAGATAGTTAGGAGGTATTTTTTTATTCATTTTTCTCCAATCATCAGATGGATCAACCTTTGTCTTCCATGTGGCTCCTTAATACTATTTTTATTCCTTTCTTAAAAATATCTAACTTTGACATCTATAGTCTACTTTCAGTGTCACTTTTTTTGAACCTTCATTTTTGTAGATCTTTTAATTGAGACAATTAGTTTCTTTGCTTGAATTTATACTACTTGCATATTATAATTTGGCCACTCCATGTGAGATTATGATTACCAATACCAACTACTTCTCATGGATATCGTGTATGGAGGATTCTCCATGTAGTAGTGGAATTTACAGGATTACCTTGGGAAAAGAAATTCCCTTTCTGATGCTGATAAGAAAATAGAGTGGGACAATAAAAGCGATGAGTCCCATGGATTAATAAGGATGTCCATATATAATGATTTACTATCCAAACCTCAAGTAATTGATGAAATAAATCAGTCTTAGGAAAAGTTATAAACCATTTTTGTTAAAGATAATGAGGCTCAAGGTCACAATCTTGAAAATGAATTAGTTACTTTAAATCCATATTATTTACCTTGCTTTCTAGACTATCTATTTAAGTAAAAAAACCTTGGAATCTTAGTTTAAGAATGCAACATAAACAATGAAGAAAATAAATGTATATACCATATTATTTCTAAGCTTATTTGTTCTTACTCCATTTTTGTATCTACCTTCTACTCCATGAAAGAATCTCTAGAGACTATCTTAACATAACGTTCTCTTTGAATCATTTTTTTATTCCTCGATTTGAGAGAAAGACAACTTCTTACATCATGGAGTGATTAGCATTAACAATACATCTAGAAAATCCTTAGCAACACAATAAAAGGATAAGTTAAAGAAACTCAAGAAGCAACATTGTCATAAGAATAAGAAAAAAAAGGGTCCCAAAATATCTTAATAATCCTATCCTTTAAATGGTAAGAAAAGGAACCAAATCAAAAGGTAAGAAAATTGAGCACCATTCAAATGTTTATAGGAAATATATTCATGTGGAATCTAACCATTTAAAGAATTTAGTATTCTTGGAAGTAGCATTGAAGCACAACAACAACCGTTATTATTCTTCTAATGAAATTTCTCATGGACATGCACTTTAGGATTATGCTAGTTCCTTCAATGAATATTCTTCTTCTTCTAATAAGTGGCTCGTTGATTTTGGATAATTTTATCATATGGGTAAGGATAAAGCCATATTTTCTACTCTAGATGAATGTAGCACCAAACAAATATTTGTTCATGATGATAGATCTATTAAGGTTGTCAGATTTGGAATAATTCAAATTAATGATGGTAAATTTAATTATGTAATATGTGTTCTAAGAACTTAGTTCAATTTGTTGTCTGCTTATCAATCACCCATTCTGGTGAATGTAAGGTTGTATATTTTACACCTAACCAAGTCATAATGAAGGATTTTAAATATAATAAACATGTCTTGGAAACTAGAGTTTATGATATTACCATGTTGTATAGATTAAACAAATTTGGGTTATCACCTAATCCCTTAGTTTTTATTTCTCATGGAGATGACTTAAAAAAAAATTTCCATTAGGGATTCGGTCAATTAAATATTTCTCATTACAAATACTACATAATTAGAAAGTGGTTCCTATTCTTCCTATTATCTCTTGCAAATATGGTTCGTTTCATGGTGTTAACAACGAAAATTGTTCACCTTCAGAAAATCAGGCTTTGAGAGCTTTCTGGTGGTCATAGATGTTGGTTGTGGGGCCTAATATTCTAGATCCAGAGATATTATTCAGTTATGTTTGTACCCCAGGTGTATTATACACTCATCCCCCCTACTTTTTTGGCCAACAGTTTTGTGGACCCATGGTATTGGGTTAACCGTAGTATTTTCCCATGGTATTTTTCCCCTATAAAAGAAAGCTTTGTAACACGGATGTGTATGGTAATATAGCATTATAAAGAATCTCTGTGATTATGTGAGAGATACTATGAGAGCGTGAAGAGGAAGTGCAATGGTTTTCCTGCAAGTTGTATCCCTTCATCTTTCTGGACTGTAATAAAAGGACTGGCAATATCTTTGTGGACGTAGCCCATCGTTTGGATGAACCACATTATATCTATGTCTCTTTGTAATGTGTTTAATGTGTTTTGGATCTTGTTTAATTATTTAACTATATATCTGTTATTGCTCTGTGGTTGTGTTTTCTAACAATTGGTATCAGAGCCAAAATGTCTATTTGGTTGGTAAACTCACAGGAAAGAAGGGTTCCTGGTTCGAGTGGGAGCAATGGAAAAAGAGGGAAAGTTTAGGGTCAAGAAATTTAATGGCCAAAAATATCAGTTAAGGAAGATGCAAATGGAGTAATATATGTACCAGAAGGATCTGTACCTACCGCTGGCAGGAAAAGAAAAACAGCCGACGGCTATGAAGGATGAAGAATGGGAGGCTCTTGACAGAAAGGCACTGGGAACAATATGGTCGTGCCTAGATTCGTTGGTGGCTTTCAATATTTCAAATGAAAAAACAATGGAGGGCGTGTTGCATGGATAATTTTAGGGGAGAAATTTATCCCATGGGCTATTTTTAGGGGGTTTTCTCCAAAAAAAGATTCACCATTTTGCATTTTTTGAAGCCCTGTTTCGCCCAATTTTGATGGGGTAAACTTTTTTCACCCTAAAAGTCGCCAAATTATTATATAAATGATATAAAATCCTTAGAAATTAAAATATTTTTTGAAAAATATCGCCAAACATTTTATCGTTGGTGCTTTAAGAATTGGTAATATTCGCCAACATTTATACACTTTTAAATAAGTATGGTTCCTTAAAATCATCCCTAGCATGATGAGTGCATTGGGTAATCTTTATGAAAAAACCTTGGCTTCCAACAATGTATTTTTAATGAAGCATTTATTTAATATGAAGATGTCGGAAGGTGGATTTATTGCCGATCATTTAAATGAGTTTAATACACTTAACAGTCAGTTAAGTTCTATAAATGTGAACTTTGATGATGAGGTTAGGGCTCTTATAATATTATGCTCATTGCTAGAAATATGGAATAGCTTGGTCATGGATGTAAGTAACTTTGTCCCAAGTTCAAACACCCTTAAGTTTGATGATGTTGTTGGTGTTATTCTTAGAGAGGAAATGCGAAGAAAAAACATAGGTGAGACATTAGGTAATGTGTTGACCATGGAGAGCAGAGGGAGACAAAATGAGAGATGAAGGATCCGAAGAAATCATGAAAATTCTAAAAAGGGTAGATCCAAGTCTAGATTCAGAAAAATAGAGTATTGGAACTGTGGTAAGAAATGACACCTGAAGAAAGACTGCAGAGCACCAAAGAATAAAGGTGATAGGTAGAAAGAGACTACTGAGGAAGCGAATGTAGCAAGTGATGTGTTACAAGATGCTTTGATTATTGTATTAGATAATACTAGTGATTACTAGGTAGTAGATTCAGGGACTTCATGTCATGCTACACCACATAGGAAATTCTTTCATGATTATGTTCAAGGTGATTTTGAACATGTTTTATTGGGGGATGATGAACCATGTAAAATTTTTGGAAAGGGGAAGGTACGGATTAAGTTAAATAATGGAAATGAATGGCTGCTATGAAAATAAATCTGATCTCAATAGGGTAGTTGGGAGATAGTGGTTGTTTTTCTACGTTTGGAGAAACGTGGTGGAAGATCACTAAAGGATGAATGGTAATAGAAAAAGGAGATAGGATAGGTATGTTATATTTATGTCCTCATAATACTGATTATTTTATCTCTGTAGCTTCCATAGAAACAATTGCGGCATTGTGGCATCATAGGCTTGGCCACATGAGTGAAAAGGGGATGCATATTCTCCACTCAAGGAAACTGCTTCTAGATATGAAGAAGGTAAGTTTGGAATTCTATGAGAACTGTGTTTATGGAAAACATAAGAGAGTTATATTTCTCAGGGTTGGGAAAGAAAAGAAGAGTGAAAAGTTAGAGCTTGTCCATAAACATGTATGGGGACCAGCTCAAGTACAATCTCTTCGTGGCTCTCATTATTATGTTGATTTTATTGATGATGCAACTAGAAAAACTTGGGTTTATTGCATTAGACAGAAATCCGATGTGTTTGATACTTTAAAGAAGTGGAAAGCTTTGGCTAAGAATGAGACAGGAAAAAGGTTGAAATGTCTCAGATATGATAATGGAGGTGAGTATTACGGCAAGAAGTTTGACAGTTACTATTCACACAATGGGATGCGTAGAGAGAAGACGGTCCCTGGAACACCACAAGAAAATGGTGTGTCAGAAAGGATGAACAGAATGATCATGGAGCGTGCAAGGTGTATGAGATTGCATGCAAGGTTTCCCTTACAATTTTGGGATGATGTTGTAAACAATGTTGTTTATTTAATAAATGAAGGGCCTTCAAGCACTTTGGATGGTGGGATTCCAGAGGAGGCATGGACAGGTAAATAGGTAAAATACTCATTTATGAGAAATTTTGGTTGTGAAGCATTTGTCCATATTGATAAAGATGATAGAACAAATCTTGAGGCTAAATCGAAGAAATGTACCTTTATTGGATATGGGGTTGATGATTTTGGTTATCGTTTGTGGGTTTATGAAAAAAGAAAAATCATTAGGAGTGGAGATATAGTATTCAATGAAAAGGTCATGTACAAATATCAGTTGAAGGGAAAGAAATTGGAAAATGAAAACACAGAGTACACAGTGCTTGATGAAATCAAAGAAGATGACGTTCCAAAGGCACCAAAAAATCAAGAACAATAGTAGGTACCTAAAACTCCTGTAACTGTAAGAAAATCTACCAGGTTAAGTAGATCCCCTAAATGATTCTCTCCTTCACTGTATTATTTATTGATGACTGATTCTAGTGAAACAGAATGTTATGAAGAGGCAATGCAGGTAGAAACTAGAAATAAGTGGGAGCAAGGCATGAATGAGGAGATGGACTCATTGGTAAGAAACTAGACTTGGGATTTGGTTCAAGTTCCTGCAAGAAAAAGGGCATTGCAGAATAAATGGGTTTATAGGTTGAAGGAAGAATATGGATGCAAGAAGTGGTACAAGGCTAGACATGTCGTAAAAGGGTTTACACAAAAGAAAGGTATAGATTTTGATGAAATATTTTCTCCTGTTGTTAAAGTGACTTCAATTAGAACTATTTTACGTCTAGTGGTAGTAGAAGGTTTGCATCTTGAATAGTTAGATGTAAAAACAACCTTTCTCCATGGGGATTTGGAGGAAGAGATTTATATACAGCAGCCACAGCGATATGAGGTCAAAGGTAAGGATAATTTGGTTTACAGGTTGAAGAAGAGCTTGTATGGCCTAAAGCAAGCTCCAAGGCAATGGTATTTAAAATTTGATAAGTTTATGACATAACAAGGTTATAATAGATGTCATTCTGAGCACTGTGTTTATTTCAAGAGGCTAGATAGCAAAAGATATATTATCTTGTTATTGTATGTGGATGACATGATTGTTGCAGGGTCTAACATGCAGGATATAAATGTGCTCAAAATAAAACTAGCTAAATCATTTGCGATGAAGGATTTGGGTGCTGCAAAGAAAATCATTGGTATGAGAATAACAAGAGACAAAAAATCGCAAATTGACATTGTCTCAAGGTGAGTACATAGAAAAGGTGTTGCAGAGGTTTAGAATGCAAAATGCAAAACCAGTTAGTACACCTTTAGCTATCCATTTCAAACTAAGTAAGGATATGTGTCCATAGACAAAGGAAGAGATAGATTACATGTCCAAGATTCCCTATTCATCAGTGGTAGGAATGTTGATGTATGCCATGGTATGCACAAGACCTGATATTGCACATGCAGTGGGAGTTGTGAGTAAGTATATGAATAATCCAAGTAAAGAGAATTAGAAAGCAGTACAATGGATTCTCAAGTATTTGAGAGGTACCACTTCTCATGCATTATGTTTGGAGGTTCAGACATTGTTCTCTAGGGATACATTGATGCAAATATGGCTGGTAATAAAGACAATAGGAGGAGCACCACAAGGTATGTGTTTACTATGGGAGAAATAACAATAAGTTGGATTTCAAAATTGCAACAGGTTGTTGCACTTTCAACAATGGAAGCTGTCAGGTGAAATAACTCCCGAATTCTGATTATTTCTCCATAGAATGCCTTTATTTATACATCTAAGATGACTCTTGGGATCACACATCCGAGAGTCTCTTCATATTCCTAATATTTACAATAATGTATAATCCTGATCGATTATATTCCAACAATCCCCCCTTAATCCGAAGGGGTGTTAGTAAGTCCGAGCATGTTTCTGAATCTTTCAAACTTTTCTCATCCAAGCGCTTTGGTGAAGATGTTTGCAACTTGATCATTTGTGGAACAATGTCGAAGATGGACTATCTTGGCCTCTACATGATGTCGAATCAAATGATACTTTGTGTTGATGTGTTTGGTTCGATCATGGAATCTGGGATTCTTAGCCAGCTTGATTGTAGAAGTATTGTCGATCAATAATGGAGTGGAGTTCTCTTGTTTTTCTTGCAAATATTCAAGTATCTTCCTGAGCCATACTATTTCTTTCGTTGCTTCAGCTACAGCCACATATTCTTCTTCTGTTGTTGAATCTGTCGGAACTGGCTGTTTGCGTGATTTCCATGAGATAGCTGCTGATCTAAGACTCATAGTGTATCCAGAAGTTGATACTCCTGTCTCCTTATCGCCATCAAAATCTGAGTCTGAGTACCCAATAAGTTTGAAGTCATCCACCTTAGAGTACTTGAGTCCAACGTCTTGAGTCCCCTTCAAGTATCTTAGAACTCTTTTTACAGTTGACCAGTGTCCTTCACAAGGTTTATGCATGAACCTTGAAAGTATGCCAACAACATAAGAAATATCTGGTCTAGTTGTTGTAAGGTAGATAAGTCTTCCTACAAGTTGTCGATACTTGGTCGCATCCTCAAATTCTTTTCCTTCACTTAATGTGAGCTTCATTTTCTATTCCATTGGAGTAGAGATAGGGTTGCATTCTGTCATGCAAAATTTGTCTAGTAGTTCTCCAACATATTTTTTCTGAGATAGGAATATGTACTTAGGATGTTGAGTGACTTCAATTCCTAAGTAATAGTGGAGATGTCCCATATCTGTGATTTCAAAGATATTTTTCAAATCTTTCTATATGGATGCTATATAGCTCTCATTGTTCCCTGTCATCAAAAGATCATCTACGTACACCACAAGATACACAACAGATATTCCAACTTTCTTTATAAACAATGTTGCATCATCAAGATCAAAATGTTCAAAATTTAACTTCAAAAGATGCTCGGTTAATTTTTCATACCATGCACGAGGCGCTTGTTTTAGGCCATACAAGGATTTGATAAGCTTGAATACGTTTTGTTCTTTTCCTTTCACAACAAAGCCTTCTGGCTAAGACATGAAGACATTCTCTTTCAAGTCTCCATTCAAGAAAGTAGTCTTCACATCCATCTGATGAACTTTCCACCCATTCTGAGCAGCTAAAGAGAGTAAGGTACGGATGGTAGCCCATTTTGCTGTAGGAGAAAACATTTCTTCATAGTAAATTCCTTGCTTCTGTGCATAGCCTTTTGCTACAAGCCTCACTTTGTGCTTGTCAAGTGAGCCATCTGATTTGTATTTGTTCTTGTACACCCACTTGCAGCCAATTGGTTTGGTTCCAACTGGAGGGTCAACCAGATTCCAAGTTCCATTCTTCATGAGTGCATCATACTCATCCTGCATGGCTTCTTTCCACTCAACTCGAGTAGAAGCTTATTCAAAGGAATTTGGTTCAAAGTTAGCAAATAAATTAAATTCACAATCAAATGATACATCCATGTCATCACCTGAATTATCTGCTTCTCCTCCATCTTCATGTCTTTTTGAACTTCTCGTTCCCATATTTCCAACTTCATCCGGATGGACACTTTCAAGTGTCTTTGTGGCCCATTTAGGAATCTTCCGTGATGGTCCTGGTTGATCAGCTAGTGGTGCTTCATTTCCTTCAACGTTGA
>LPNX010228548.1:371719-424116 GCA_001517045.1 Pseudotsuga menziesii | reverse complement strand
TCTGAAATTAGATTCATGGAATGGAAGCTTACTGTGTTTCCCTAATATACATGCATCACATTTGCTCTTCTATTTGGGAATGGTGGGAAAACCAAATACACTATTCTTTCTCAACAAATGAAAACTATTATAATTCAGATGACCAAATATTGCATCCCACAATAAACTTGATCACAAATTACCTTCTCCATGCTGAGAGAGGTAGGCATAGTTCTGAACCCTTGCAGATGAACCCTTTAGCTTCAGCAGCTTCCCATCTTCGTATCCAGTCATGATGACTTGGTTGTGAGAGGACTTTCTTATTTCTACGATTCCATCAAACATGAGGATGGAATAGCCTTGCTGTCGAATTTGCACCAAGGACTGCAGGCTTCTCTACAACTCTGGAAGATAAAGAACATTCTTCAAAAATAAATCAGGGAATCCAGGCATCTTCAGCTGAATGGTGCCCATTCCCTTTGGTTAAAGACTTGACTTATCTACAAAGTAAACTATGCCATTTATTGTTTCATTAAGTTCTTCAAAAAATTCTTTTCTAAAAGTCATGTGTGATGTTGCACCAGTATCAAGTAGCCAACAATCTGTGTAAGATGAAAGTGAAGTCATTTCATTAATACCAAGATTACAATGTGCAACAATACAATGAGCAGAATATAAAGATTTACTAGCATCTTGGTTCTTATTGTCATCTTTCTTCTGGTTATGTCTGTCTTTGATGGATTCCCACGAAGCCCAACACTGATCTGATGTGTGTCCAATCTTTCCACAACGCTTGCACTTCAAATATGATCTTTTGCTGGAGTTGTTTATGCCTCCTCTACCTCTAAAGTTTATTCTTCCTCTGCCTCTCTTTCTTCTTTCTCCTTTGGGATGATCATTGGATTGGTCTTTGGTGTGGTTCTTTGCTTTTTGAGCAAAGCAAAGTGATTCTCCAGAATGCTCGGTTGTCTTCTTACCAAAATCTTTCTCTCTGCCAGCTATCTTCTCTACCAGGGTGTCAAATGTTAGTGATTTGAACTTGTCACTTGCTTGCAACGACTCAAGATAGTTGGAGTGAGAAGGATACAAAGATTTTACAAATGCTGCAAGGGGAAGATCTGGTTTCATACCAGTGGCTTGATTCTTGTGCATGATAGCTTTGATTTCAGAGGCAAGTAACATGGGATCATTGTCTTTTACTTCTAAACTGAATAGTTTTAGCATTAGTTGAATAACTTCCATTTCAAAGTGTGAATCATACAGATCTTTTAACGTTTTTAGTGCTTCAAAACATGACTTTGCAGGCAATATGTACTGGCTCACCTCTTCACTGACTGTGGCAGTGATTACCTCTAAAGCTTTCTTGTCTTTTTTTTTCAAAATGGCCTTCACTTTCTCGGATTCTAGAGGTCCTGGGTCTCTGGTTATGGGCCCTCCAACTTCTATCTCTATTGTGGTGCCTTCGCAAATACCGTCCCAAAGGTCATTGTAGATGAAGGCAGATTTGATCTTCCTCCACCATTCTGGATAAGTGTCTTTGCCAGTGAGAGTGGCACCAACTAAAGATGCTATAGATTGCATCTTCTGTGATTGAATCTTGCAACTAAAACAATAGGAGAAAAAGAAGAAAGAGTAAAGGCGCAGGTCTAAGTCTCTGCCACCTTCCTCAAGCTATGCAGAAATAAATTAAATTCACAATACACTGAATATACTTCAAGAAATACACTTAATACATTTCAACAAAGAAAGCTCAGAAAACGAGGCGTAGGGTGCAATCGAGGGAAACCACACAACGCATAGCAACCACTGGTTACGCAGATGTACAGTCCTCACACAGGTGATGGTGAGGGAGAGGCACAGCTCTCAAAGAAACACAGGATTAGAATGCTCTCCATGCAGTAGCTTCAATGCATCTCCATAAAAAATTAGGATGCACTCCACACAAAATATAGGGTTTTGAACAGCACTAGTCAACGATCTCAGCTATTATTGCAACCAACAGTCAATCAGTCATCTCAGCTCTTTAAACTCAACAAAGAATTGGATGCAGCAGATATCCTCCACTTCAAAATTCGTGATGGCACACCACTCTCTTCAATAGAGACCAGTTCAATGGAGCATCAAAAGAGTGCCTTCACACAGATATAGTAGCTCCATTCAACTTTACTACTCAACACAGCAACCGCTCCTTCAAGCACACTAGGTCACGATAGTCTCCACAATGGGAGTCTCACAATGGGAGTCTCATACAATGAGCCCACGCTCTATAGATAGAGTCCACGTAGCTAGCAATAGTTCACGCAGCAAGAATTTGGATTCTTCATACAATAGTCATCAACGATAGCATGATAGCACTTAATTGGGAGAGTTCCAACACTAGTCGCAAGCAAAATCAGTCCAGACTTCAATAGGGCTCCACCATAGGAATGTTAGGACTTCTCCATGTTACATCAGTCTTCAATGCAGCTCTATCATAATCTTTACAAATTACTCAATGATACTCCAATTTCACTAGCATTCAACGTATCTGAGTTTATGCACCGGCAACAATAGTGAATGATCTCACACACTCAACGCAACTCCAATTGCACCAACTTTCAATGGATTCGGGTTATGCACCCACAATAACAGTGAATGGTCTCACACACTCGACGCAAATCCAATTGCACCAAGGTTCAATGGATTAGGGTTGTGTAGTGGATCTCTGAGATAAAACATACTACAGAGAGGAATCAAAGAAATAATGGGCGTCTTCCAGGTCTGTTTACGCAGATGGCATATGCCAGAGCTAAGCCAACAAGATCGAATAGTAGAGGGCAGAGAATAATGGCTAGATCAAAGGATATGAAATGTTCTTACATAGAAAATAAGCACCGTGGAGACCGAGGCTCATATCCCAGCAGCCACACCATGAGCTGAAGCACAGCTCTAACAATCTCTCCACTAAGGCAATGATGCAACAATATTTACGCATCAAACGTGCAGTCTCCACAAAGGCAAAGCCTCAACAACAATATGCAAGAGGAGGAGGGTGACTCATTCAGCTCAGAGAGATACTATCGCATCACTCATGAATGATAGAGTAGCCAGCGCATGCACCAATGCATGCAATCTGCAGACTGAGGAAAGCCCAGGGTGCAGATAGCAACAGAATGCATACTGTACATGCAGGAGTTATGAATTGCTTTGATACCACTGTCAGGTGAAATAACTCCTGAATTCTGATTATTTCTCCATAGAATTCCTTTATTTATACATATAATATGACTCTTGGGTTCACACATCCAAGAGTCTCTTCATATTCCTAATATTTACAATAACGTATAATCCTGACGGATTATATTCCAACAGAAGCAGAGTATGTTGCTGCTATAGAGGGTAGTAAGGAGATGATTTGGTTGTAGAGGTTCATGGAAGAATTGGGTAAGAATCAGGAGAATAGTAGGTTGTATAGTGATAGCTAGAGTGCCATTCATCCTGTAAATAACTCGTCCTTTCATTTGAGGACTAAGAATATACAGCTCAAGTACCATTTCATAAGATCTGTTCTAGATGAAGAACTGTTAAAACTGGAAAAGATACATACTAGCCAGAATCCTGCAGACATGTTGACAAAGGGAGTAACTAGAGAGAAATAGAGTTCCTGCTTGGTTTCTATTGGCCTTCAAGCATGAAGGTGAAAATAAGAAATTTTCCAAGTCTAAGGTCCAGAGCATAGTCCAGCAAGTGCAGCATCGATGGAGTTGTTGTGATCAGTCTCCAAGTGGGAGATTGTTGGTTGTGGATCCTGATCTTCCAGATCCAAAGATATTATTGAGTCATGTTTGTACCCCAGATATACTGTACACTCATTCCCCTTACTTTTTTGGCCAACAGTTTTGCAGACCCATGGTATTGGGTTAACCATAGTATTTTCCCATGGTATTAATCCCCTATAAAATAAAGCTTTGTAACACAGTTGTGTATGGTAATATAGAATTATAAAAATTCTCTATGATTGTGTGAGAGAGACTATGAAAGCGTGAAGAGGAAGTGCAGTGGTTTTGCTGCAGGTTGTGTCCCTTCATCTTTATGGACTGTAATAAAAGGACTGGCAATTTCTTTGTGGATGTAGCCCATCGTTTGGGTGAACCACATTACATCTGTGTCTCTTTGTAATGTGTTTAATGCATTTTTCATCTTGTTTAATGATTTAACTGTATATCTATTATTACTCTACGATCATGTTTTCTAACAGCAGAGGGGTACGGGAAGAGACATGGTTGGAAGGGATCACCATGTGTTTATCATTGCAGGAGTACACTTCCATTTCAAAATCCAAAATATTCATATTTTAGTTGAAGGTAAATTCTCTAAAGTGGTGGGGAAACTAGAAAAGGAGATTGCTTCTTACCCCAAAAACTATTCCATGGGATCTATTTGTCGATAAGTTCAGAGGGAAGTACTTTCCCTCCTTCTACTAGGAATAATAGGCAGGAGCCTTTCACGCCTTGGTTCAAGGGAATTTATCGATGAATGAATATGAGGTAAGATTCATGGAACTTGTTAAGTATGTCCCCTACTTAGACACTGACCAAATCCAGGTTGAGCGCTTTGTGTATGGGCTCAATCCTAGGATCCGAGCCCAAGTACAGATGTGGAAACCCACTTCAGTTTTCGAGGAAGATGAATGTGCTCGGTATACCAAAGAGATGTTGAGTGGGAAACCATTGAGGAAATTCAATACTCCATATTCAGGATTTGTAGGGAAGGCCCCTCAAACCTATTCTAAAGGAGGGTATGCAAGGCCACCTCCCTATGGAAACAGGTCTACACCTAGAGTTGTGACAGTGGATAGATCAGTGGAACCTAGTACAATGTCCCAATATACAACAAGAACTCACCAAGGTATAAGGAATTATCAAGGAGCAATTGGTAGGGAACGAGGATTCAAGGGAAGGAACAGGTCATCTCACTTACACCATTACAGGTTGCTTGTTGGAGGTGTGGGGGTTCACACTATCAACGAGATTGTTCTAAGTTACGATACGGTATAGTGCATTGAGAAGGAAAGGCCACGATGGGGAATAAAGGAAGTAAGCATCAAGTCTCAACAGAAGTGCATAATATTCAGGCTGAACACCAGTCAATGACGATGGAGTCAACAAGTATAATTAATTATGTTAAACTCATAATTTTTTTTGATTCTAGTGCTATTGAAATTTTTATTTATCCATATGCATTAGATAAATGTGGGTTGGCCTCTTGCAAACACAACGATTTCAACTTAGTCAAAACGGATTCTGGGGTCAAATAAGTAGTAGGACCTAGTGTCGACAATTGTATGGAAGAGATTGGGGTGTGTTCTACACAATTCAAAGTGTATGTCACCTCCCTTGGGACATATGACCTTATTATAGGTATGAACTGGCTTGAGGAACATCGAGCTTTCCTCGATTGTTACGAAAAGAAGGTCCTTTGTGTTGATGACGAAGGGAAGGCCATTGAGATTCAGGGTATCAAACAGAAGGTGTCTCTATGTTTCATCTTGAAGATGAATGTAAAATGAGGTATGGGGAAAGGATGTCAATTATATATCATTGAAGTGATGATAATGAAAAGGGACCCTCATTAAATCAATACCCAGTGTTAGCCGAATTCAATGATGTTTTTCCCAAGGAACTCCCTGGGTTACCTCCTAAGAGGGAACTTGATTTTACCATTGAGATTAAACCCAGTTCAAATACAACATCAAAGACACCTTATAGGATTATGGGCCCATATATTTGTGAGTTACAAATGTAGCTAAAGGAATTGTTGGACCTAGGATTCATAAGGCCAAGTATTTCACCATGTGGGCCACCAGTAATCTTTGTAAGGAAGAAGGATGGTTTCTTGCATATTTTCATAGATTACAAATATTTGAACATATCCGTAGTGAAAAATAAGTACCCAATACCTCGAATCAATGACCTCTTCGATCAAATGAAAGGGGTGACAGTATTTTTGAAGATCGACCTATGATCAGGTTACCACCAAATTCGTATCAAGGAAGGTGATATACCTAAGATGACATTTTGAACTCGGTTTCGATACTATGAGTTTGTGGTGGTACCCTTTGGATTGACTAATGTGCCATCTATATTCATGAGCCTCATGAATAGTGTGTTTAGAAAATACTTAGATCGGTTTGTGGAATTCTTCCTCGACGATATCCTTATCTACTCCAAGAATGAAAGAGAGCACGAGGAACACTTGCGAATAATGTTGTCATGCTTGAAAGAAGACAAGTTGTAGGGTAAGTTGTCCAAGTGTTCCTTCTATCAAAGGGAGATCCATTGTCTAGCGCATATAATTTCTGGAGAATGAATTTCTATGGATCCAGAAAAGGTGAAAGCCATAATGGATTGGCTCGTTCTAAGAAATGTGCATGAAATAAGGAGCTTCATGGGTTTAGTGGGATACTATAGATGTTTTGTGGAAGGATTCTCAAAAATAGCGAAACCCATAACTACCTTGCAGCAAAAGGGTATCAGATATGAATGGACCAAAGAATTTGATTTTTCATTCACTAAACTAAAAGAATTACTAACGAGTGAACTGATTCTACGGGTTCTGGACATGAAAAAGGACTTCACAGTTTTCACGAATTTCTCAAGGAAAGGTTTGGGTTTTGTGTTAATGCAATTAGGTGGGGTAATAGATTATGCATCAAGAAATTTACAAATGCATGAAGAGAATTACCACACGCATGATTTATAATTATTGGTAGTGATGTTATCCCTAAAGCTTTGAAGACATTACCTTTTTGGGAGAAGCTTTGAGCTCAAATCAGATCACCAAAGCCTAAGGTACCTTTTCACTCAAAGATACCTAAATGCTAGATAGAGGCGATGGAGTGAATTTATGAGTGAGTATGATTTTGGGATTTCATACATCAAAGGGAAGGAGAATGTAGTAGCTAATGCCTTAAGCAGAAAACCATGTATTTTCTCTCTCATACATTTAAAGGTAGATTTAAAGGAAAGAGTATTAGGGAAGTTAGTCGGAGAAAGTTGGTACCTAAAGGTTGTGTTGGAACTCCAGTAGGAAGGCAAGTGGAACCTAAATTTGAAGGGTATGAGCTAGAAGCATATGGGTTGTTGCGATATCAAGGGAGAATTTATATCCCCGGGGAGGGAGAGATTAGAGAAACTATACTCAAGGAATCCCACAGATCATTCTATTGTGCACATGCGATAGTAAAGAAGATGTATGTAGATATGAAAGAACTCTTCTTTTGGGCAAGAATGAATCGATATGTGGTTAAATTTGTTGCTATGTGCCTTGAGTGTCAATAGTTCAAAGCTTATCATCACCACCCGATAAGACTGTTGCAGCCACATGACATTCCCATGTCAAAGTGGGAGGTTTCTTTGATGTACTTTGTGGTAGGGTTGCCTCTTACCTCTCATAGGCACGATGCCATTATGGCCATTGTTGATAAATTGAACAAGACTGCCCACTTTATTCTAGTTAGGGAAACCTATGATGCTGTAGATGTTACACAGTTGTTCATCAATGAAATTGTTCGTCTTCATGGGTTTCCCAAGAATATTATCTCGAATAGGGATGCTCGATTCACGTCCAGGTTTTGTACAAGTTTGCAGTCTACTTTAGGAACTCGGTTGAATTTAAGCACAACTTACCATCTAGAAACAGATGGCTAGACATAAAGAGTAAATCAGGTGATGGAGAGCATGCTTAAGATGTATGTTATGGATCACCAGACCCATTGGGAAAAACATTTATCCTTAGTAGAGTTTGCTTACAACAATAGTTACCACAGCTCAATTAGTATGCCACCTTATCAAGCCTTATATGGGAGGCCATACAAAACACCATTGATTTGGTAAAGGTTAGAGGACTGAGTAATTGTGGGACTTGAGTTGATTCAGGAGATGGAAGAACAGGTGATTCAGATTAGACAACGCTTAAAGGAATATTGGGATAGGCAAAATATTTATGCCGATGCGCATAGGGATGAAAGAAACTATAAAGTGGGAGATGCAGTTTTCATACGAATCATACCTAATAAGAGTACCATCAGGTTTGGGAAGGGGACAAAGTTGTCACCTCGATTCATAGGACCCTTTGAAATTCTAGAGAAATTTGGACCTGTCACATATCGTCTTGCGATGCTACCCCATTTGCATAAAAATCATAATGTATTTCATGTATCTGTTTTACGCCATTATATAGCAGATGAGTCTCATAAACTAAATTGAACGAAACTGCAGGTTTTGGACAAGGGTACCATCAAGGTCAAACCATTACGTATATTGGACTGCAAGGCTAGACATCTCAGGCTCCATTTGGTGGAACAAGTTAAGGTTAGTGGAACAAGTATAGCCTAGGTTCTGCTACCTGGGAGGATGCAGAGACCACGCATCGTGATTTTCCCACACTATTTTGATGATAACTTCGAGACAAATTTTCTTGAACAGTGGATGTATGTAACACCTCATTTTGACCTTATTACCTACACTATCATTACTGGATGTATTTGCTTATTATTGTGGAGCTTCGTCAGTAGATAACATTTTGGAGATATGGACTTATTATTTGTGAAATTCCAATATATATGTGTGTGATGTTAATATTATGAGTTATGAACATGTTTTGATTACGTCTTTGGCATGCAATTCAATAGACTATAGAACATGGATACTGATTTAAGTTATGTTCAAGTAAATGATTACTATGCTAGATGCATGGTGTGAATGATTATATTGTTGTTGTTAGTATTGACATATTATGTATGGGCATGTTGACGATTATACGACATTTTGTTATGAGACTAACCAACAGGTTAAAAAGAGCTAAAAGATAGTTGAGCTCCACAAGATGGAAGTACCTCGGCGATATGATTACAAAAGATATGGTATGAGAATGAATTATTATTGTTATATGTGATTATTGATATTATCATTATGTGTGAGTTGGTGTGGGGTTTGAGGAAAATAAACCGCCCAAATTGGTTATTAACTTGAGTACGGCAGTTGCAACATAGTCACTATGTCGAATGCAGACATAGTCCCTTGTTCCATTGAAGGGGGTGGAGGAATTACCCACTGTTATCCCTGAAACCCCAATTCATGGGAGAGTTGTGCTACAATACACTCCCTAAGGTGTGTGATGATGACTAGTGTATTCTTGTTGGGGAAGCTTGGTCGATAGAGTCGAAACTTCCTCTTATTGGTTTTAACTTGAGTTAAGTCATGTAGTTGACGCTCCAGGGTAGTCCAGCAGAGGAAGGATAGGATGTGGAAGTTAGTTGTGAATTATGTAGAACGAAGTAGGTAGATAGGATCGACATAGAAGTTTTAGAATGGAAACTAACTAACTACGTGTCGAAAGCCTTTTCTTGATTCTTATGTGGTGTCTCATTATGTTTTGTTGGTGCCATGGCCTATTATGATATGAGTTAACGCCTAAATATTGCAAATTCATTTTTAAGTGTGTGTTAACATATAGTAACTTATGTGATTATATGTGATGTGTGGTTGAGTGATATTAGCATACCTACACGATGTATGTAAGCATTAGCTACGTTTACATAACTCTTGTGTGTGTGTGTGTGTGTGTGTGTGTGTGTGTGCATAAATGGTATGCCGTGCTATTATAATTAGAACTTCTTGTTTTGTAATTGTGACAAGTTAAATTATATTTGTGATTTATCGGGTTAGCAACTGACATAATTGGCTCAATCTATTAGTAAGGGGTTTAATTCTTATTAAGGTTTATTAATGACTCTGGTCATCATTAAATAAATATTATTTAAGTTGATTAGAGTTACTTAGTATGATTAATGAATATGGTGCTAATTAATAAATGAATAATGATCAAGTTCTAATGAAGATTAATGTCAATTAATGTTGATTAATGCTAATTCATAATACAAATGGTGTTATTATGTTATTAAGATTTGATCAACTTAGTCATTGAATAAGTTCATGGTTACTAAATCATTAAATAAATTATTAATGTGGTTGATCATTGTTAATCACTTTATTAGCAACTTGATTAATAAATGCTAATTAAAGGATGAATTATAATAGTTCCATGGGTGGTGATTATGATTAATTGCAATTAATTAGGATTAATTACAATTAATTAGAATATGGTAATTTATCAATATTAATTAGGATTGTTATAATTAATTAAGATAAATTAAAACTAATTAGAAATTGGTGTTAATTGAGTATTAATCACTGTTCATTATAGTTAAGGTTATTATAACTAGGTTTGAATGTTGAATATGGTAATTAGTTTCATGAATGATCATTATAATGGATTAATTAATTAGGATTAGTCAAAATGTAGTAATAAATAGACATTAACTAAGAACTTAATCACAAATAATGTTTAATTGTTGAATAAGGTAAATATCTTAGTAAATGATCTTTAAAATTTATTTAGTTTATAAATAATTAAATGAGTCTTAATCACAATTATGTTAGATGATGGAATATATTAATGATTACGTAAATGATTTTTTGTTATTAATATTATTAAATATATATTAATGTGAGGTGATAATATTGGCTATGAATATTGTTGTTTTATGTTGAAAGAATGGTAAGAAATGAATGGCGGTGCAACTTATTATTATTTTATAATAAATTGATTGACTTACAAGTAACCATGGGAATCCATGTGGTTGGGGAATTATGGAAACCTAAAAAGGTGGATGAGAGGGGGCTTGAAGAATTAATGATTGGGATATGGTAGTAATAAAGGCAGGGAGAGTCGCTGAAGAGTAGGATATAAAGGAGAGAATGTGGAGGTTTTGGGGGATCAGAAAAGAGGAGAAAGGTGGAGTAAAAGTTATTTTTGGAAAAGTTTCAAAGGAAGGGGATATTTTATCACCGATTGGCCTGTAATCAGGTTTTGGGTTTGGGGGTCCAAGAACTGAGTTATTGGAGCTAGGAAGTCGACGAGACTATCCTAGTTGGCAGAGTGGAAGATTGGTTTGGCCAACTGAGTTTTATGTTACGATTAAAGGGCTTGTAGGTTGCAAATCCAAGGAGCTTGAAGGTTGCATGACCAAGGAGCTTAAAGGGACCAATTACTGAAGGAACAAACTCCTAAATCTACAAATTACAAACTGCTAAATCTATAGGTATTTTAAATAATTTTTCAAATTATAAATCGAAGAAAATATGTTTAAACATGCCACGATGACTATATTATCTCGTCAATTTGATTGTACAAAAATAAAATTTATGAATATGATATGCTCTAATTTTGTTATACCAAAGTTTTTATTTGTTTTATACATGCATGAAACATTTAGATGAATCAAGCAAATTATTTAATTGAATCAAACAAGTTAATAAATTAATTTAAGACGATTGAGTAAAACAAAACTTTAAAAGTTAGATTCTTATTAAACTAAGGACCGAGTAAAGTCCTACATTAAATGTCATTAAGACCATCAAAGTATTGTGTACTTTTTTTAATGCAAACTTGACTATTCATTGAATTAACAATGAATTGACAAAACTTCTCCATTGATATCATGACTAGAATGTTAGATACACACATTTTAAATGACTAAAAAGTATATCTTCCCAGCAATTTAATGACCATGTATATGGAAGGTTCAATCATGAAATTTAATATTTATCCATGCTCAATTACCCCTTCAATTAAGTATGAGTTGACAGAACCTCTATATCAATATCATAAATGGAATATTAGGTACATTTTTTTTCCACAGAAAAAAAATCATAATTTTATATACAAAGTACAAAATTGCATTTTTCAGATGATCCACTATCACAAAATGATAAGTGTCCGTTTTCTCAATTCAACATCACAAAAATGCTTATCACAAAAGATAATAATTGATTCCTCATCAAATTATATCAATCCAAGAACAAAATCCATACATACAGGTCAATACAGATAAACTGCACACTGCAAAAAAATATCATCAAAAATTCTAAGAAGAAATGAGACTGAGCTTCAAATCATCATCATGTAGGTCTGCACAAATGTCATACTATCCACACATATAAGTACGCAAAGTATATCATCATCATCAAAGTCTGCATAAAATATCTATAACATCAAAGTCTGCATTCACCATCAAAGTATACAATCACCATCAAAGTATACATAAAATATATCATGGCCAACAAAGTCTGCAAAATGTATCATCGCCATCAAATTCTATACTGAAGAAGGAATATTAAGATCAAAATCCATCAAGTCAAAACATCGACAAATCAAAACATAGCAGTATCATAAGTCAAAGTCCTTCAAATCAAAACATCCATGTCTCTGTCCATATCAAAATAGTACCCAGAATACAGAGATGCCAGACCAATTCAGAAAATCTAATAGGTATCAATTCTCTTAGACCCAAGAAACTCATATATATGTCAATATCCATTATGTACATTCCCTCCAGCATTGGCTAATTCATCAGCAATTGCATTTCTTTCTCTATAGATGTGCTTGAATTCTGCCTGCACAAAACTATCAGTTGATCTGATGACTTCTTGAAGTATCTGAGATAGTTGAAGATTGTGAATTCTGAATTTTCCTGTAACCCAGTTAATGACCAACAAGGAGTCCCCAAAAACCTGGATTTTAGAGATCCGATTACCCAAAGCTAATGAAAGAAGTAATTTCAGTGCACTAAGCTCGGAAATATTATTAGTACCTATACCCAAACTATCTTTAAAAGTAAAGTAATGATTATCCTTAATGAAAAGTATACCCCCAGCACCACAAAGATGTGTATCATCGGTAGCCGAACCATAAAAAAAAAACCCAAGGATTAGATTTATCAATATTCTCCACAGAAATGATTCTGATCTTCAATACATAATTTTCCTTTGGATAAGAATAAAGTAAACCCAAACTGAAGGAAGAAACCTGTGCAGCAGAAGGAGTGAAATCATCAAAAAAACTTTGGTTCCTAGCCTTCCAGATAAACCATGTTACAATAATAGGTAATGATCTGATTTGTTCAACCTTGTCATTAAAACACCAGTTCTTCATGCATGAAAGGATCGAGTCACCAAACCACATGTTTTTAATTTTTAACATAGACTCTATCTCCCTCCAAACAGATTTAGTAAAAGGACATTCAACCCCTAAATGATAGTTTGTTTCAGCAACCAATTTGCATAAGTAACAACGGCTTGGTCCCTCCCATCCCTTTTTGCTTAGTATATCCCATGTAAGAGATTTTCCTGAAAATAAAAACCAACAAAACATTTTTGACTTAAGGGGACACTTAAGTTTCCAAATCACCCTCCACCACCATGCAATTTCCAACTCATTCTTATCCAGAATCAATTGCAAGTATCCATCTTTGGGAGAATACTTACTAGAATTAGATTGGTTCCATACAAGCATATCATCCTCATTTTTTAATCTGATATGACTAGATTTTAAGATGGCCAGATACCCATTCCAACAAGTAATATCTTGATCCTCTACTAAACCAAGTATATCAGCACTAAGCCATTCCTGTTCCATTAGATATGACACTCCTGAACACCCAATATCTTTCAGAAAAATATATTCCTATAGAATGTAAAATATCAGTCAAATGAGAGGGTAAACTCTGTCGCCACTTGCAACCTACCCATGGATCCATACCTATACGAACATTACCATTCCCTACCTTCCACATAAGAAAATTACCAATAAGATCAAAATACCAAAGCACATATTTCCAACAGATAGATATACCTCTTTTCTTCTTTTCCTTGACTCTGATCCAGTCCAGTAATGATAGAGGCCTAATATATTTCCGGATGGAAATATGAACCCATAGACCCGATCCATGGATAATGTTCCATACACTCTTAGCATCAAGAGCCTTGGAAAAAAGTGCAGGTACTTTCAGCCCCCATCCCCCCAAGAATTTTGGGTTTTCTAGTACCTTCTAAGAGGTCCAAGGTAATCCAGATGATGTTTCACAATTACCAGACCATAAAAATTTAAAATATAGCTTTCTAATTTTCTCAATAATACCCACCAGGATCCAATAGTGCATCTAGTAAACTGGAAAAGCTTCAAGAACAGACTTTATCAAAATGAGCTTACCACCCTTTAACAGCCACCTATAGCTCCAATTCTTTATACTTTTTTCATCTTTAGCAATCAACCAGTCCCAATCTTTTAATAAGTATCTGCAAGGTTTGAGATAAAAACCAAGATATTTCATACCACTCTCAATTTTAAGAACAATGAATGAAAAAATGGTATGTAAGGAGATCAACTCTGTATCATCCAAACCATAATAGTAGAACGATGATTTATCCTCATTAATCACCATCCAGGATGCTTTAGAAAAATCCATCAATATCTCATACAAAGTTGATAAAGACTGTGCATATCCATCAATGATCATTACAATGTCATCCACAAATAGAACATGTGTCAATGTTATATTATTACCAAAAGAGATACCCCAATAATCCCCACAGTCTTTAGCAGTAGAAGAGCCCTACCCAATCCTTCAACAAAAATAAGGAAAAGCAAGGGGGAAAGGGGACAACCTTGTCTGATTCCATGCCCATACATAAAGAAAATTGATGCCACACCATTAATCAAAACAAGAAAAAGATATAGAGGTAAGAGTACTCATAACCCAGGTGATAAAAGATACAGCAAAACCCATTTTGGATAAGATAACCCACAAAAAAGTCCAACTGGCCCGATCATAGGCTTTTGACAAGTCAATTTTTAGAACCACATATTTTAAACCCTTACTATGAATAGTATGCATGCTTTCCTGTATAACACCCACTGCATCGTGAATTTTCCTGCCACACAAGAAGCGAAACTACTCACCGGAGACGTATCTACCCAGAACCTTCCTAGTTATGGTAGATATAATCTTTCCAATAATCTTATAACTGAAATTACATAAAGATATTGGCCGAAATCCTTCAAAAGACATAGGAGAATCAGACATAGGTATCAAGGCTATGAATGTCAAATTAAAAATAGCTAGAATTTTACCATTCTTTCGTGAGTCATCAATAACCCTCAACAAATCCATACCCATCACATCAAATAGAACCCTATAGACCTCTACAGGAATCCCATCTGAGCCCGGGCTCTTGTCATTCTTACTCATAGCAAGAACAAACGTAATCTCATCCAAAGTAACTGGGATCATGAGATCATTATTCTCCTCAGCAAAATAGTGGTTGGGAAATTATCAGCAATTTTCATGAGTTCAGGAAGGCAAAGATTCTTATCATCCTGAAATAAAGTATCAAAATGTTGAACTCCAACCCTAGAAATAGCTTCAAATCCTTCCACCATATTACCTCCATCATCCCTAATCTTCCATATAGAGTTAACATTCTTTCTATGATTAGCGAATTTGTGAAAAAATGGAGTATTATCATCCCCACAAATAATCCATGTAGCCCTACTTTTATGTCTGGCCTCATTTTCACGATCCAAAAGAATTTTTCTCTTTCAATATTCCAACTCAATCAATGATGCCTTATCCTCTTCAGTAGAAAACCCAAAATCAACCATGATTAAAGAAATCAACTAGCAATATTTCAATTTCCACTAAATCTTTAAAAACCACCTCCTTTTTCTTAACATACCATGTAATGGAAACATCCTTAATACACTTAAGATTGGCATCAAATTGAGATGCAGGGGTGTTATAGTGGATTTCACCACTCCAGGTGAATCACACTTTATATGTCCTTCCCCTGTCCCCCTATAGACTCCTTAGACCCCATGGACCATTTTTTGTCCTTTGATGTTTCCTTGATCATCCCTAAAAACATATGAAAAATGATACACACAAATTTTAAACCTATAAGCGCGTATATACGCGGGTTTGACCACTAAAACCATGTACATCAGGATGTGTGTATAATCCAAATCCTTCTGGAGTTTTCCTTGACATGGATCCGACTCATTTGACTCCTAACCTTCCCTATGCCTTGAGGTCATTCGGATTCGACCTTTCATTACCCCTTTGAAAAGATATATAAGGAACCCCTTGGTACATTGAAGGCAGAAGAGAGAATTGAGAGCAAAGAAACTATAGTCCATTGTTTCCAGAACTTATGCTTGAGTCTGCATCCCTTTGTCCCATGGAGCACTTTTGTGTTCTTCCCAAGCTTGCCTTTTTCTTGTGAGCTTGCTATTGAGAGATGGAGGATTGAAGTGGTGGAGGCCCAAGTGGGGGATTCAGTTTCTCCGGTTCACAGACATGCCGTCAGAGGTTGTATCTTGTAATCTCTGATTTATATTAATAGAAATATCTTTTCCTGTCCAATAATGTGTGTTTGAATGTATATTTTATCCATGGGATTATGTCAAATGCTTATACATTATTGATTATATATGCTATAATAAATCTAACACCATGATATATAGAATGCTTGTATTGTTTACTTGTTGTTGAGGAAGTAATCTATCAATTCAAGTTGAAGTTGGAAACCTCAACGAGGATCTACTTCAACCGTCCGGAATAAGGTACAAGGTCTGATCCTTTAGTGTTAGACATTTAATTTCTATTGCATATGGAAAAGGATTGATTTCTGGAGTCAAGCTGTCTGTTGTGGTACCCCAAGAAATAGGAATTTCTCTCCGTAACAGAATTGGTGACTCCACTGGGGAGTTCCTAGTAGTTGTCCTTTGGGGGTTGTTTTCTCAGCATTCATTGAATTTGAATTGCTCTTTCTCTCTTGTTTCTGTGTCAAGTATGGGGGCATGTATGCCTGGTAGAGTTTGATTAGTGTGAAGTTTGTCTTAGCCTGTCTGTTTACCTTGATTTTATGCACCTTTGTTCCTATACGCGAGTTTTTGATTTACAGTCGCATATACACGTGGGTTTATCTTCAATTTCCGCGTATACACATGGATTTACTACAAATAATCGTGTATGCCCTTGATTTTTCATTTTTTTGGAAGATAATTGGTTGCTTGGTGAGTTCTGATATTTGTTGAGTCTCCTTTGGCACTGCCTGAGTCTGTTTAGACCTCTGTTTCTGACTAGAAACGTTTTTTTTTAAGCTAAATTTTTCTTTTTTAAGAAGGTTCTAGTCATGGCATTTTCAATTTTTTGTTTGATATTAGTGCATTAGAGTTCTTTTACCTTAGTGCTTTGCTTGAGTGCTGTTTGGGTGTGCTTGCAGAGTCTAGGAGTCGTAGAATCATTCTTTTGCTTTTTGCATCTCTTTTATTTTCAAAAAATCCAAAAACATTTGCTTATCATCATGCATTGCATTTTGCACTTTGCATTGTACTTGCACTAGATTTGCTTTGGAGTACTAGTTAGAACTTCATATAGGAAAATTTGCATTCATCATTTGAAGAAAAATTGTGCATTTCATGTAGTAGCATACCCTATTTTCATGGACACAATGCATTTGCATTGATTGTTAGATGTGCATTTTACTTCTTGTTGCATCATAACACCATTAGTTGCACGACCATATCTCGTTTTTGAGTAATAAAGCCAACTAAAATCAACACTAAATTAAAATGAACTACACTCTTTTCTTTTCTAGGGTGCACCAACAAGCTTAGGTTTTATGATCTTGGAATAGTTCATTGTAAGTCAATTCTCCAAGATCACTAAACAACAACATGTATGTGTCTGTCCAGGTGAGTGTGTGAAATCCTTAATATAACCAGTGTTTCTCAGGATCCTCCTCTCAAAAGGGAGTTAAGCACGAGGCAGTGTGAGCGGTTATTGGTTGGGATGACCCCTAGTCATAACTGAGTGGCACCGGAGATATTTCCAGGATTTTATTCATATCTGGGGGCTCTTTCGAGAGTTTCGGGCTTTGCTACCCTGCCCATACGGTCAATCCCTCCTGCGACTATACGCCTGAGCATTGATTATATTGAGGTGACCTTAGTGGCCATACCTAGGATATCAAGGGCGTACTTTGCAGGGGTTATTCTGTGGGTGTCCTGGCCAGGTTGAGGTCGGACAGCACAGTCGCTTTACATGTTGAAGCTAAGGGCCACAATAATTGGTTACATACCTCTGCTTGTTGTGTATGGGAGTCTCAAGCCTCTCCTAGGTGAGACATACCTACTTCATTCGGGAGTTCACTTATCTAGCCCTTGTTTGCTTGCATTTGGCTTTAGATTTTATTAGTGATTGCTCTGTGCACAATAGTTGGCCTAGGGTTTACATAAATAGAGAGTCTTTGCTATTTTTTGAGTCATTGTGGATTCGAGTGCGGTTCCTCTCCGTTCTCATCGTTTAGCAGGACTTCTGCCTTCTACTTCTCCTCCTCCTTTGGGAGAGGGACCTAGACAGTCCAGAAGGACTATGTCACACATTGATTCACACACCATGGGAGACCGTTTAGAGGATATTCCTGAACCACCTCCTCCCATTCATGTAGAAGATGGGGAATTTACTCCTACTTATGATCCTTCACCCGACTTAGATGAGTTAGGTCCTGTGATTTCTGAGATAGGAGCCATGCATGATAGACCTACTCACTCTAGGGATGATTCCCCATTGACGCGTTACCGGTATGGAATGCCGGAGGACGCCGAGAATCATTTTGAACCTGCCAACACTAGCTACGGTAGTTATGCTATGTCTGTTTTTCGTACACATGATTTGGCATTTCATGTCGAATCCGACTTCGAGCCTAACACTATGCCTGGGGACACTCTCATTCCTTACCATGCGGAGAGGTTTGGGAGCACTAGTCACATTGCACCTTCCATCCCAGTGGTGGAAGTTACATCATATATCCCTCCTAGGTCTAGAGTTAGCGATCCGATTAGGATACCAGACCCGAGACAAGTGACGATAGGCGATAGTACATACTTGATTACTCAGATCCCTTCATCCTCTATCCCTAGTTCTTCAAATGTCCACCCTCCACCTTATTCACGTGGTCCTTCGAGTCGGTACATGGCTATGAGTCAGGTCCATACTGCGGTTACTAGACCAATTGTGTCTCAAGTTTACATACTGCCCGTTGCTTCAGGAGGCTATGTTCATGCTTCTAGAGGTCATATTACTACTTCTACGGCATATATCCCTACTTCCGGTATGTATATCCCTACTTTTGGAGCATATCTTCCTACCTACGGAGTGTCTAATGGGGCATCACATGCGATGACCTATGGGCCCTATTATGGGATGCAATACGGACAGGGTTCTTCACCCTATGGAGGTGGGTATCAACAACCTGCTTACTCTCCTAATTACGGCTTTATAGATCCTACTAGTCAAGGTCCACCTCACTATCGTGCTTCCACGCCGCCCTATATGGGTCATATGGGAGGAGGGCACTATGGCCAAGGCCATGGTGGTATTCAAACCTATATGAATCAGGGAGCGATCCATTGACCTCACCATCCTAGGCTCCCTTTCCTTGCGACACTTAATCTTCCTGACTTATCGAGACTGACGAACGATCCTGTGGCTCATGACCCAGCTTGGCTAGCTGTCCCTACCAAGCTTCCTTCAGACATACCTAAGTTCAAGGGAAAACCCGGAGAGGATCCGAGTGAACACGTTACTACATTTCACCTATGGTGCTCTTCGAATTCATTACATCAGGACTCAGTCCATTTGAGAATATTTCAACGCACCCTCACAGGGCCTGCTACGAAATGGTATATAGAGTTACCTAGGGGTGCTTTCTCTTTGTTCGACGACCTTGCGATGACTTTTCTTAATCACTTCCAGCTACCAGTGCGTTATGACGTTGGTACTAAACTCTTGTTGACATTTAGACAAGATAAATCCACACATATTTCTGATCATATTCAAGAGTGGCGTAGACAGAAGAGGTTGATTAAAGCTTTTATACCGCCGAAATTCCTCCTGGAGTGGTTCCTCAAATCATTATTGCCGTATATAGCGACGGATGTTTCCACATCTGGAGTACATAATGAGGAACAAGTGATTTTTAGGGTGCAGGAACTAGACTTGATCTATGCTCAGTCCGGTTTGTTGTATGAGATTATTCCCAATGCTCCTCATTCCAGTTTCGATCCCAAAGTCAAACTTGGACCACATGCCGATGGCATTGTGGGTTGTGCAAGTGCGAAACCTACAGATTCGGTTGCAAAACAAGTTGGTCAGTTGTCAATCAACCAATCTGCTTTGGGACAAGCTATGACTTCGTCTCAACCCACCCAAACGGTGAATGTATTTTCTGTGTAATCATCGAACCAGAAGGGTAACCAGCAGCCCAGACGGAATAGGAAAAAGGGAAAAAATAATCGTAAGGGTGGGAATAAGAATGAGAATGCTAACAATAAAAACAAGAATGGCCGAAATGCTGGGGGGGACAAGCAAGCTAAATGTAAGGTTAGGTTCCCTTGCAAGTTGTGTAAGGACAATCACCTCACTTACTTGTGCCATCATATATTGAGGAAGCTTCGAGATTCTTGGCACAGGGACCAGCTGTGCTAACTAACCCTTTACCACATAATCAAAATATGAAGTCAAAGTCCCATGACCAGTCTGATGATGATCATGATCCGTCGGAGACTAGTGGTCGTGGGTGCATTAATATGGTCCGCGCTGCGAAAGTTGTGACGCGTGCGAAAGATTATGGTTCGTCACAGCCCAGCCCAGGCAAAGAACCTGATCCACCAGGGTCCCCTTTGTGTATTGAGAAACCTGTGGATAAACCTGAGACTGCACCTCGCATTCCTAAGGGAGTCCTTAAGCGTTCAGGGCATAATCCAAATGCCCGAGCTGCCCAAAATTATTCAGTTGTCGAGGATTTGGGCCATACTCCTTATGTGATGTCTGCATTGGAAATGCTTCAGAGTTGTCCTTCACAAAGAAAGGCATTGCTTTCTACCCTTGGTGTGAACGGTGATGATTCTTCCTCGGTAATCAAATTTGAAACCGCGGGACTTCAGCCTCGCTTTCCCTAATATCTGTCTCTTTTGGTTCACATAGAATGCCTTAATATGATCATCAAGTGTACTGTAATTGATGAGGGTGCTGCTGCTTCTGTGATGTCTTTGTCCTATTGGAAGGGTCTAGGTTCTCCTGAGCTGTCTAAATCAGTGACCATGTTAACTGCATTTGATGGGAGATCTTTTAGGCCTCACGGTATCCTTCCTTCCCTTAAATTCTGTTTGGGAGGGAAGACTGTTGCGATAGAGGTTTAGGTGGTTGATGCACCCCTTGACTACAATCTCTTGCTGGGTAGGAACTGGATGTACAGCATGCAAGCCGTTGCTTCTTCCTTGTTCCGCGTTGTATGCATTCCACATAACGAGAAGATTGTAACGATTGATCAAATGGCATTCAAAAATCCGTCTGTTACCGCATCTTCGGGAGCTTCAATCCCGATCGTTGAACATTCTCAGCTGGCAACTGGGAGTGTGGGCATAGGCATGTACCCATCCCTCATGGGAAGCTTTAGTTGTCCTGCACCGATCCTCATGATAGGATCTAGTTTCGATGAGGCTTCGACATCTATGAGATCGGTGTCTTTTTGCACGAGTCATATGGAAGATCAATGGGTTCTTCCTGCACCGAGTACTTTGAGTGAGCCCGTCGTGACAGACGTGCCATTTCCTGCAACCATGATTTCTTATCAAGCTAATCTAGAGTCTGTTGCAGGGCCTAGTCCTCCCTCTTACATGGGTAGTACAGTCATCTCACACGCATGACTACCTTGATACGGTTTTCCCTTCAGATGGAGCGATTATTGAGGCTATGTCGGGAGTCGAGCCACCATGGGGGGAACTCCATCATAGATCGTATTTTCTTCCAGAGCTTGACCGTTTGGAGCGTGAGGATTTTAGTGCGGTTCTTAGTCAGAGAGTTGGTATTCCTATGGTTTCGTTAATCTCTCTTGGTCCGATGGCTGACGTAAACATGGCGAACATATCTTCAACGATTCCTATCAACATCTCTCGCAATCCTGGCACCATAGAGAATGTCTATATTGGGGAGAAATGTTTCCATGCTGAGATTCTGGAATATACCAAGCTATTTAAGGAATTCCACGATATTTTTTCTTAGTCTTACAATGAGATGCCAGGTATTGACCCTCGAATTGTCGAACACGACATTAAGACTTACCCCAACGCTAATCCTGTTCGACAGCATTTATGTGCGGTGAATCCTAGGAAAGCACCCGCCATTAATGCAGAGATAGGGAAGCTATTGAAAGTCAGTTTCATCTATCCTGTTCCCTTGATGGAGTGGGTTTCAAACCCCGTTCCGGTGGACAAGAAGCAGGGAGTGATCCACATATGTATTGATTTCCACAATTTGAATCATGCCTGTCCTAAAGACAACTTCCCCACATAATTTATTGATTAGATTTTGGATGAGTGTGCGGGTAGCGAGGTGTTCTCCTTCATGGACGGCTTTTCTGGGTATATTCAGATACAGATTAAACCTGAGGACAAACATAAGACTGCATTTATTTGTCCTTGGGGAACGTTTGCATATCGAAAAATGCCTTTCGGCCTTAAAAACACCGGAGCTACATTTCAGCAAGCAATGACCTTTATCTTCCACGATCTCAAGTCAATTATTGAAGTATTTTTGGATGACCTCGCTACTCATTCTCGTTTGAGAATGTGTCATCCCTATCACTTGAGATTGGTATTCGAAAGATGTCGACACTATTCGGTTAGATTAAATCCTCATAAGTGCATATTTTGCGTGAAGTCAGGTCGTTTGTTAGGATTCATCGTTTCGAAAGAGGGTATAAGAGTCGACTCTTTGAAGGTTGAGGCAATACTTCAATTGTCTCCCCCAAAAAATATTCGTCATCTTCAATGTTTGCAAGGCATGGAAAACTTCTTACGAAGATTTGTTGTCAACTTTGCCAATTTGACTAGAGGCTTCATGCATCTCTTGAAGAAGGATACTCCCTTTGATTGGGATGAGCGAGCCCAGGAGTCCTTCGATGCACTCAAGAGAGCCCTAGCATTGGTCCCGATGATTAGTCCCCCGGACTATAGCCGTGATTTATTATTATATGTGGCGGCGTCTTTAGAGACGATTGGTATGGTCTTGGTTCAAGAGGATGAGGAGCTCCAAGAGCATGTCATATATTATCTGAGCCAGAACCTTATTGATGTAGAGATTCATTATTCTCATGTCAAGAAGCTTGCTTTAGCTACTGTACATGCGGTTCAGCGGTTGAGACATTATATTCTCCTTCACCAGACCTTGGTTGTGGCCCATGTCAATCCGTTTCAATTTATCCTCACCCAAAGGATGATTGGGGGAAAATATAATAAATGGATTGTCATCCAGCAAGAATTTGATCTCGAGTTTGTTTCGGCAAAATCAAAGAAGTCTTTAATATTTGCATAGATTATATCAGATTTCTCGAGTGAGTCCGAGGAGTTGGTTTGTGAAGACACGTTTGTCGATGAACACATCTTCTTAATCTCAGCGTTAGACCCATGGTATGGGGATATCATAATATATTTACAAACACTGAATACCCCTACTCACCTCTCGCGAGATGAACGACGAAGATTACATCATGTCTCTAAGAAATACCTCATAGTGGACAATACTTTGTACCGCCATGGGGTAGATTCCATTTTACAATGTTGTTTAACTCATGAGGAGGCTGAGGTAGTTCTGAATGATTTCCATGGAGGGGCGTGTGGTGGTCATTTATCTGGTCTTTCTACAGCACAAAATATTTTAAGAGAAAGTTATTTCTAGCCGTCGATCTTTAAATATTGTATAGATACGGTAAAGAGGTGCCACCCTTGCCAGGTGTTCACACGTAATATTCACTCGAAACCTACCCCATTACATCCCATTATCACTGTCGGTCCCTTCATGAAGTGGGGGCTCAATTTTATGGATTGCAACACAGCTTCGGCTGGGGGGCACCATCACATTATAGTGGTTGTTGATTACTTCACGAAATGGGCTGAGGCTATGCCTACAGTAAAATCCGATGGTGAGACAGCCGCTCACTTTGTATTCAACCAAATTTTTACTCAGTTCAGGATTCCGAAAGAGCTTGTCACTGACCATGGCTCGCACTTTTAGAACCGTATGATGGAAGAGTTGGCATTGAAGTTAGGGTATAAGCAAGATCACTCCTCTTCTTACCACCCCCAAGCAAATGGACAGGTAGAGGCAGTGAATAAATCACTCAAATCCATTCTCCAATGAACCATCGCACAAAGCAAGACGAATTGGCACATTATGTTATACCTTGCTTTGTGGGCATATCGAACCGTTGTTAAGACTGCCACTGGTTTTTCTCCATATCAACTTGTACATGGAGTGGAGTTGATATTGTCGGTTGAATGCAATATTCCTTCGTTGAAGCTAGCTATGGAACTCTTACCAGACACTTCACCTTTGGAGGAGCATTTGGTTCACCTTGAGCAACTTGATGAGCAGCGTTGGGATGCCTTGGTGGCTCTAGAGGTTAATAAGCATCGTGTAAAGGCCCAATACGATAAGTCTGTCTGTCCAAGGGAGTTTAGTGAAGGAGACTTTGTCCTTTTTGGGGATCAACTGAAAGAACCCTTGGGGGCAGAGAAATTTAATCCTTTGTGGCATGGTCCTTACATGGTCAAGCATATGTTAGAGAAGGGTTCCTATGAGTTAGTGGATTACGAAGGGATGGCCTTGGCAGAGGCTAGAAATGGGCTCTATCTTAAGAAATACTATGCATGATTTTCAGCCAAGGCTGCTTATTGTATATTATTGTACAGCTTTGTATAGTTAGGTCTTTTTCTTATCGTGATCGGGTTTGTGATTAGTTTCCATTTATTTTGGTAGATGTCAATGGAATCTTCCACCCACATAGGATTCACGGATGGTGCAATCCGTCACACTCAACACTCAGCCTCTACTGCTTGGGTGATTTATACTCCTATGGGTCAAGTACTGTCTTCAGGAGGTGTATGTCTACGGCCATCTTCCAACAATGTTGCTAAATATAGCGCCATTATTGAGCTTCTACAGGATGCCATTCTACATGGCATTCTATCTCTTGAGGTATGTCTTGATTCAGAGTTAGTAGTGTCACAGCTCAATGGTTTGTACCATGTTAGATATCCGACGTTATTGAGAAGGTTTTTGCATGTGAGATTGTTAGAACGACAATTTGACAATATAACATATATACACATTCCAAGAAATAATAATCAAGTTGCTGACTCATATGCTAACTATGTGTTAGATTGGCATTTGTTTCATTCACAATAAATTAATCACAAACACAATTTTTACACATGTAAATAAATAAATCGATCACCATAAAACTTTTTATATATACATCAAAAATGTGGTAATACATAGTGTCACGATACAAAATTGGGGATTTTAAGCCATCATCATATAATACACGGTCTTACAAAATGTATACACTCCCAGGTGTCTAATCCTATGGAGGAGGAGGAGGGTTGTGATCATGGAATGTCACTATGGCTCTAGGCAGTCGTCGAAATAAATGCACCCATGCGCATGGTACACCCACCACCTGCCGTTGCATGGCCTTAGGAAAGTCCTTGACTTGCGCCATGGAAACTCTATGAGTGAGTCTCACAAAGTTGGTATGAATGCTCTGGAGCGTTCACTCCGCATCCACACCCGTGATGTCATCTCCTCTTCCCCTCCATCTATGACGAGGGAATCCCTCTGGCTACCGTGGTCCCACATCTGCACACAAATGGTAGATGTCACTATGTATTGATGCGCAAAAACATGTCTTTTTGATTCCATATAATCAAGAAAACACAAAAAATTAAATAACTTAAAAATTTTTAAAAGAGTGAGGGTCGAGATTCGTTACCTATATCGCCATATGCCGATCCTGGTGGTAGCAGCATATCCGGGTCCCCCCAGAAATCTATCCCTGCATAGGGGTAGTCATCGATGGCAACTATCTATCGTCGCCACCATGGAAAGAAGTTAGCTGGATATGGGTTGGCCACCCTACCACCCCCCAGTATGTGCATTGCATCTTCCCAACATCGTTGGGCTAGATCTCAAACCCCGTGGAGAGGAACGTCCACTCTAAGTCTCAATCCTGGAACACACTCGAAGAAAAACGTGCTCAGAATACTGCTGAACCCGAAGTTCCGCACCCTTCCTGCCTTACACTCATTGAGCTGGTGTTTCATGTTGCTCAATAGTGTAGTACTCCAGTCGTAAATAGTGGGTCTCATGCACTCCACTACATAGAACATCAAAGGTCGTGAGGCCTGGTGGAGTGATACTAAGCTGGCTATCCTGCCCAGTGTCAAAAATATGGCCTTTAGGCCCAACACCTGTATAGCATTGGTAGGGACCTGACTCCCCACCTTCTCAGTGTCTGGATAATAGTACACTGCAATGTACTCATCGATAGTCAGGCCACCCCCTGGCCCACCACAGGAATGAAGGTTCACCACCTCCCCTCATCTAGAAAGCTCTGTGATAAAGTATATGTCCTCCACCTCTATGGTGAGAGACATCCCATCAATATGGAAGGACTCTGAGTCTGGATCCCAATAGTCTACCAGCATCTGTAACAGTCTTGGTTTGGCCCTCAAACCACCAAGACACCAAAAATTGTAGAGTCTGCATGCACATAAAGCTTGTTGAGCAAATTAAGTCCGCCCTTACTACTTCCTCTACTTCACCATGCTCACGCTCTCTCCACTCTAGGACCATCCTACACAAAAAATTGGAAATTTTCCCATTAGTTTATTGAAAAACCATATGTGCGGCCTCATACGCGACTGTTTTCAAAACAGCCGCGTATGTACGCGGGTTCGAGGCCATTTTCCACGTATATCCAGCCCTATATGCGGAAAAAACCTTGATTTCCGCATGGGCCACAGCGCCCATCTTGGGTTGGCCTAGAAACCTGATTAGACCATGGAAATTCATAAAAAGTATATCAAAATGCAAGAGGAGAGCATGAGTAAATACCTGGAAGAAACGGTAGTGAATTCCGTCGGCTGGATCTCCTTGAATTCGTTGTTGAAAACCAGAGCTCAAATGGGTAAAAGTTTCAAATGATTTATATTTTTTACTATTTATAGAAAATTTTCAAATATTTGAAAATTTTTACCCCCTTTTATATAGTTTCGGCATTTTCTAACCATTTTGGACCGTTTTTTACATAATTAGTGATGTAGAAGACCTTTTTCAGTGCCGTTTCAGCCATTGGATTGACCCGTTCATGCCGATCTCAGGTATCATGTCTAAACTGGCATATAGGTTAGGTTTCACCACCGTTTTCATTTTGCATGACCTTATGACCATCTCATCATGGCCTTAGGTATGAACCCACTCTATTATGTCACGGAACCTTCTTGCTGCTTTAGAAGTGGTATGATATGAGTGGTAGAGCTTTACCTTCCATGGGTACCCTAGATAGCGCCTTATTTGCATTCGGTGCCCATGCTGACGTTTTCTCCTTTAGGGTGTGGGAGTCCGTTGTATAGTACTACCATGACATTTCGCAAGAGCCTCATACTCATCTTGATCTTATGCTAGCCTATTTCCCTCAGGAATCCCTTATGTCAAGTTGTGAATGCATTATCATGAGCTTTTCCTTCCTTATTGAGCTTTATGCCAGCTCCCCTGACATTGCGTTTCAACCATATAGCTCGAGCTTGTCTCATGTCTAGCCATGCAGAGCCATTTTTTTTATATCCTTTGCAACTTGATTCCCTTTTTACCGGGAGGGGATTTTCCCCCGAGTGTCGATATCCTACACATGTATCCTTGCATTGAGCATAGGTATGTTCCACTACTTGCAACTAGTTTGTTTTCCCTTATGACACTTGTCTCCTCCTAGTCTGTAACTATAAAGCTATTTTATTCTTTTTTCAAGCTTTTTAAATAACCGAAAAAGTCAAAAAAAATTAAAAAAACCAAAAATATGGACAAAGAAAGATGTTATCTTTGGCAGCTGTTGAGTCGTGTCACCTTTGAACAGAGCACTGTATATCACATCCATTGGTTGGGTTATAGTTTGGATTTAGGAGCTGTACTCGTTTATCTGAGTTTATCTCCACCGACTGGTTAAGCTTCCAGTCCCTATGGAGCCTCTGTTGATGCCTCCTGTGTCGCAGAGATGTCCCAATTTGTATATCGAGTCTATGCTACCTTCATTCAATCACCATATTCCGTTATACTCTTGTTCGAAGGAAGTTGAAACCTGAGTCGGCCATTCCTCAGTTATCTTGACTTTGCATGTTGGTCATTCCCGGTACAGTTACTGGTTTTTGCACCTTATCATCGAGTCCTTCCACATTATGCAGCTTTGATGAGTACCTCGTGTTGGATGATGGGGGATGCCTTAATCCCCTCCTTCCAGCGGATTTCATCCCATCGACTTTAGATCATTTATTATGGGATTGGAATCTAGAGTCATTTTGAGTTCCTTGAGACTTGCAGTCATCAGTGGCAGGTTCTCTCGCCATCGATAGTTCTTGGGAATACATCAATGTCCCCTGATCGATGGATCCTCTCAAGTGTTCGACCTCAACACATTTATTCATACTTGTTAGTTTGCACTCTAGTACCTTGATTCCCATTTTCATTATCGGTGGGTGATCTCGCGTCTGTTAACGGTATACATTAATGACCAGTAATCAGATGATGGACTACTATGTTCGACCTCGACACCTCTATTCGCATAGTAGGACATGTACTTGTAGCGGTTTGTGTAGAAGACTTTCCAGATTGGTGGCTTCTCTTATATGCCACCTCGTTGATTGTGCCAGTGTTCATGAGATTTCAGCTCTCGTGACTTGATTCCAGTATATGTCAGACATTTCCAGCCACTATGGAGATCTTGATCTAGTATATATCTTCAGCCATTTTGCAGATCATGGTCCTTTGTATATCTTCATCATGGAGATTCTGAGCTGTGTATATTGTACGTGGCGGTGACCACATATGTGATATCATGTTTCATGCCTATTCATGGCCATTGTACTCTTCTGTATCTGGGACTACTATATGTATTTGCAATTGTATGCAGATTTGTATTATTGTACTATGTTGATTGGGTGGTTGGTCTTTCATTTGGAATCCTTCATCACTCCACTTCTGGGATGGACTTATAATGTATTTCGGCCATCGTATGACCCCTCTGACCTCACACATTAGGGGGCATCTGTTATAGCATATTTCACCACTCCAGGTGAATCACACTTTGTATGGCCTTCCCCTGTCCCATTGCAGACTCCTTAGACCCCATGGACCATTTTTTGTCCTTTGATGTTTCCTTGATCATCCCTAAAAACATATGAAAAATGATACATGCGACTTTTAAACCTATAAGCGTGTCTATACGCGGGTTTGACCACTAAAACCGCGTACATCGGGATGTGTGCATAATCCAAATCCTTTTGGAGTTTTCCTTGACATGGATCCGACTCATTTGACTCCTGGCCTTCCCTATGCCTTGAGATCACTCGAATTCGACATTTCATTAGCCCTTTGAAAATCTATATAACGAACCCCTTGGTACATTGAAGGCAGAAGAGAGAATTGAGAGCAAAGAAACTATAGTCCATTGTTGCCAGAACTTATGCTTGAGTCTGCATCCCTTTGTCCGTTGGAGCACTTTTGTGTTCTTCCCAAGCTTTCCTTTTGCTTGTGAGATTGCTATCGAGAGATGGAGGATTGAAGTGGTGGAGGCCCAAGTGGGGGATTCAGTTTCTTCGATTTGCAGATGTGCCGTCAGAGGTTATATCTTGTAATCTCTGATTTATATTAATAGAAATATATTTTCCTGTCCAATAATGTGTGTTTGAATGTATATTTTATCCATGGTATTATTTCAAATGCTTATACGTTATTGATTATATATGCTAGAATAGATCTAACACCATGATATATAGAATGCTTGTATTGTTTACTTGTTGTTGAGGAAGTAATCTATCAATTCAAGCTGAAGTTGGAAAGCTCGATGGGGATCTACTTCAACCGTCTGGAATGAGGTACGAGGTCTGATCCTTTAGTGTTAGACATTTAATTTCTATTGCATATGGGAAAGGATTGATTTCTAGAGTCAAGCTGTCTGTTGTGGTACCCCAAGCCATAGGAATTTCTCTCTGTAACAAGAGGAATCATTAATATTATCAGAATAAACCACCCAATATTCTTTCAATAAGCTAACTAGATCTTCATAAACAAGCCAATGAGCATTAAACTTGAAAGGGCTCCTCAACTGAATCCCCCTATTCAGAATTTGAAGAAAAACCAGTTGATGATCAGAATCCCCTCCACATCCCACCCACTGGTGAAAAAAGAAAACAAGATCTAAAAGGTCTACAAAAACTAAAAATCTATCCAGTCTCTTACAAATGCTATCTACCCCTACTCTTCCAGTAGACCATGTAGGAAGCATAACGGTTGGATCAATATCCACAAGGCCAAAGATCTCCATAGTTTTTGAAAAAAAATCAGATAGAATATCCAATCTTGCTCTAGCAACCCAAATCTCAGATAAGCCCAAGGAATAATTCAAATCCCCTCCAAGGATTAACTTTTCACACTTAAGGAAATCCAAATCTAGAAGGTTGATCTAGATCCTTTCCCTTTCAACATAAGGGCCATAGATACTGACAAAACATAAATCCATATTGAGTTCAATAGAAAAAAAAGAAACACACAGACCCGATCCAACCACCCATGCATTCAGTAAATGGAAGGAACGAGTTCTCCAACCTAAAGGAAGACCTCCTAATTTTCCACTAGCATCCACAGAAAAAAAGTTCCATCCATTCAGCATGGATTCCAATTCACCCACAAACAAAACCCCATCACCCATAGATTCTTGCCAAAATAAAACATCAATATGTTCATCTTCGACTAACCTGCATACCGCTAGTTTTTTAGGTTTACTAGCCAACCTCGAACAATTAAGGGTCATCATAATCATAAGGAAACCCTAACATGGGCTAACACTGCTCTAAGTGCCCCAGAATCATTAGTCTAATCAATAACTTTCAAAGGAAATAGACCATCAGAACATAAACCAGAATTTCCGCTGCTAAGGACATCTATAGATTCTAAATGAAAATCCCCCACAGTTTTAGAATAAGACCTAAGAAAATAACCAGATTCTCTTACAACCTTTTCCTTAATAGGAGATATGAACCCCAGGTTCCCCAAAGAAGATACAGGCTTAAACCCTTCCTCTGACCTACCATCAGAAACCTTCAAGTTCCAATTCAGATCAAAACCATTTAAAGAGGATAACCTGAGAGGCTTAAGATCCTGAATACAAGATTTTAGAGGACCAATTTCCTCCCCAACATGAGATATATCCAAACCCTCATCCACAGATGCCACCAAATCAACATTCATAACATAATGTTCAGCAGGAGACAACCCAGGATTTTTAACCCTCCAAACATATTTAGGTTTATGGATAGCCTCATAACGATGATGCCTAAGGGTAAAAGCATGGTAGTGTGTCTCACTTTTTCTCCTTTTGCGACGATGAAATTTTATAAAAATGAATGAACTAAAAATATATGTTCATATATCTACAAATCCATCAACAATTAGATAATGGTGTAAGGAAACAAAAGTTTTCAATTTGGATTAGCTTTTATATCGTATTTTTTTTTAAATTAAAAAAATAATTTTTTGTCCTATTTATCTCATTTTTTTTTAATGTCATTTATTATTATTTCACACATTCATAAGTAGTCATAAAACTGCGACCCCCCATATCTATATTTATTTTTATTTTTTATTCCTATTTTTTTTAACAGGCTTTGTATTGACACTTTTAAGATTGTTGTACAATTTTTAAAATTTTATTTTATGATATATTTAAATTATTATTAAAATATTAATAAAAATAATAATTTATAAGTATATATAAAACCGCAACCCAAAAATCTATTATGTGAAAAACTTAAACCTATTACTTTTTTTTATGAACCTAAAAATAATGTTCAAGAGAATGTTAAAATGATTTAAAAAAAAATTAAACATTATTTTTCATTTTTATAATTAACATTTTCAATACATTTACAATAACCTATTTTATGTTATTATATATAATTATATAATAAAAAAAACAAAAAAAAAATTACATATTTAAAATCACCACATTTAAATCTATTTTATTATAAATTTAAAATTAATATGTTTTCTATAGCTGTAAAGGTGAAGATCTCCATTAAAAGTTGTATTATAAAGTTTTAACAGTCCCAACTCATATACCAAAGCAACCCAAGCCTAAAACTTAGCTACGGTATTGGAGGACATGTCATTAGCCATGAAAATATGAAAAATATTATTTCGTACCTAAAATATATACTTTCCTTGCTAACTACTTGAAAATCTCTTACTTTCCTTATTGGAGAGATAAATGAAATAGAATGTATGTGAACACATAATAAAAAATATTATTTTCCTTACAAAATATATATACTTTCCTTCCTATATACTTTCGTGACTGGTGGTGAAAATTTATTACTTTCCTTATTGAATAGATAAATGGAGTAGAATGTTGTGTAAAAATTAAAAAACAAAAATATTATTTTTTCATAAATATATATAATTTTTGTTTTATTACTAATATCAAAATATATTTATTACTTCTATTTAAAATTATATTTTTTTTTCAATTAATTATCATAAAAATATATTTTTTAGTTTCTTTTAAAATTATACAATGTTTTGTGTTTCCGTAATTTAAGATGGCTTAAAAAAAATATTTGTAAAAACATGATTATTTTGTTAAAAAAATTATTTTATATAATTTTTTTGTAAAAACATGATTATTTTGTTAAATTTTTTTTTAATCTTATGGTACTCCTTCATGTGTCAGTGTTGTAGTTCATGTGTCCGTGTTGTAGCTGGCTTTTAGTTGCACTATTATTGAAAGGTTTTATTTGTGGTTTGATTAGGACAATATTGGTGGTTACTCACTATTTTTGTTCAGTAGTGCTCTCTTGCCACTAACGGATTGGATGGGTTCCAACCAATGTTTTGCAGATTTATCTTTGCCCTTCTGGCCGATTTGACCTCGACCTTTCTGGTGCGAATTTTAGAAAGCTTTGTAGGCTTTGCTTTAATTATAAAAAAATATATATAATATATAATAATTTAATTATATTTTAAACTATATTTCTATATATATATTTTAGGACTATATTATTGTATAATTTTTTATATATAATTATTGTTTAAGTTTTTTATACACTATATACTTTATAATATTATTTGAATTATTAAATATAATAATAATTTTTATTATAATATATTATATATATAATGTTTAATTTTTTATGAGTATATATATTATTATAATGATTTATAATATTATTTGAATTATTAAATATAATACTATTTAAAGAATAATGTACAAAGTTTCTAGTCTTAAGAAGTTATAATTAATGTTTTAATAAACTCTTTATGTTATAACAATTTATATAGCTACAATTACTTTGTAAACATAGGAGGTAACTAATGGAAATTGAAGTAGTTATAAGTGAAAAATATTTATTTTAAATGTTAAATTTAGTAGGTTGTAAATGAACAAGGAAAAGTTTTCAAAGTATGATAATTATGGCTTTATCAATAAAAATGGTAATTGTTAATTTTGTGAAGAATAATATGTGAGAGAGAAAGCACAAGTTCATGACCAAGCAAAAGTTGCCTACTATGATAAAGAAGTTGTTACTAATGCAAGAAAAGATTATTGATGTTTCTAAATAATCATAAAAAAAAACCTTTTAAACAAATATATTGTCATTTATTTTATATAATTTTTAAAATTAACTTTGAGTTAACATATTCAATATTCAAGGAACATTATAAGCTTAATAGTGATTATTTGAGGATATAATTAGTGAGATAGATATCTTAAGAGTAGATATATAAACGGTTGTTTCAAGTTATGAACATTTTAATTGTTAAAATTCAATTTGAGGTTGGAATTGGCATTGTAAAATCATAAATCTAGTAGTCAAATTGAATTTTTTTATTATAAAAATGGATTCAGCTGATTTTTAAAAACTATTGGGTATCACCCCTAAAAAATAAGAAATAAACTTAGAAACTTTAGCTGATTTTTAATTATAAAAGTGGATTAAAACGTTATATAGCTACAATTACTTTGTAAACATAGGAGGTAGCTAATGGAAATTGAAGTAGTTATAAGTGAAAAGTATTTATTTTAAATGTTAAATTTAGTAGGTTGTAAATGGATAAGGAAAAGTTTTCAAAGTATGATAATTATGGCTTTATCAATCAAAATGGTAATTGTTAATTTTGTGAAGAATAATATGTGAGAGAGAAAGCACAAGTTGCATGGCCAATCAAAAGTTGCCTAGTACGATAAAGAAGTTGTTACTAATGCAGAAAAATATTATTGATGTTTCTAAATAATCATAAAAAAAACAATCAGTTGATACCCAATAGTTTTTAAAAATCAGCTGAATCCATTTTTATAATAAAAAATTCAATTTGAATACTAGATTTATGATTTTACAATGCCAATTCCAACCTCAAATTGAATTTTAACAATTAAAATGTTCATAACTTGAAACAACCGTTTATATATCCACTCTTAAGATATCTATCTGACTAATTATATCCTCAAATAATCACTATTAATCTTATAATGTTCCTTGATTATTGAATATGTTAACTCAAAGTTAATTTTAAAAATTATATAAAATAAATGACAATATATTTGTTTAAAAGGTTTTTTTTTTATGTTTTGGATATACTTCCAATATAATTCAATTTTATTTAAAAAAAAGAAACTATAAAATATGAAATACATTATTTGTTGATAATAATTTGAAATAAAAAATAAAATTTACATATATTTTCAAATATATCTCCAATTTTAATACAACTCAATTTTAAAATTATAAAATACAAAATATTCTTTTATATAATCATTTTTAATAATAAATATAGTTTGCGTACTCCATGAATGTCTAATGTTAACATTCTATTCATAAATACCATCCATTCAAATAAAAAAAATTATATTTTAGTATCTGAAAAGATATTTCTGGTAATATAAATAACAAATTAGTTTAATTGCTTAGTTAAGAAAAAAGTATCACTGTAAATGATCTCATCATTATGCATTTTGACAAATCATATAATAATAACTAATAACATTTTCCATGTTAAACAAATTCTATAATTATGAAAATCATATATGAATGTTTGCTTTGATTAAATAGGAAAAAAAACATAAAGAAATTTAAATAGATACTTCATCATCCTAAATAGATTCAAAATGGCCTAATCACGAAACAATGAATGATTGATGTTCAGTCAATTAAGACCATTTAGCTAAGTGGGACTCACTTATGCCTAGAACCATCAAGCTAATAATTAATATGAAATAGATAACTCTATTATATAAACCCAATCCCTTATATTAATAACGTGAAATAGATATTTTAGACGTGCAAAAATAGATATTTTATGTCTGAAAGGGATAAATATGACCGGCTAAGCACAATGAAAAGTTTAAATTATAATATTAATGTATTTTTTTGAATTTACGATTGCCCATAATAAAAGTGAAAATTAATAAACAATATTTTTCTCTCATATCACTCTAGATTAGTCTCAATATTGTACATTTGATATGATTTATTGTATATTTAGCACAAATAATCTAAAAAATTATAGCATAGATTTCTTTATTTTAAAGTTTGTTTTCATTATTGCCTGAGAAACTAAAAAATACAACATAAAAGCAACAACAAATCCCTCTTTGATTTAATCTATCTTTGTTTTTTAAGTAGAAAGTCACATTGGAAACTATATAAAGTACAAAGAAATAGAAATAGAAAATCTCTCTTACAATAAAAGATAAAATAAATGAAAAATCAATCTAAAAAAACTGAAAACCCAAAAACTGCAACTAAGACAAATTCAAAATAATGAACGATGTCATTATTGAAAGACTAGAAATAAAATGAAAAAAGAACAGAGTATGATTGTTTGGAAAAAAACCAGTGTCATTATTTCTATAGTATTATGTGCTTCTTCCAACAACTAAATTGTCAAAATATAAACTATTACCAAAATATTAGAGTAACGACATATTTTGTTTTAAACCACGGTCCATAAATTGTAACTTTATAATTTGAAAACTCAAAAATAGATTCTTTTACATTGTAATGTGAAATAGATAACTCTATTTATAAATTTTTATACATTAGAAAATTTATCATATAAAAAATAGATCTGAACTTTATTATATAAAACCAGAATTTGACTTTACATTGTTTTTGTCAATCTTCTATTGTATCTTTATATAAACCCAGAAATAGATTCTAATACATTAGAAAACTTTTCATATAAAAAATAGATCTGAAATTTATTATATAAGACAGGAATTCTCTGAACTTTATTAAATAAAAACCAGAATTTGACTTTTTTGTCAATCTTCTATTGTATCCTTATATAAACCCAGAAATAGATTCTAATACATTAGAAAACTTCTCATATAAAAAATAGATCTGAAATTTATTATATAAGACAGGAATTCTCTGAACTTTATTAAATAAAAACCAGAATTTGACTCTACATTACCTTCCTATCCTTCTACTATTATCCGAAAACAACCCTCTATTATGCGAAAACAAAACCTTGCAGTGAAATTAGTCCTGTAAACAACTAGGCCCCGTGATTGGTTATTTGCGTAAGTTCCAATACCTTTTACAATGGCTGACAATATAAACTGGAATATTTGAGAGAGCTAAATATTTGAGAGAGCTAGCCATGACTGGAACAAGGCACAAAAAAACAGCCAAAAAAACCTTCGGTTGAAGCTCCCAGTGAGGATCACATAGTCCTCCTTCCTCCTCCTCCCTTTTCAGCTGAAAATCGCCCCAGGCAATAATGGAATGAAATATTTGAGAGAGCTAGCCATGACTGGAACAAGGCACAAAAAAGAGCCAAAAAAAACCTCGACTGAAGCACCCAGTAAGGATCATCACGTACAGAGCATGTGTCTGTGGTCCTCCTTCCTCCTACTCCCTTTTCGGCTGAAAATCGCCCCGGGCGTTAATGGGATAGTCTGAATCTCTAGTTCTCTGGAAATAATGGGATAGTCTAGATCTCTGGCAATTGGAATATAAAAACTTCATCTCATCTTTTTAGAGTTAAATCTCTCTGTTGCATTGTTTTTTTATCAAGCTCTCACCACATTTCTATTTCCTGAAAAATCAACCATTAATCTTTAATTATGCAACTTAACACTTGATTTGTATTGAATGCTATTCTGAGACTAAATATTTTTAGAAATTTTAATATTACAATTAAAAAATATATATATTGACTAACATTTTTTAAACTTATTTAGTAATTTAATACCATAAGTGTAATATATATATTTGGAAACATTTTTTTAATATTCAATATATATATTTAAATACAATCTATCAATATATTTTTTTACTATATACCAAAATATGATGAAGACAGCTTTTACTAAAAACTTAAAACTTATAGTATAGAAACTTACTACTTTTACTTTATTTATAATAGTAAACTTGCAAAATAATTTAATATTTGTTAATAATATTTTATGAAATTATTATTTAAATTTTTGTTATATATAACTTACCTTTTATTTATTACTTATATAAATCTCTAAAATTATTTAATAAAAACCAATTAATATTAAATAAAAAACAAAAAAACATCATTAATTATATAAATTAATTTATAATGATCTGAACATAATAAATTATATAATATAACTATCACATTAATATCACTATTTAAAAACATTAAAATATAAATAATATTATATTATGATATATAAAATGTTTAATTTGAATTACAATATTAAAATTATATTATATTATAATATTTAATTTTTTAATTTAAATTATAATATAACAATATAATATTTATATGAAAGATATTATAATATATATTCATATAAAAAATATTATAATATATATACATATTTAATTTATGTTATAATATATTATAATTTATTTATAATATATATAAAATACTATAAAATGTGTAGATTCACCATTTTTGTTGGATAAGCTCTTAAAAAAATGTTTATACAAATATAAATTAACATTAATATATAATAGAAAACATTCTATTAAAAAAATTGCTAACTTTAAGCATGAGCATATATTAAGAAACCTTCTATTCAAAAATTTGTTACAAAATACCTCCACTCAAACTCCCATTCCTATGTTTAATTTTTTTTTTTTGCTTCGGTAAATATATTAATATTCTTCCAGAAGCTAATTTCTTATGAGTTTTCAAATTGAAAGTTTTTCCCTTTGCCTCAAAGTGAGACACATTAACATGCTTTTACCCCTAAAAAAGGAAAGATGACACTATGAAATCAAATGACCATAACCGTGACACCTATTGCATTTGAAAGGAACCCCCACATAATCCATAGGTTGACTGAATACAGATTCCCCACGTTTAATAACAATATCAAAAGCAAGTCCTTTACGAATGTCAATTAACACCAAGACCTTCCTCAAACAGCAAACACCCAAAGCTAAAAAAGATAAATTCGCCTCCAGGAATGTCCCCAAAGTATTCCCAATTAATTTAAAGAATTCCATAGACCAGAATTCAAAAGGTAAATTCGTCAACTTCACCCAGATGGGCATTGAATCATACCTCTATGTTCGCGGATCGAAGAGTGGTGTCCAACGCTTAAGTAATAGACCAGATCTATCCCATTTCCATACACCGGCCAGAATCCGAGCCGCATCCTCTTCAGACTCGAATTTGAAAGCTAACCACCCTTGAGGAAGAACAAAAATATCAGGGCTCGATACGACATCCTTCCAGGAAACAGATACCCAATTCTTAACCCCTCTGAACAGACTCTATGCCAACCAAAACGTCCCACCAGGGTGAGAGCGTTAGTGAGTATAATCTTATTCAAAGCAATATCTTCATCGACAACTAACAAGGGTAGTTCCATTTTACGAACAGGCTGCTTCTTGCATTTATGAAAACCAAGAGCAGGACAAGATTCCACTCGTAACGAAGGACTCTGAACATCAAAACCCGCCTTGGTTTCGGGAAAATGCACCGGACCATGAAAATCATCTTTCAACTCGCAATCATTCCCATCACCAGGCTGATAAAAAATCTGTGAATCCAAACCAACAAAGCACGACAAAAGTTGAGAATTACGAGAGTCCCCCACCGCCTTCTTCACCAACCCACCAATCGACACATCAAAAATTAAACTCTCACCCGATTCTAAACCCAAATCAAAACCCATCGCCTCCAGACCAGGATCATCTCCCAAAAACCCTAGTACCGGTCTCAAAACCGTAGAGTTCACAAGCGGACAAGACCCATTCACAAAACAGTCAAGAGAAGGCTCAGAATCGCCGCCATTCTGCTTCACCCATCTAGAGAGAGGAGGAATGAGAATCGGGTCTGGACATAAACCTACAGAGGACACCATAGATCCCGAAACAACATGCACCACAGACGGCGAAAAAACACAACATTAAGATAGAGCAGGTTCATCAAACTTTGATTCATACTCCCAAGATGGTTTTAATGCACAACGCCGTTTGGGTGGTGTACGTGCCAAATGTTTTAATGCACGAAGAGACATAATGTCCAAATCAAAACACAATCGTGCGAAATATGGAAATCTTGGAATCAACCCTACCGTCAAAATAAATAAATAAAGTACCAACAAAGAAATACGTTCTATTTATAGTTCTGTAGGTTATGGCGGACAGCTCCTATCCTAATCTTTCTGGTGTTATTGTTCAAAGATTAAAAGATTAGGTACATGTACATTAAGTAATTGAAGAGTTTATATTTCCACCATCTTAAACACCAATGCATAATGCTTCTTTGTGGAGCGTTCAATATTCAAATATCAATGTAATTGATGAAGTTTTTTAATGTAATTGATGAAGTTTTTTAATGCTTTTAAAACTATCATCTTATTTTAATTATGTCGATCCTTGCAAAACTACATATGGCTCGACACGTGAAAGTCATTGGTATGCTTTAATGATCACTCATATGGACTTTGAATATTGCCATAACAGTTAAATAGTTTAATTTGGGTTCTTAGGTTTTTATAAAAATATTGGTAAAGTAAATTATTAATTCTCTATTTAAATGTAAGAAACAACTATTACACCTAAATACCTAGAGAATTGATCTAAACAACCTGGTATATCACATCCAAATTATTTCGTGCATTTAAAAAGCAAAGCCATATTTTAAAAAATAATCAAATTAAATACAAAATCACTTTATTAAGGAAATCGCTTAAACTAAATACCGTCACCTTACCATCACCTTAGAAAACGTGCTAGTAGATTCTAGACAATACCACATTTCTTCATATTTGTATTTGTCATTGTTATGTCACCACAAAATATGTTGTGTTTACAATGCTATATAGATGTATAATAAGTATTTAGATATTATGATCAATGTATTTTTATTAAGATTTAAATAAATTTTATTTAAGGGGTGGTTAAAGAAAGGGACAATAATAATTGTTTTGTTTTTTCATTAAGTAGTATTTGTTTAATGTATATTTGGTAATTAGTTTTAGTTATCTCCACAAAACTAAGTGGTTGGGTTGCGTCTATGAATATTGATCTCCCACTTTACTTGTGACTATGGTAGTTTTAAAAATTTGGGGTCTTTTTGTAGTATTGGTCAACCATCCTCCCTTTTACCAACTACTTTGACATTGGTAAGGAGAAATACATGTAGCTATGGTAGTTTTAAAGATTTGGGGTTTTTTTGGTCAACCATCCTTGCTTTTACCAACTATTTTGACATTGTTAAGGAGAAAGAAAATAAAAATGCTTCCTCATCTTAAAAGAAAGGTGTGGTTTGAATATTCTATGTATTCAACCTGTTATGTGTATATTTAGTCTTGTATTGTTTAGAGCCCAATTAAAAATCTCTCAAAAAAATCTTAAATCATATATATTAGATATACAAATTATATAATTTGAATATTATAGGGTATTTGAAAATGCTGAATTTATTTATGTATTCAAAATTACAATTTAAATACTTCAAATTTTATTAAAAAAATTCTCAATAATAAAATTTTAAAAATTATAATTTTTTAACAATAAATTCAATTGATAAAAAATAAAATTTTATATAAAACTACATATTAAATTAATATTTATTTTTTATAAAATCAATCTAGTAAAATACCCGTGAGGAACTTTGAGCTCCAAGAGTTAGAAGGCATTCAGCCTCAGATTGAGGATGGGAAGGATTAGGTGCCGGCCTTATATTTAACTCGTTTGTGTATTTATAGAAGACATAAAAGGATTCTAACAGTCCCGAAAGAAGACATATAGTCAAAGAATTCAACGGTCATGAAAAGAATGCATACTCAAATAATTCAATAGTCATCGAAATTTCAACTATGTTTAAGAGTCATTGGAATATGGTGGACTCTCGTGACGGTAGTTGTACATGAAATATTATATTTCTTGCTTGTAATACTTGATTCCTTATGTTTCACTATATGTAGAAATGCCGCACGGATAAATTTCATTACTTGCATTGTTGACTTTTACAAAATTATTTTTTTTAAAAGAGTCCGAAAGTGCAAACATCATCGTACAAGAATCCGAATAGTCCGTGGGTGATTGGCCGGGATTATCGGATAACTTGGCATGAGAATAATGTGCGTCCAAAATGAAATAGCAGATGCCGGAGCCGAAGGAGCAGGATAAGCGTTCACCAAATCGCCCCGACTCGCCGGAATCCGGCATATCAATTTTGGTGTAAACCATACTTTCGAGGAATTAAATCGAAATTTTAATCATTTGGGTAGTTTTAAAATGCCCGATTTAGTAAAGAAAGAGTTAATAAGATTAGTAGAATTTCAAAATAATGAAATAAACAATTTCACAGCAAACATTTGACTGATTTTAATAAAAAATCGGCCGGAAAAACGGGGCGATTTGGTGAACGCTTATCCCACGCGGGAGCCGAAGGTGAAGAAATTGGAAGCCGAGTTGACTCCAACTCCTTTGACAGCGATGGGCTCCAAGAATTTGTACAGCCCGTATTATGACAAATTTATCGGGTGAAATTTATTTAACAATCAGAGTTTTCGTGTCTTTCGATACACTTGATGCTGAAATTTATTTAATAATCCAAGTTTTCGTTTTTTCATACACGTGAGGCAAGTTAGTTTGGGCAAAAAATACGAGCTATATGTTATTTAATGCTCTGGTGGCAGCATTTCCAGCCATTGGATTTGGTGACAGTTGAGATCCAATGGCTGGCAATGCTGCTGCCAGAGCATTAAATAACATATAACATGTAATATATTTTTCGCCAAAAAATACATTACATGTTATTTAGCATTAAATGCGACAGTCGTCACACTGTGTGTTGTTGGATGTCAACCTGGTTGAGATTCAACGACACACAATACAAAGACCATCGCATTTAATGCTATCTCAGATAGCATGTTAATGATGTTCTCATCAAAACATTAAAAGGATGTTCTCGTCAAAACATCAAACGGCTTTTCCACACTTGATTTGAGAAAAGCGAAAAGTTTAAAAGTTAGATAAGTTTTGTTAAATTTATCTGATGCACTTAAATGCTATGCATTCCAACGTGTTAGGTCATTCTCAATTTTTGTCAGTCCAAACAGTTTGGAAGAATTCACGATGGATGGTTAATAATATTTAACGTGTAGCATAAAATTAAATGATGCTGTTGTAACATTGTGACGCACTAGATTTCAAACAGATTTAGATCTAATGATACACAATAATGTTTCAACATTATTTAATTTTCTACTACATATAAAAATATTTTTAGCGATAGATGACATATCCTTTTAAAAAAAACTATAAAAACATTTTCTTTTCAACATTTTTTTATAATAATAAATAAAGAAATTGATATTCTTCAATTTTAGTCATCGTAATGGGCGGTTTAAGACTAAATACTTTATTTTAAAGCCACCAATATTGTAGAAAGTACGATCTGACCATTGCAAATGAGTGGCAGATTAAAGTATTGGAGGACAGTACAAGCTGACTCCGGCGTTCAGACAGGGGCTTCAGCTTCTCTGCTGGAGGAGAACAAGATATTAAGAAGAAATAATTCGTCGCTTTTATTGGAGATCGCCCGCCTGCAAAATATATGCGGCAAGGATATCACTTTCTTTTGTGGGCACAACACCACGAATCCTCCGTTGATGGACATGGAGAGATCAGAAATCCAGAACGCCAGTCCCAGTAGTTCCATGACAGACGTCACAGAGGAGATCAGTCTGAACCCACCAAAACTGTTTGGAGTCCCTCTTCATTAGGAATGAATCTTGTGTTTCTAGAGGACTTCCATGAACTTTAATGTCATATGTGTCGACCTATATAATTTCCCATTTACAATAAATAGGTTTTCTCTGCGGTGCACTATTTGTTCTAACTTGTTTATAATCACATCATGATCAGCATAGCATAATTTTTGGTAGATTTTTGCAGCTCATTGCCTTGACTGTATCAAAACTATCAATACAATGATGTATGTTAATTTACGATTTCATTGTTTCGTTGGATGCTTGGTTAGCTTTTCCTGCCTCTTTGTTCATTGAACTTTTCTATATCTAACATGTGGGTTTGAGGCTTGCTGTCATTGCTCTTACCCACCTGACAAATTTGTCAATGTACTTTCGATATGCAAATTATGGGTAGTCTCCCAGTAACTAAAACGCCTCTTTTTTCAGTTGGTCTCGTTGGAAACAAGTATATCAAAATTCAATAATCTTCATCAATTTATTCTAGAGATAGTATTTGAATTTATTCTAGAGATAGTATTTGATGTTATCTATTAATTCAATTGGTATTTAATAATACAAATAAAGTGGTTGGTGAATGTCTATACTTGCAGTTGGTTTATAGCTTGAGATAAGCTTTTTGTAAACATAGTTGGTGCTGAAGAATAATTAAATCTTAAACTAATTATCAAATAAATATTAAATTAATTAACACAAATATTAAAAAAATACTATTTAATAAAAATAACAAAACTATTATTATTATTGTCATATTTTTCTTTAACCATCTTTTAATTAAAGTTTATTTAAATTTCAATCAAGATGCATTTAAACATAATAAGATACCACTATCATGAAATGAATCTTGGTTGTATATTTGTTACATCTCTGAAACAAATCATGGTTGTATACTTGTTAATCTTGTTGATTGGCTAAAAAAACCCAAAATCTAAAATAATATCTAAAGGCCTAGATTAAATAGTATTAACCTTTATTCTACTTAAACTGAATTCAAACACATAATTCTTACATATGATTTAAAACATTAATCAACTTAATAAGAATCTTTTCATTTTTATTTTTATTTTGTTTTTTTCTCACATATTGTTTAATCAACTTAATAAAAATCCTTTCATCTTTTTATTTTCTATTTTCTATTTTTTATTTTGTTGTTTAATTTTTTCTCACATATAGTTTAATCAACTTAATAAAAATCTTTTTATCTTTTTATTTTCTGTTTTGTTTTTAAAAAATTTCCTAATATATTAATTTGTTGCATTTTGTTTTTATGTAGAATTAAGTATGTTTATATAAGTTTTCATTATAAAGAATTTGACATATATATTTATATTAATTATAATTTATATCTACTACAATTATATTAGGAACTATTCGTATCTAGTAGCTATTTTATATTAATGAAAATTGAATTATTAATATTTCACGGTCATTTAAAATGATTGTATTTATGATTGATTAAAAGTTTGACCATTAGTTGAAAAGAAACATGAATTGAAATGAATTTGGACATTTCTCAAGGATTCTTGACATGTATATCGTTTTAGCTTCTTTTCTCCCACTTGGTATCTTCATTGACCTTAGCTCCCACTTTGTATTATGTCAATGATTGTTTGGACTACTCTCTCTTCTATCTACTCTAGCACCATTCCTACTCTCCTTAGCGATCTCCAAGTTTTTAATAAAGGAGAATGAGATATTTCTTATTGCTACTAAGGTTTCCTCATCCCAATACTATTGTGGGAGAGAATAAAGATGGATCCATATAACGACAGTAGTCAAGTACTTTCTTAGGCTAATTTTTTCAACCCAAAATCTAAGGTACCAAACTAGTAAAAAATGGTTGTGAACAACCCTTTGGATCCTAGTTTGAGGTCAATGTGACCTTTTGGTTTCCACCTAGTATTGATCCACGAGGTTAGGAATTTTCCTAACGGAAACATCCCCATGAACTTACCAATCATTGAACAATCAAGCATACATTGTATATATTCATTGATGTTATTTGATATGATTTTGTACCGTAGAATTTCATCTAAATTTATGTGTTGTGTGTTTTGGGTGAAAATATGCTCCTTTAGATTCGTTAATTCGAGTGAGACTCTTATTTCTTACACCTCACCACTCCTTTATATCACCAAAGATTCCATGCACATTATTGATTAAATTAAGATATCGAGCATGTAGGCTCATTTCACCCAAGAGAGACTCCTTGAAATAAAGGCGTTAAGAGACCCCCCACCATCCTCCATCGTGGGGTTCTTAGTATGCTACAACTAGTGTTGACATAATTTAAAACCCTAATATTTTCTTTGCATCCCCCAACAATTTGGCTCAGTCAAACAATGATTGAATTTTAAAATATGTGCATCCTATGAAGATTGAAACCCTTAATTCATTTAGATTAATGTTGCTCACTAGAGATTTTTCACTTCTTTTATTTGATAAGGATTAAATTAATTTTGTAACAAGTAAGAAATTAAATAAATTGTTTTCATAAATTAATTAAAAAATCACAATAATAACTAAATGTTGTAATGTATATTATTAGGAATTCAACAGCTTAATCAGGTAATCTAACATAAAATTCAATTTAACCTCTTACCATAGCTTAATATTGTCAATGATAATGCGCCATAGTCAATTATGGTCAACAAAAGTCAACCATGGTCAAGGTGGTAATCATATTCAACCATAGTCCACATTAAATATAGGAAACATGGCCGACCATTACCATCCATAGTATACTGTCACCAACCATACCAACCAAAATTGACCATGTTCATCCATACTCAAAATTGTCTTTCACAACAACCATGGCCATCATGGCCAACCACACTAAACAAATTAATGTTATAATCTAATATCAAATTCAATTCAACCTCTTACTACAGTCAAACAAAGGAAATCATAGTGGACTATGGTTAATTAAAGATGACCAAAGCTAGCCATAATCGGCATGGTCAACTATCATCAACATGGTCATCATGTTCAACCATAATTAACATTTTTAACAATATGCATATTGTCATTCATAGTCTACCATGCTCAAACCATAGTCAACCTCTTGATGTTATGATTTACCATAAAATTCAAGTCAACCACTTATAATAGTCAAATATTGTCAACCATAGTGAACCATAAGAACCCACATCAACCAAAGGAAACCATAATCAACCTTATCATCATGAAATTTGAAACCATTTTTAACATGTCCAACTATGGTCAACCATAGTCATCATGGCCAAACATTATCAATTGTAGAAAATGATAACTAACCATACTCAACCATTAACCATGTTCAACCACTATAAAGGTTTCCATTCATAGTCTATTGTGGTCATCCAAAGACATCCATAGTAAAACATGATAAACCATAGCAAACATGATCAACAATAACGAAACATTATCAACAATAACGAAACATGATCAAACATGGTCAACTAGATTCAAACATGATAAACGATAGTAATTCATCATCAACAATATTTAAACACGATAAACCATATTCAACCATGGTTAGCCATAGACATCCATGACCAATAATAATAAACCAAACTCATTGTGATAATCCTTAATCAACATCACAATGCAATATTTAACCATTTAAGAATAAGCCAAGCAAGATGAATGTTGTAGTGGGATATAACCATTGGCGAACATTGCAATCCAACATCACCATTCAACAACATTGTAGTGTGACATAACAAATTTTTAATGTCATGATGGAACAAAAAAATTCAATAATGTAGCAATTTGGCATAAGTAAACCAACTTGCATGTCACACTATGACATAAGCATTGAGAAATGTCACACTATAACACAACAAAATATGATTAATTGTCATCAACCATGTAGTCAACCATGCCCCCCCACTAAGCTTAGGTTAAGTATAACTAAACATTATAAAGTTCCATAATGATACATTGCATACTTTTATGATGTATCAGTTGGAGGAATTGGATATAAATTTTGATTAATATGACTTAGAATTTAGATAATGCAATATAATCATCGATGAGCATTACAATGTTACTTAACCATTAAGGATCGTTATAATCAAATGACATAAGTCAACCAAAATTAATATCACAGTTAGGAATGTTGCAATCCAAGATAAACCTTTAGGACCATGGAAAAACGCATTCAAACAAAATTTGTACTCTTCATCAACCAAGTTCAAATGTAGTCAACCATGGTCGACTATTCATCCATAGTCAAACATTATTAATGCACACACAAGTTAAGGATCATTGTGAAACATGTCAATCATACTCAATCGTCATCAACCATGGTATACCACAATCATCCACAATCAACCATGGAAAACCATAGATAATGATAGGTAACCAAAACAAACTGTGGTCAAACTAAAATCAATGACGCATGCCCCTTAATATGTGTGTAACAATTGAAGAATGTTGTAATGCAACAAAACCATAACCATTTATATACATGATAATGATTTCAATCTCTTACAATCACTAACACCACTACGAGACATCAAAACAATATATTATTTGATGTCATTTATTAATATAAAAAGTATTCATAATTTTTTATATATAGGATATCACAATATTAAAGTAAATTATAAAGGTAATGTCAAATTTCTAATATTGACCTAATAAAATTAGTTATTGCATAAATTTATTAAGGTATACAAGAACATTTCAATAAATGAATCCATAGTATCCCACGGGGAATACATTAGATGGTGAGTGGGTGAACAGTTATGGAACTCCTTGTGTAAAGTCACTGGTTAAAAACTCCATGGGTGTGATCCTTACAAAAAAAAAATAAAGTCATCCATAGACAAATGTGATCAACCATAAAAAATATGGCCAACAATAGTCAAACATGATAAACCATTGTAAGCCACATTCAAACATGATAAATCATAGTCAGCCATTAACAACCATGCCCAAAAATAATGATTCAAACTCAATATGAGAGAACTGTTAATGAACATCACAAAACAAAAAAGCACATGAGTGGTGGTACCATGGTTTAGTGACACTGGGTCACAACACGATCCCCTCATACACAAATTTTACACAGAGGCTCATTGAGCAGTTTGATTGAAAGGATCCAGAGGTACACTTTAGGGAGCTGGCATAGCTCAAGCAGACAGGGAGTGTAGATGCTTTTATTTCTGAGTTTCAGATGATAGCAATCATGGTCACAAATATATTAGAGATCATGTTGATTATGTTGTTCATTGAATCTCTCACTGAACCCTTATGGGGATGGGTCAAGCCTTATAGGCCCACCACCCTAGTAGATGCCATCAGACAGACTAGAGACTTGCAGGATGCAGTGCCAAAAAATAGGTTTCCTCCCAATACCAATGTTCCTATTAAAGATAAAGAAAGGAAACCATGGCCCAAGAAAGAATGGATGGACAATGATACCCGACAGGACCTTAGAAGAAAAAAGTTATGTTTCACTTGCCAGGAACCATGGATACCAAGTCACAGATGTTCAGGAAAAGGAAAGGCCTACTACATAGAGGCTTATTCCGATAGTGAGGAGGATGAGGATTACCAAGATCAGGAGTAGGGAGAGACAATAGAGACAGTTGTTGAGGGACAGGCCTCGGAAGGTGCCATTTCTACCATGATAGGGGTTCCTAGATTCCACACTCTTCAAATCAGAGGTACCATATAGGGCCATAGAGTGGGAGTACTGATAGATGGTGGGGCATCCCATAACTTTATTGATGTTGCATAGGTTAAAAAGAAAGACATTTAGACTGAGATCTTTGATGGGTTTTCGGTAGCAGCAATAGGTCACACCATGGAGTGTAGTTAGAGGATTCCTAAATTAAAGGTAACACTTGGGAATTATACAGTGATAGAGACATTCTATGTGGTAGATGTACCTGACATGAATGTGGTACTAGGATTTCAGTGGTTGTATTCCATAGGGAAGTATTCCACAAATTACCAGACCATGGAGATGGAGTTTATAGGGGAAGAAGGACAAAAGGTGGTATTGAGAGGGATGAATACCTATCCTCCCACAACAGTTACATCACATAAGATGGAGGCAGTACTCTAGTAGGGAGATATTGAGTGGGTTGCAGAGTGTATGGTTACCTTCAGGAAACCACCAGATGAGGCCACACAACATCCAGTAGATATAGAGGCCTTACTACAAAAGCACAGGGTAATATTCAGAGACCTTCCAATAGCTAGACCTTCATATAGGGAATTTGAGCACATTATTGAGTTAGAGGAGGGGACCCAAGCAGTTATCACCACTCCTTACAGACATCCCAAGAGGTATAAAGATGAGATCAAAAGTACAATCAAGGAACTACTCAAGCTGGGATACATCAAACCTAGCTCCAGTCCCTTTGCATCTTCAATAGTGCTAGTGAAGAAAAGGGATGGAACCTTATGCATGTGCATTGATTACAGGGCACTCAATAAGAAGACCATAAAGAACAAGTATCCCATCCCTAGGATTGATGAGTTAATGGATGAACTATAGGGGGAAAAGTACTTTTCGAAAATTGATCTCCGCTCAGGGTACCATCAGATTCGGGTCAGGGAACAGGATGTTCCAAAGACCACTTTCTGTTGCCACTACGGACATTATGAGTTTCTAGTGATGCCATTTGGGCTCACTAATGCACCAACTACTTTCTAGTCATGCATGAACCATATCTTCAGGACACAGTTGCATAAATATATTTGGGTATTCTTCGATGACATATTGATATACAGTCGGACTTGGGAAGAACATTTGAGACATCTTGATGAAGTACTTGGTATTCTACAGGAGCAGTCACTATATGCCAAAATGTCGAAGTGTGAGTTTGACATGCAAGAGATGTTGTACTTAGGACATGTGATAGGGGCCAACAGGGTCCAGGTGCACTTAGAGAAGATTTAGGCAATTTTGGATTGGCCTACACCTAAAAATGTGATGGAACTGAGGGGATTTTTGGGCCTTTGCACCTACTACAGGATGTATGTCAGCAGATTCTCACAGATGACTGCACCCCTCACAAATCTTACCAAGAAGGGAGAATTTAGTTGGTCATAGGCAGCACAACAAACATTCAATAAAATGAAGGAGGTAATGAGTTCATGCCCAGTATTCACTTTACCAAACTTTTCTCAATCCTTTTTGTTAGAATGTGATGCTTCAGGAGAGGGAATTGGGGCAGTTTTGATGCAGAATGACCACCCCATTACATTTGAGAGAAGGAAGCTCAAAGACTATGAAAGCCACTATTCGATATATGACAAAGAGATGTTAGCCATCCTCCATGCGCTAACCAAGTTCAAGTAGTACTTAGTGGGTGTCAGGTTCAAGGTTAAGACAGATCACAATAGCCTAAAATAATTCCTAGAGAAGAAAGAGATAAACGAGAGACAACAGAAATGGTTAAGTAAAATTTAGGCTTATGACTTTGAGATTGAATATGTAAAGGGGAAGAGAAATGTAGTGGCCGATGCACTTTCTAGACGACCAGCTACTTTATCCCTTATGAGCATCTCATCAGATTGGAGGTCTCATCTTTTCGTTGAGTACGCCAAAGATAAGTTTGCTTGCGAGCTATTGGATGGACAGATTCAGGATGATAGGTATAGGGTCATTGATGATATCATATACTACAAAAACAGAATCTTCTTGGTTCCAGAGTCTCCCCTCAAGAAGAAAATCTTATAGGCATCGCACGATTCACCATTAGCAGGGCATCAGGGGTTTCTCAAGACCTACATATAGATTAGAGAAAGTTTCTCATGGAAGGGCCTCAAGAAATATGTGATACAACATGTGAGGGAGTGCAGCTTGTGCCAACAAAACAAAATAGAGCACATCCACCCGACTGGTTTACTACATCCCTTACCTATTGCCGAGCAAAAATGGAAGAGCATTTCTATGGACTTCATTACTGGGCTGCCCAAGGTCCAAGGAAGAGACTATTTGTACGTAGTAGTGGATAGATTGACTAAGTTTGCTCATTTATTTTCCATATCATCAGATCGTTCAGTAGCATAGGTAGCAGAACTATTTTTCAGAGAGGTATTTAGACTCCATGGGTTACCCAAGACCATTGTCAGTAACAGGGAAAACAAATTCACATGAGCCTTTTGGAAAGAGCTTTTCCGGTTAGTGGGGACTGAGTTAGCCATGAGCACAAGTTATCATCCGCAGAGTGATGGGCAGACAAATATTGTTAACAAGTGGATTGAGGGATACTTGAGAAATTACATATTAGGTCAGCAGAGGACATGGATCAAATGGTTACACTTGGGTGAACATTGTTACAACACCACCTACCATATGACCATTAGGATGACCCCTTTCTGAGCCTTGTATGGGTATGATGCTTCCACTTTTGCATACCATATATTTGGCGATACCAAGGCCCCCAAGGCCAAAGAGTGGATTCAGAACAGTCAAGATATCCTCAAGATACTCAAGGAGAACATACAGGCTGCTTAGAATCAACCGAATATATATGCAGACAAGAACAGAGTTGACCGCAGTTTTGAGGTGGGAGACTTCATTTATTTATGCCTCCATTCTTACCAACAGTCATCTCTTAAAAAGAAAGGAGCAAAAAAACTCCAACCTCGTTTCTATGGTCCATACAAGATAATTCGGAAGGTCAAAGAGGTAGCATATGAGCTAGAACTACCCTCAGAGAGAAAGATTCATAATGTATTTCATGTCTCCAATCTCAAGAAGGTCATTGGTCAATAGATTGTTACATATTTTGAGCTGCCTCCCCTTGATGACAAGGGGCAATTGGTTTTTATTCCAGAGTGCATGCTAGAGGTGCGAGAGAGGAAACTGAGGAACAAAATCATCATAGATTACCTGGTTCAATGGAAATATCTGCCTATAGAGGAGGCTACTTGGGAGGCAGAACAAGTATTACAACACCCAAATTTACAATTGCTTGAGGACAAGCAAATTCGAGTGGGGAGGACTGTAATATCCTCTTCTACTTAGGCATTGAGGACCAACCCACTAACCTATGTGATTCTTGTAGGTTTGAGCGGGTACTGATAGTTAAGGAATCAGTCGAAGACTAATTCCATATATGGAAGATCTAGGGCATCGATATTATATCGCCATTGGGTCTAAGAGGGCCACTAGAGCCAAAGGCCACCTGCATGCATGAAATC
>LPNX010228548.1:292109-368568 GCA_001517045.1 Pseudotsuga menziesii | reverse complement strand
ACCAATGGTGCTAATGACTATAAATAGACTGGATGGACTCCCGATTTAGACATGACTCCTGATTTAGACATATGACCAAATTTGTACAAGGGAGGATTAACAATCCTAACAATCTAAGCATTATTTAATGATGCATGCACCTGATTAAGTCTCCATGTGCATGCATGCAAGTCAACTACATATTAGAAGATAAAGTGACCTAATTAGGTCAAAAGTTAGGGTTTTCACAATTGAAAGTTATAAAAGAAAGATAAAGTGAATGGAGAAGACACTTATGTGATTATTGATTTTTGGAGTCGAATTGGAGAGCTCGGCATGCTAAGTTGGGGTTGAGCACATGCTTAGCTAACTGGTTTATTTCGACAGTGAAATCTATCTACCCCAGTTCATCATCAGGTTGGATCATCTAGGTTCAACACTAGTTCATCATCAGGATATATTCAGCAGTTATTCCAGGAGGTTGATTATTCATCCAGCCAGAGGGTTTTCACCGTCACACCGTATCACCGTAGTCAAAGACAAAGCAATTCATTTTCCTACCTACAGGGCTCAGAAATTCTACATGTCACTTCCATTCATTCCGGAGCACCTCCATCACCCCTCCCCTGAAAGAAGGGTCGTTCAGCTTGAGTATCAAGCAAGATATCATCAGTGCTCCCATTTCTAGAGGTGCTAATCTACATGGGCTTGAGGAGGCATTCATGTTTTGGGCTAGCCTTCCTCTGTTTCTTCCACATGCTGATTCCATCATCATCATAGGGGTAGTATAACCCTAGTACACATCATCTGGGCTTTCAGAGGAAGCTTATTTATTATTCTGGATCTTATATAGTTTGAGAGGAGGGCGCAGTCACCTATGGAGGATGACTTAGTGTATCTCATGATTCCTCTGGCTTAATCTTTGCATGTTGGGACCAGTCTCTTCATCATCAGCTGATCTATATATTGGTATGTACATGCATTGATTTCTCCTATTTTATAGCATCTCGGTATTTTTCTAGGGCACATATTTGCATGCAATTGCATGCATGTAAAGTGTGGGGTTTTCTTTCCTATTTGATTAAGGAATAAGTTTATTAGCCATCTATAGTATACACATAAACATGAAAATATCACTTTGGGATACTACAGTTGGCAATGTTATATTATGATACTTGGTAACCAATTGCCCATATTTTCCTATTGGTATGTTGTCAGCTTTAAGGTTCTGTAAGGATAACTCAACCTCAGAATGTCTCTCATAATCCATTGGCCCCATTTCTTTGAAAATATTTTTTATCCTTGTCCATATCTGGAAAGTGGATTTAGGTCTTTCAAAGGTTTGGTCACCATTTAGTATTCCTTCTATCTCCTCCTCTTGCTTTGTATTTCTCTTCTCTTTTAGTGTATTCATGTATTCCTCTTTATAGTAGAATTATGAGTTTCCATCCCATAATAGAGATAATCCCAACTTTGTAGCTCCATTAAACATGGTATTGAATGATTTGATATCATCTTCTAGGATGTTTATGTTCTTCTACATTACCTTGTACAATGTTTGCTTCAAGATCATCCTTTTTTCAATTTTGATTACTTGTGTCATGTTATTTAATTTCATCTCATCTAACGGCTTATTAGTTTTTCTATTCATGTAATCAATGGTCTATATTTCCTAACTATGCTTATCTCCTAAGGTCGAAACTTCCAACTTCGTCTCATTAATGGATGACTTGTATATCTCCATTTCAACTGTCATTAGGTCCATAAAATCCCACTTTTCATTGAATATTTGGGCCATTCTATTCCATATCTCCTATGTGGTTATTTTCAACAACTCTTCCCCTTGATAATCTATCTTTAATGATATCACTTGAATTTTTAATTCATCATCTTTTTTATTGAGATATTTTCTAGTTCCATAATTATAATGTTCTTATGGGTAACATCATCTTCGAGACCTTTTATTTTGATATGAATGTACTTTTCAATCTTTGCTGGATTGGATGCAGTTTGATATTCATCCATAGAATTTACATCAACCACTTCAACTAATGATGGATGGGTTACAGTCTCCTATACATTATGCTCTGATGATGTTTGAACAAGTGCTTTTTTTGTAACCTATAAAGTTATTATGGATGGTGGTACACTTTATTTTATATTTGCTTTATTAAAATCCAGAGTAGTTATGTGAGAGGTTAACTCATTTACCTCGTTATCTATCTCTTCCACCTCAGCTCTTTATTTTACCACAATAGCTAATCATTCTTCTTTTTCTCTCTCTACTTGGTAGATTTCAGTTGTTTACACTAGGTTTACATTTGGTATTTTCAACTGATTTTTAATAATTTCAATTTAATTTTCCTTCTTATATATCAGTGATTTAAGTTGAGATCCATCATTTGGTTTGGCACTCAATGCCACTATTTCCTCTTCAATATCTTTAATGGTCAATTGCTTGTCTCTCATTGTCCACTTTTTTGCTTTTAGGAGGTCTCCCACTGTGTTTATGGATTGTATTATCCTTTTCTCTATCTTCGTGGTTTTCAACACCTCTGCAAATATCATATCACTATCTTGCTTAAATAAATATACTTTATCTATATTTCCAAACAAATACCAGTTTATTACATCGTCTTCAACTCTATAATCCCTTAAACTATTGGGTCTTGGCACCATTCACTCAATCACTGAATACATGAAAGTGTCATCTACATCGTCTACCACTATCAACAATATTTTTTGAGCAGACATAGCATGCATCCTGTCTTCATTTGTTCCATGCACACTTTATTTTATGATTTCTCTGTAAAAAGATTGCAAATATGTTTGTAATAGTACAGGTTTTGTTGGAGTGATAGCTATGGATTTATGAGATACTGTGAATTCCAAGGATGGATATGGAATGAACCTGGTTGGTGTTTTTCCTTATAGTATCGATGGATTATATATCTAACCAAATTCCTTAGATACTATAGCCTCAATTTCTTTTATGGCCAATGCCTTAGCTACTTCAACTGGATCAATTCTTACCCTTTTGGTTTGAGGATTTTTGTCTTCTTGATCAACATCCATGTGCTCTACTCCTCTCTTTTTTCTTTCTACCTGTTCGAGCTCAGTTGATACTATTGCATCCTTTAAAATCTTATCAACCTCCTCCCATCTATGCATATCTGCAATGCTTATCAGATCTAGTCTAGGTGTAGGTTCATAGGATAAATTTTTAATGTCTAGCCTTTGCATTGATATCACTCCATGGGGATCATCAGAAACCACTTCAACCTTATCAAAGTTGATATTCTCTAGGAATATCTCTAGGTAGTGTATAACACTAAGGTATTTGACTTGGAAGCACTAGGCCATTTGGACCAAATTGTGATGAAAAGTTTATATGTTTTGTTGGAAAATGTTATTTCACGTATCGTCAGAATTGCAATGAAAAGCCCAATTTTCATGGAAATGGCGATAACAATTGGTAAATTTGGAATACCAACGTCGTAATTGCAATTGAGGAACAATTTCCCATGTCTGGATCTTCTTCAAAGAATCAATTTCATATATCGTAGCATTTTCCCATTTAGGAACTCTCTTAGCGTCGACATAAGTTTGAGAATCACAGGTTTCAAAAACACATTCCATTATCGTAACTCTTCTATTTCTTTTATCATGGGTTTTTCGACTAATACTAGCATCTCCAACATCGATTCCCGCAACTTCAACTATTTTAGCATCCCACCTAGGTAAAAATAACGGTGGTTATTTAGGTTGGTGATTGTCAGCTGAATGAGTCATTTTTTCAGCATCTTCATTAACATTAGACCAACTACCAGTCAAACCATCAGTATAATTCATCGGTCTGGTTAAAAATCCAAAAGGGGGAACAATCAATCCAGACTCTTCCAGAATGTCAAATGGATAACTGTGTAATAGACTAGACGAGAAATTCAAAATATTATTATGTCAAACTGTTTCATCAAAGATCATATTCTTGCTCAAAATGATATTTTCTTTGATAGGTTCAAATAGTCGATAGGATTTTGATTCATCAAAATAGCCCATCATGATGTAAGCATGATTTTTTTCATCTAGTTTCTTCCTATAGTTATCACTAGTATGTGCCCAAGAAACACATACAAATGTTCTGAGGTGTATGACAGAGGGTTTCCATCCATTCCACTTCTTGAATTGAGATATCTCGATGGTAGCTCTAGGAAAAACAAGGATTAGGAGATAGTTTAAACAATATACAACTTCTTCCCAAAATTTACTTGAAATATAATTGGTTTGTAGTAGGCATAAAGGAATTTCCTCCAAAGTTCAATTATTCTTCTCTATAACTCCAATCTACTAAGGGGTGTGAGGGATATATCTCTACTAAGCAATACCACTGTGCAAGAGATATTGTTCAAAATGTAGACTCACATATTCACCACCATTATTAAAAATCAAACATTTGATGGGTATGTGGCATTTCTTTTCAGGAAATTCCCTAAATTGTTTCAATCTTTCAAAGACATGACTTTATTCTTCCATAAATATACATAAAAAAATCTAGAGAAAAAATCAATAAAGGTAAGCATATACTCTGCACCTTCTAATGAGAGTTTTTCATGCAAACAAATTCACATTGAACAAGTTCTAGTTGGTTCTTTGCTTTCCATACTTTCCTGGAATCAAAGGGTTCTTGATGATTCTTTCCAAGCACACATACTCTCCAAACTCCATAAGGTCGAACAATATTTGGGAGACTAGAAACCATATTGTTATTTACCATCATATTATAACTTAAAAATTCATATGTCCAATTCATTCATGCCAAATTTGGATTTTGTTTCCATTATGAGCAATGAGTATCATTAGTCTAGTCGGCCAAATTTGTCGGGGAGAATCATAGAAATTGTAAAGTCTGTGTTTGGGATATAAAAATATTGAAACAACATTTTCTCCACTAACCCTCATATCCTTTATGATTAAGCAATCTGACCAATACTCAACATTCTTCTTTGTCTGTGTAAGTTGAGTAATCGACAACAAATTAGCACTCAAGATAGGAACATTATAGACATTTTATCTTCAACCATGCTAGAATTCAACATCGCCACTTCAAGTAACTATGAGAGAATAATCATCAACTACATTAATCTTTTGTTCTAGATCTCCACATAAGGAAGCAAACAAATAAACTTCCTTGTTGATATAATGAGTACAACCAGAATCGACTATCCATTTTTTCTGAGTTGTATGGGTATGTAATTCTTGGGAAGTGCTTATATAGAAGGTGATATTTTCAGCAGGTTGGTTGATCGACTAACCAGTCAATGCACTATCATTGAGGTGGTTTACCTTTTCCTCAAATTCCTTTGTCTTTTTCCAACAAGTTTTCTTGACATGGTCAACTTTTCCAAAATAATGATCATTTTTCTTCTTTTGATATTCTTCATCGATGATGGCTCTCTAGTATTTTTTTTAGTAGGTCGGTTGATACATTTTGGTCAACAATATGATTGACCATGTTCTTTATCATTTTGATTGATATTTCCTTTGAGTAAGTAAGCTTGTTCTTTGGTACTAAGCCTCCCTTCTTCAAGCAAATTTTGAGTGGTCTTTAATGAACAAATAATAGAATATATCAAAGGTCAAATCCTTATTGTCTTACTTGTGAGACATCCAACTAGAATGAAAGGAGGAGACTAAGAAATCATATTCCTGGTGTCTTTAAATTTACTAGAACCATCTCACTGATTTTTCCATCCTTCTTTGGTAAATCCTTACCACATTCTCCAAATTTCAAATACAAATCCTTAATGCGAGCTAAAATGTACTCAATATCATCAACAAAAAGAATTTCTTAAGAGACCAACTCTTTCTCTATTTGCATTACTTGAATTTCATTAACCATGTTGAACAACGAGTTCATATTATTCCAAATGGAATTAGAATAGTTGATCCCACTTGTATGAAATAAAATATCCCTTTAAATGTAGGTGGTGATGACCCAAATATCCTCATCCTTCTTTCCATTGATGATAAACTTAACATCGACATCCATGAGATCTATAATAGAAACCTTCGTATACTTCCATGGTCCCTTTCTCTTCAACAATGTCTCCATATCTAGAATCGATATTGCATAATTGTGTCCATTTAGAAGAACATGTTCTATATTGGAAGTAATCCTTCTAAAAAACTAGATATGATGTTCATCCCAGAGTGAAGCAATTTTTGATCCAACTTAGCATGATCCACATGCAACAGACTACGTCAAAATCAATTTATATGATACCATGTTGGGGGAATCTATTCACCTTGAACCATAGAACATAAAAGAAAATATAAAAAGGGAAGACCATTCCAATAATATAGGTGGTGTTTAAATACAACGTTACAACAATTAAGCACGGTGCATTCTGATTAGAATATCATAATACATTATCACAATGAATATAATGCTGCTTAAACACAACATATATGGTCATTCTTTTATAGTCTCTATATCTAACAAAATACCTTAAAGTGAGGAATATTTAGTCCACAAATAGGGGTCATTTGTTCTAATCATTTCCACAAAATATGCAATGTCCCATAGTTTAGTCGGTTGTCGTATTCAACTGAACGCAACCTCATCGACCATAGAATTGATCCTTTGACTCTTCCAATTAATCGTCATGTTGACTACTTTTCTAGTCAAATGTTGTCTATTGAATGACTATATTTATAATATCCGAGAGTGTGATGAGCCTACATAACCTTAATTTCCAATAGTTCGAAATATTAAGCCACCATATTGAGGAACATGGCTATCATCTTGGGTGTCTCACCTAAGAATATATATGTATTCCTCAAGTATATGGTGGTTATACATAGCCATTTATGAAATCAAGCAATTCTATTCAATCCGAGGACAATTGACAAGGATAGTTTGAAATCACAATGCCTGGAAAATAAAGGTCATAATAACGGACAACCAAGTGGTTCCAAATAGAAAGAAAACAAATAATTTTACAAGGAAGAGAAGAAGAAGAAGTGAACAGGAATATATAATAAGACTACAGCTATAGAACATCAGTGCAAGGATTCAAAAAATCATTATAACCATTGCAACATTTATTTTCACATTGAATACAAGTTTTGGAAACTACATTGAGAGCTGAACCTTAAGAACGACAAGAAGAATTCTAACAAGGAGAATCTTCTAGTCAGAGATCCAAGTAGAGAGGTAGAGAACAACTCATATGTCGATGAGAAGACATTCTGCACTTTAGTGTAGAAGGAGGTGAATTTGAGTAGTATTCATCACAACTAAGAGAAGGAGATGGCACTACTCTTCCATATAAAGTCGCATATCAATAACACCAAGGTAGACTCTCTATTCAATTCTAGTTCACAAGACAATATCATAGTAGAATATATGGTATGCAATATTGGATTGGAAGTGCATGATCACCCTAAACCCTATCCATTGGGATGTCTAAATAAAAAGATGAACCTTAGGGTCACAAAATAGTGCAAGATTATATTTTCCATAAGTGTTGATTATATTGATTAACTAGAGGTCTAAATGTAGTACCCCTTGATGTTTTCCGTGTAGATTTTGGAAGATACTACATATATAATAGGGATGTGATCTTCATGAGAAGAAAAAACCAATACTATTTGATCAAGGATGTGAAATATTTCATAATAAGAGTGCACAAAGGTATATTGAGGATCTCACTGGTAAGTTCCAACCTAATGAAAATGATGATAACTTCAAGTAGAATGTTTTTGTTGCTTCTCTTAAGACATAATGAACAAGAAGATGAATCTATAAAAGTAAAGGAATCCCTGGAGAGATGTACCAAAGAGTTGAAACACTAGTTTGAGAGCCTTTTTAGGCCTATAGAGAAGGGTTTTAGTAGACTAGAGGAGTACCTCCTAATAGTTAATTGGACCACAAGATACAAATACTTTCATATTCTCCATCTTCAAACATGACTATATATATAGTTTGTCTAGAAGGAAGAAAATTGAATAAGCAATTGCAACAACAATTGGATCAGGGAGTAACTCAACCAAGAATTCACATTGTGGGTCACCTACTATCATGGTACCCAAGAATGATGGGACTTAGAGGATGTGTATCGAATACAAAGATCTGAATAAGATCACCCTTAAGAATTAATACCCTCTACCCACGATTAATGACTTTTTAGATTAGTTACAACATTCCAAGTATTGTACCAACTTGGATCTGAAATTAGTATACCTCTAGGTACAAGTGAAATAAGAGGGTGCTTGGAATACCATTGTTAAGCCTACGCAAGGTCTATATGAATGGTGTATTGTGTCCTTTCTTAGATTGATTTGTTATAGTGTATTTGGATGATATATTGGTTTATAGTGATACATGGGAAGAGCCTATATCATATCTAAATCAAGTGTTCAAGCTCTTCAAAAAAAAATCAACTACTAGAAAACAATAAGAAATATGAATTTTCTTATCAGTGTTTGGTTTGTTTAAGGATATGTGATCAGATGAAGGAGAGATTAAGATTAATCCTACAAATATGTGAGTCATAACTAAGTGTATTACTCCTACAATTCTCATTGAAGTTATCATACTTTTGGGGGGGAAACAATCCTTAGGAAGTGTATAGCTTCATTTTCGGTTGTGGTTGAACCTCCCCATTTCATAGTAGCTAGTAAAAAGGGGTTCTAGTGTTGGAATAATTAGTCTAAATCCTCCGAGGAGATAAAAAAAAAGAATAGTTATGCACCAGCTCTCACATTTCCTAATTTGAAGAAGCCTTTCAAGTTGGCGATAGATGCAAGTGTGTATTTTATGCGAGCGGTTTTGATGCAAGGAGTGAGGCTAGTATTCTATTGTTTTGAATTGTTCCATTGCGGAGTCCTAAAATACTCTACTTATAAAAGGATCTCTATGCATTAGTTCAGGTTATTAAGAAGTGGAAGCACTACCTAATGGGAAAAGAAACCATCTGTTATGTCCCCATATTTTTTGACATCAAAGTGTTGACCATGCCTAACAAGTTGGGTGGTCAAAGATACATTAATTACCTCACCTAGGGAATTTTGTCCAAATATTATTTATGAGGAATTAATTAATTAGTCTATGAGAAATGTTGCTAAATAAACATTATTGAGGCATGTATTTAATTTTTATTTATCATTAATATTTATTATGAAAGTAACATGTGGAATTGATCTTTCCATGTCATGCACAATTGGAAATCCAATTTTCCAAGGGAGGAGATTAAAAAAGTTGAAATTCTATGACAAAAGCAGTCAGAGAGAAAAGGGAAAGTCCCCAAAAGTTATGACAAAAGTTGTCATAACAAAATAACGAAATTTTTGGAAAATGAGGGTGAAGTTTTCTTTTGGAGACTCAGAAAAGATGCCAAAAAAAAAGAAGGAAAGTTTTGACAAAGGAGGGTGTAGTTTCCTTTTGGAGACTCGGTCTCAAAAGCAGGGAAAAGCATACAAGCTGTAAGGGATAAAAGTAGAAACTCTTTGAATAAAGAGGGATATTTTCTAATTCATATGGATTACTTGGACAAGGAAACATCTCCACATGGCCCCTACATTCTAATTTTCTCAAGGAGGGCCCATGACTTGGATAGGGTTAGGGATTTAGGTGTTGACTTGCTCTCACAGGTCACCTATTGCCTCTACTTGCTAAACAGGTCACCCAGATTTATATTAAAGGTAAATTCAAGCTCATTCACATAGTTTGGTTTATTGTTTTACTCATCTATGCTTATGTGAGCATGCCTTTCTGAGTGATTTTCCTTAGACACTTGGGAGATGATCCCCAAACGTTCCCTTCCCCACTCCTTCATTCCTATTCTATTCTATTTGCAGATACAGAGCACTTGAGGTTCATCCATTGAAGTCCTATCAGACATATTTTTCATCCTCCATCACATTCAGGTCAAGCTCCAGTGAATCCCATGCTTCACCTACGTTCTCAACCCTTCTCTGGTCATATTTTGGGCCTCCTTCCCACCATTTTGGAGTATCCTTATGTAATGGAAAGTATATCAAATGCTATCTGATGTATAATAACTGATAACTCTTTCATTTATATTTATCAGGTCAAAACAATTATGTCCCTGAAGTTTACCTTCTATGTTTCACATAAAAGGCTTGATTTTTCATTGTAATGGGGGGAATTGATCAATCTAGTACCACAAGGAATAATAAAATGTTGTGCGAATGATTTGAATGGTTTTACATTTTCATTGAAGTAGTATTAGTCTCTTTAATACTTCATATGTAGTACATAAGTCAATTATGAATTCTCTGCTTTATTTTGCACCCTAGCTAGAATGCTAGTTGTAAATGACTATGTTTACCATATTCTATAAAATGAGTTATGTCCACTCAAATCCAATTATTTAAGTTCCCATGGATTAATGACAGACCCACCTTCACATACATAACTCCAGATAATATTTTACTTGGGGTTGTACTGTCATTTGGGATCCTGAAATTGCCAATTCTTCGCTAAACCCTCCAGAAAACTCCAAATATATTAGAAAATATCCCAAATAATAATTTATGTTGTATTAATTCCTGATAACACCTCTTCACTTTTCCCCAATCCCCTGGTCGGAAGTATGGAAGGAATTTCTCTAGTTTCATGGTTGGGTGACCTAGAAGCATGGGAGTGGGTTTTTGCATAGAGGACTATGAAACCTGAATGGTCCCTCATATAAATGTGTTATGGGAAAGGAATTAAATGTTATGAAATTACTAATTTTTTTTCCCACTTCCTACTCCCATGTCTACAAATTTCCCCTGCAAAACACCTCGATTTTCCTAGTCTGAAGATGCACTTAGTGGTTATAATTCAATATCAGAAATTTTAATTTTAATTTGCAGCAATAGTTAGTGTTAAGCTCTGCATATCAGACTTGTGGCATTACAGTGGTATCAGAGCACTTTCCTCCACTCCTATGGAAAGAAGGCTCTCTGTTGACTAACATTCCATATCAGTAAGTCAAAGTTGCAACCATGAGGTTGCTACCAATGATTGAAGAAGACATTGAGCAGTATGATGACCAAGATTATGAAGAGACCACATGCAATACTTCATATATATTATGTAGGGGTGATTTTTATGATTTCTTGCCTCCATATCATGATGAATCCATTTGGAAGAAATCTACTAGTGTCGATGGTCAAGTGTTCAATGGGAAGAACTCTGAGAAATATTCCCAGTATTTCATGGAATACTATGCCTTGAAAGAAGAGATAAGGGAGGTATTATATTTTTGATATTTATGTACTATGGAGATACAAAATCTATTCAGATATCCCCACTATGGGAAAAACATAAAAAATATTTCATACATGGTTAATGAAGTGTTCCATAAAGTGGAGACTAGTGGTTTGCCACCTGGAGCAAAGAAGGAAGATTCATCAAAGCCATTTGATTTCCCAATCTTTAGGATAATGTTTGGTTTTTCTTCTAAGAGAGTGTCGAAGAGCTGTGAGTTGAGGACCACTCAAGATGAAAAAGCCTCAATTTCCTTGAAAGAAGATGAAGGGAATCCATGTGCGGATGAAGACCCAACAATAAAAAATATGGTTGTTGGTAGTGTGGAGAATGAATGCACTTCCAAATTCTTTGTGGGTGATCTCCAGATCACTGATAGATATGTTTTATCATGTGTGGGTGGAGAGACACCTTTTGTATCAGATCTAGATGCAAAGGGAGGTTATATATCAAAATTACAGTCACCTTTGGAGCCACATATGGAAGAAGAAAACAAGGGCACACTACTTTGGTGTGAACCAGAAAATTTAGTGGAGGAACGAGCCACCTTAGTATCACTTCAAGAAGATGGAAAGTTGAAGAACATGGACAATAAAATTTCTGGTTTTTGCAGCATCCATGTACACCTACAACCATATGATCCATGTAAAGATAAAAATTCTTCACTTGCATCGGAGGATTGCAAAAGGAAGGCCAATTATGAGGGAGATAAATTCACTCCTAGTTTCCCTATTGGTGATCACACAATCAGTGAAAAGAAGACTGAGGGTGTCAATGGTGATGAGATGGTGAATGAATATTTTGGATAAGATCCAATAGAGGAAGGAATATCATATCTGAATTAATCATCTCAACTTCCCAATGAAGTGGAAGATAAGCCCCCACCATCTAGGTCTGAATGAGAAAAATTGAAGGATAAAAATATGATGCAGGAAGATAAACATAGTTGATATTTTTGCACTCTCTTGTAGCAAGATGAAGTTGAATCCACATCAGAAGTGAGGCTTGAAAATGGTAAGAATTCACATCCCCCTATCATTAGTGATAAGGTCCAAGAACCACCTAGTCTTGCAACTAGGAAAGAATAATTAAAGAATCATGAAGAGAAGTGCAAGCTACTACAAGGTATTTGCAGTGAAGGAGAGGGTGAAGTTTCCCATGAGCATAAAGAGAAATATGTTGTACACATGGAAGACATAACTGAAATCTTTATTGATGAGGATTGTGCAATAAACGAGCAGGGTGTTCGTTCACTTGACCCTACCAACAATGTTGTAGAAGAACAATCCAGAGGGATAAGAAACACTATCTACATGATTGAAAGAGTTCCTACTGATGGGTGCTCAAATTTCATTGAGACATCTATGGAGGGATTTCCACCTCTCTATGTTGGTGACATAGAGATTTCCCTTGAAGAAAAGGTCCCAATATCAACTTCCACTTCACCACTAGAGTTCCATGAAGTTGATACTAGAGAGAGGGAAGAATAAGAGGCTCATCCGCAAGAACCTAATTTTCTTGCAGGGTCACTAAAGATGAGTGAGTGAAGAAAAAAAGAGGCCCTACACACTCTCCATAGAGCCTCTATATTGCTGACAAATATATGTTGGAAGTGGGAGGAGAAATCTTCCATTGAAGACATGGAGAAGTTTCAGAAGGCCATGACAAGCACCAAAGGTAATTTCCTGCAGTTCCTTTCTAATAGAGACAACCTGCTTGAGCTTGTGGAGTTATTGTATGGAGAATCCTTGAAGGACGAATAAGTGATCTGAAATATCACACAAGAATTATTGACCACCCAAGATTCCTTGAATATCACTCAAGGTGCACTCAAAGAATCCAAGATGGAGATAGAGAAACTTCATGAGAATGTGCAAAGATCTCACCTACCCTCCTACACACCATTCAACCATCTTTAAAAGGCTTATTGTAGTCTTGAACATATGGAGGAATATAATGAGATGGTGTATTAGGAGATGCACTTGGTTTTTCATGTGCTTGAGAATTTTTCAAACAAGCCTGATCAGAACCAAGCACTTAACCTTTTCCATAGAAAACTGGAGCTATTTTCTGGAGAGAGTCTCTTCTCCATGGAAGAGATAGATGAGATCACCTCAGTTGGATCATCCATTGAGGAAGAAGATGCAGCTGTAAGTTTGGTGAATAATTAACTACAGAGATATGATTCACAATTCTACCCACACTTCTATTTCAGCCTCATCAAGTGAGAATGAAAATTGGGAGAATGAATTTTCCTTGTTGGTGCAACAGGAAGAGCTGGAGGATTTCCTAGTTGTTCATGGTGCCATGCTAAATGCACCATCACCCTCCCAGCAGCCACATAGGAACATATTTATGTCACTTGATTCCATTCATCCACATATGGATTGGGTGGAAGATTACATGTCACACATGGAGTCTTCTTGCAAAAAAATTTCTGCACATGATCAGTGGAAGGAAGATAAGAAAGCAAACTACCAAGAGAAGCTGTTGAAGAAAATATCTTGCATAAGGTGGTATTTGTTGAGGAAATACACATATTTGGATAGATGCTTGCATCCTTTGACTAGTGGAAGAGAGTTGATCCATCATAAGTGTCCACATGGACCTTTTGGTTGGAGTGTAAATACTTTCTCAAGTTGGATGAGAGGACACTTATTTGTTTTTCTTTCTTTGATTTTTTGAGATAATTGTGATGGATCATCTTATTGTGAGAAATCTAAGAATATTTGGCTATGGGAGGATGCACATAATTATCTTGGGACATGTGAATCACACCTACATCATTGCAGAAACATCATTGTGAGATTCAATGCTGATGAGGATCAAGCACATAAAGCACTTTCTGTCGGGTGGGGAAATCTCATAGATTTTGAATTTTGCATTGATAATTTCCAATTTTTAGTGCAATGGTATGATTTCTACATCATGAATCTTTTTTTCTATGATGATATTTTTTTATGGTGGATACTAATGTTTGGATACTTACAGTTGAGGAAATGGGATCCAGGAAAAATTTTGTCTGATAAGTGGTGGTGGAAGGAATTCTCACTGAAGCGAGTGCAACTCAAGCAATGGGACCATGGAATTTCTTATTTTTTTAGAAAATTTACATGTTGGCTTGATGAAGAAAGACAAATTTTTTTGCACATGCGTTCATGCTCCAGTTCTCCTAAATGGTGGACAAAATTGCAGCACTTTGGAGTGCTTCTGCTTGAGGACAATCATATTTGGAATGGGAGGACTTTCATGTCCCCATATTTTTGGAAATCAAAGTGTTGACTACGCCCAACACATTGGGGGGTCAAAGATGCATAATTACCTCACCTAGGGAATTTTGTCCAAATATTATTTATGAGGCATTAATTAATTGGCCTAGGAGATTGTTTCTAAATAAAAGTTATTGAGGCATGCATTTAATTTTATTTATCATTAATATTTTTTGTGCAAATAACATGTGGAAATGAGCTTTCCATGTGAGGTACAATGGGAAATCCAACTTGCCAAGGGAGGATATTAAGAAAGTTGAAACTCTATGACAAAAGCAGTCATAATGAAAAGGGAAAGCGCCCAAAAGCTCTAACAAAAGAAAGAATTTTTTTGCAAAGGAGGGTGCAGTTTCTTTTTGGAGACTCAAAAAAGTTGTTAGAAAAAAATAAGGAAAGTTTTGACAAAGGAGGGTGTAGTTTCCTTTTGGAGAGTTAGTCTCGAAAGCAGGGAAAAGCATAAAAGTTGTAAGGGATAAAAGTAGCAACTCTTTGAATAATAAGGGAGAATTTATAAGTCATATGGATGAATTGGATAGGGAAGCATATCCACATTCCCCCTACATTCCAATTTGGTCAAGGAGGGCCCATGACTTGGCTAAGGTTAGGGATTTAGGTGTCAAATTGCTCTCAGAGGTCACCTATTTACTCTACATGCTAAACAGGTCACCCAGAGTTCTATTAAAGAAAAATTCAAGATCATTCACATATTTTTTTATTTATATATGCTTATGTGAGCATTCCTTTCTGAGTGATGTGCCTCAGACACTTGGGAGATGAGCCCCAAACCTTCCCTTCCCCACTCCTTCATTCCTATTCTCTTCTATTTGCAGGTATGGATTTCTTGAGGTTCAACCATTGAATTCTGATCAGACATATTTTTCAGCCTCCATCATGTTCAGGTCAAGCTCCAGTGAAGCACATGCTTCACCTACGCTCTCAGCCCTTCTCTGGTCATATTTTGGGCCTCTTGCCCACCATTTTGGAGTCTCCTTATGTAATGGTCAGTATATAAAATGATATATAATGTATAACAGCTGATAAATCTGTAATTTATATTTATCAAGTCGAAATAATTCTGTCCCTAAATTTTGCGTTCTCATTTTCACATAAAAGGCTTGATTTGTCATTGCAATGGGAAAAATTGATCAATCTAGTGACATAAGAAATAATAAAAGGTTTTGGGAATGATTTGAATGGTTTTGTATGTTAATTGAATTGGTATTAGTCTCTTTCAGACTTCATATACAGTAAATAAGTCAATCTATTACAAATTCTCTGCTTTATTTTGCACCCTAGCTAGAATGCTAGATTTAAATGACTAGTTTTACCATTTATGCTATAAAATGAGTTATGTCCACTCAAATCTAGTTATGTAAGTTCATGTATATCACTTAAAGACCAAAATTCCCATAAATAACTCCATATAATATTTTATTTTGGTCCATACTGTCATTTTGGATCCTCCATTGTGCAGGGTCTCACTAGGCTAAAATTGCCCGAAATTGCCAATTCTTTCCTAAACCCTACAGACAACTACAGATCTATTAGAAATTATCCCAAATCATATTTTATGTTGTATGAAGGACTGATAATACCTCTTCACTTTTCCCCAAGCCCCTGGTTGGAAGAACGAAAGGAATTTCCCTAGTTTCACGGTTGGGTGACCCAAAAGCATGGGAGTAAGTTTGTGCATAGAGGAGCCTGAAATATGAATGGTACCTGATATAAATGTGTTAGGGTAAAGGAATTTAATGTTTTTAAATTACTCTTTTTTTCTTCCCACTGCCTACTCCCATGTCTGCAAATTTCCCCAGCGAAACACCTTGATTTGCCTAGTCTGAAGATGCACTGAGTGGTAATAATTCAATATCAGAAATGCTAATTTCATTTGTAGAATTAGTTAGCGTTTAGGTATGCATATAATAATTGGAAAATTACACTATCATTCACATTGATTTCCAATATTTACAGTATTTCTAGGCCCTGAGTAAGCTATAACAAACATGACACTACAAGTGGATGAGATTTTTACAACAATTCCATCTAACAATTCAAAAAAATATGACAAACATGCTCTCAAGGACACCTACAATGAATATCATAGCTTTGGTTACTTTTATAAATATGTTCCCTTTCATCCATGATGCACACAAGGAGGAATACACAAAATATGGGGACTTCAAGAAGGTATTTCAACACCTACAAGGAGAATCCCATGTAGAAGAAGGTGATAGTGAGGTTGACTATAATGTATGGAATGGGTTACACTACAATTTGGATAATATATATCTTCCTAAAGATGAAATATTTCAATTCATGATAAATTCTCACATCACCAAATTTGTAGGGAATTTTGGTGTTAGGAGGACAGTTTCTAACCTAGAAAGGTATATTTATTTCCATAGAATGCAAGAGGATTAGTTTCCAGCTTGAAAATTTGTAGTTAGAATACAAGCAAGCCTAGTAATTTGAAGAAAGGACTATACCATCTGTTACTTGTTCCTACAAACCATGAAAGACCATCTCCATGGATTTTGTGGGTGGTATTCCAACCACCAAGAAGGGAAATGACTATTTATTTGTGGAACTTATCAGATTAAAAAATATGTGCGTAGTTAATGAATACTTAAATGACTTTATTAACTTGTATATTAATAACTTAGCACTCATTATCTATTTAGCATCAATGTATATTCAACTTATGTATTCACAACAAGTTACACAATTGTTTAACATGAAGGTATTGGTATAACGATACTAGCATACATATGCAAAGTGTGCATGCGTGGCCAGTGCATGCACAAGAAATACATGTAATATAAACATACATAAAATTTCCTACGCATAACTATTAACTAATACTAATAATCCTTCATGCAATTAGAACAAGTATACATAATCATAACATTACTAAAACATCATTGATTATTTTATGAGTTAACCTTATAAGATTTCATATCATCATTTTTATGTTTACATTGGTTTAATCAATCAAGTACAAGGAAGAGTACCTACTACCACGAAATTGGTATCATTGAATCCCCAACCCTTAATAGTACTAGCTAACAATATCCTCTCATTCTAACCTACATCAACATCCTATATCCTTCCTCTACTAGTATAGAAGTGGATTTCGGCTTCATTGACCTGACCACATAAGAACCTGAGAACGATAACATCGACTGAATAGTGGACCTAGCCTCTCCTAGTAGGCATCCGATCGTCATCATCAAAACAACTTGGGGAGCTTGTCTCAGCATGACCCTCCCATGACCTCGAGTATTATAGTAACATAGGGTGGGAAATACATCCATCCCTCTCAACATACTGGACCTCTATACCTTATCGAATCATACTTTCTTGCTATCAAGGTTATTGGCTTGTGTCATTGTATCATCAATTTTGGTTTCTAAGGTTTACTTCATACACACGTTATTACTCCACATATCATATCAAGTACTCGACTATCACATAGCCCCTTTGTCCTGTGGGTTAGCTTTCACCCAAAATACATAATTATAACAAATATTTCCTTTCAATCATCAATTTATCCTCATCATCATTATTCATTCTTATAGAAACAAAATATATCTAAGGTAATTGAACATATAATAATTCAAGTGATCATATCATAGAAATGGTGTCCACGTACCACATTGCTTTTCATTAATGGAAATAAATGAAACGTATAACTATGGTCATAAATAAACAAAATTTTCGATAACAAACATAGTAGCTGCATAAACATAGTAACATCATAATCATAAAGGCATCATAAACATAGTGACAACATATATTCTATTCCAACATGCCGTAAATATAGTTTAGTCAATTGAACTAAGTCCAAGAAATACTAAGCAAATAAATTGCTCCATGTTTATCTAAAAAGTTGTCTAGTCAAAATATGGGCCATTACAGTTGGTGCTTTTGATTAAATGTAGTGCACCTATCCATTTAAATCAAATATGCATTTGTGCAACAAATTACTCATTGCATGCGGTGTCGCTTTTTTATTATTATTCTCCAGTGCTTTCTATTTAAGTGCATCAGTGTGCCACTATATTGTGACTCCACCATTGATTTTTAAAAATGAAATGAAAGTCAAATTCCCAATGAAATTCATTGGTGCATTTTCTATCCCTTATAGCACTGGTGCTTTATAAGAGTTCATAATAATCAAAGCTATATTTATTATAAAGAACTGGTGCATATATTGTTATATATAAATGGTGCCATTAAAACATTAGTAAGCACTCGTGCTTGTCTCTATTTAAATGCAATTATGTGTTTTTTATTTTTTAGCACTAGTGTTCTTATATTAGCAAGTGCACCAATGAAAAAACCTTTTCTAGAGTGTCCAACCATTGATTTTTTTAGGACTATAATAATTTTTTGTAAAAACCTTTGCCAAGACATATGATACCATTAGTAGAGGTTGCACCATAGGCTTTTGTGACAATTTTGATCAATCTTGTAACTGTTAAAACCTACGCTATAATGTTCACTACATGGTCTTTTCCTTGTAGTGCTAGTGCTAGGGTATTTTAAGAATTCTAATATTATATTCAAGTATAGTATCCTAGGTGATTATTTTGGATTGAAAAAACCATGTAAATAGATAGGTAGGAGAATATTAAATATTAAACATACAATTTACTACTGAAAGGTGTAATGGTTGGTGAATATTATGATAAAAAAAATATTTTATGTAAATATAGGTGAGATTAGAGACTAAAAAGTACAAAAAGTGAATTTATTTTTTTATTAAAACCCCAAAAAATAACAATTTGGTGAAATACCCCCCTAAAAATTACCCTGGTGGCCATCCTCTTAGTCCATTGATTTATAATTGTTCCACATGTTAGTAGTTTTGTATCTTTTTTAGGTCTTGGACTTATTCATTTTATAGGTTGTAAATAGTGATTTTGGATTTGTGATGACTTACGATTTCAAGGGATTCCTTAATCCTTGACTAAAATTGTTTTTATTATCAATATATTTTTGACTAGTTATTGTGCACCCGAAATGGAGTTTGTATGTGGAATTTTTGACCCCATGAAGTTGACTTATCAACTAGACTCCTAGGGCTTTGCATTCCTTTCACCACTTTATCTCCTAGGATTAATGTTTTGAATTGTTTTTTCCCTCTCAAGGTTTAAGGCTTTATTTTAAACTTGGAAATTTTGGCCCCTTGTAATATCCTCTTTGCAATGCATGTCACTAACAATATTTTGTTTAGAGATAAGCTACCATCACTCTAACTAGTATGTATTTTTTTATAGCTTAACACATTTTTCCATTCCATTAGTTAATAAAACTTGGGTTTTATTGTACTACTATTATCTTTGCAATATATTTGTGTGTTTGTTTCAATTTATATTTCTACCTTAGTTTAATTCTCTACATAACTCTTTGTTGTTTCTTGAAGAGTGTCTACTATAAGATTTGGTTATCTATATATGGGTATAAATCTAATTGATCTTGGGGAAATATTCTCTCATTAAAGTAAGAAGTTCACATGGTAGAGGAAAAGAGATATGATGGGCTAGGATATCCTATTAAGTTATTTGTTATGGAATCCCTCACACAACAAATAAGCAATACGATACATAATTTCACCCAAATCCTTTGACATATTCCAATGGTAGTAAAGACACCTTCATCTGGTAGTCATTTAAAAGGTGAAAAACAATTCAAGGTACAAGTTAAATTTGATATTATTTTATTTCAAGGAAATACAAATGTAGATGTTTTGGAGAGATGGTTATATCTTTTAGGGGGTTTTTCTCTATTCAAAAGTTTTTCAATAGTGAAAAAGATTGTATGTGCACTACGTAAGTTCCCTCCCATGCCAAAGAGTGGTGGGATGGTCACTAGAAGAGACATATTGGAAATTAGTCTACAAAATACATGCTACAACACACTTAGACGACATTTATTGATGCCTTCATGGAGGAATTATACCCTACCAGAAACTATGATGATAAATACATGAGATCATGGGCAACTTTGTGACAGGAAATAGATTAAACAATGTTGGATTTCACCATTATCTTCCATACCGCGTGTTCAAAGTTAGGTATCATAGACTCTCAATTGAAATTCTTCTTGAAGTACTACAATATCCTACATTGGTAGATCCAAAAAAAAATTTGGTTGGGTATCCCATCACATGGAATCAATATCAATATGCTATTAAAATTGTTAAAATTAAGAAAAAAATTAAGTGGTAGAATAAGGGAAAGCTTAGGTATGCAAATAAAATACGATATAAAAATGGTAATGGTTTCCATAACTTACAAAAAAAGAGATAAATTAAGGGTAGACAAATTGAAAACAACTAGTCCAATTCACAACTAAAGAAGGGTAATGGGAAGTCAAAGAAGGGTACTAAAAATTTGAGTGGGTTCCCAAAAATACCCTGTGACAACACTTATGAATGCTACTCAAAGTAATCGCTTTTGGTTGAGATGAAATCGTTAGAGTCTGAAGCTACCACAAAATATAGGACAAGAATACATAAGGGAAAGATAATCTTTGACGTAAAACTTATTACTACCATTGCAACTGCAAATATCTAATTAGAGGAGGGAATGATCCAAAGGAAGGTGAGTGAATTTTCCACTCACAGATGTGGGTAAGGGGTACTCTCCTACATTTCATTATTGGTAGAAATAACTAGAATAACCCTATCTCCATTGAGGTTATCAAGAGACTTCAACTATTCATAAATCCATAACCCTAATCCATACACCATTGGCTCGTTGAGACAAGCATGAGACATATATATTATTTAAAACTATCATCTTCCTTACGGAATCAATCCCTTCATAGATGAGGTATTGTGTGATGTTTCCCTACTTGAATTTTTTTATGTTCTTTTAGAACAACCTTATATGTGCAAATATCATGTTGTTTATGAGTATAGGCCCTATAACATCATTGTTAATTTGGGATATAGTGTATGTAGGATACCATAGGTAATTCCAAGTAACACAATTTCTTTGATCGTAACAAGACAATGAATAAAGGTGATATCTCAAACTACAGAATTTTCATCTTCATTATTTGAAATGAAGGTGAATATTAGATCATTACAACCACCACAGCCTATACCCAGGGTCTTGCTACACAATAGAATTACGTGGGCAATATAGTAGAAGAATACAATATCTAGATCAAAAGATTGATTGATTTGATACCTACAAATCCTCTTATGAATGGATAAATATACAGATGCCCTCTTCTTGGTAATGAATAAATAAAACCTTAGATTATGGAGATCATCCTAAAGGTACACATTCAAGTAGTCTCCTCACCACGTGGGAACCCAGTTGTCTTGGTGTAGAATACTAATGTAACATGGAGACTCTATATTGATCACATTGCTCTTAAAAAAATATTAGTCATGAACTAATATCCAATCCCTTAGATAAAAAATGTTATTCCTTATTTCAAGGGTGCAATTTTTTGTAGTCAAAATAATATTAAATACCACTAGCCATGGATTGAGAAAATTAATGTATGCAAGAAAAAATTCAAGTCTAAATAAGTCCTATTTGAGTGGTTGGTCATCACTTTTGACTTGAATAGTACTACAATAATGTTCGTGAGGATTATGGATGGTATATTATAGTGATTCACAAATTCTTTGTGGTTGTATACTTTGATGATATCCTAATATTCAATAGAACTTGTGTAGAACATTTGTGGTGCCTTCAACTGATGTGGAGCACTTTGTAACACCCACAAGTTATATGAAAATATGGAGATATGAATATTCAATATGAAAAATATTAAATATCTAGGATACATCATAGATAAGTGTGTTATGTATGTGTATCCAACCACGATCTAAGTCACTAACGATTGGATAACATAAACAACTCTGATAGAGATCTACATTTTCTTATTCCTTTCCAAATTCTATCACAAGTTCATGTTGAATTTCTCTTATATCACTTATAACCTAATCCAAGTGACCAAGGGTGGGGGGAAATACAAGCTCATTTGTTTTTATTTGCAACAAAAATAATGCAAGGATCTAAAACATCACTTTTTTCTACGCTAGTATTAACCCTACTAAAAGTACAACAACCCTTTTATGTCATGATAGATGATTTTGATTACGTTGTGATTATATTCCTCACTCAATACAAACATCCAGTGGCCTCTCATAGAAATACTAACTTTGATGTGGTTTGCAATTACCTCACCTATGAAAAGGATATGTACTAGATTGTGTAGGCCTATGAGTAATTGAAACATTACATCCTATATAAGGAAATTTGACCATCTACACTAATGACGTGCATCTTCAATTCATGCAAATGCACAAAAATTACCAAACAACTCTCATCCTAAATGGTCCACATACCTACAATAGTTCCACCCAATCATCAAGTATAAGAAATGCAACACAATTTCATGCATATTACCTTTTTCAATGTCTGTCTGCAACACTAACTACCATAATCAACTCTTCTGGACATGAGATCTCTAGGTGGCCCCAATTACATGATAGAGATATTCACTTTGTGCTTACATATTAGACATTGCATGCAAGAAAATTAGCCTTAGACTTTCATATCTAGGATGAACATTTATGCCACCTGGGCCCCTCTTTTTTCCTTCAAGTGAGCACAAGAAGATGATTTGGGAGGAACATTAAAGTCAAGCAGTACTACACTTTGACATAGAGAAGATAGTTGCAGTATTACAAAAGTATTTTTACTAGCCAAAGTTCCAACAATATGTTGGCAGATATATGGGATCATACACTGCTTGTACCATTTCTAATCCTTTTATCAAGAAAAAAAGGTTTTACACTCCTCTAAGTACCCGGATAGAATGTAGGAGTTTGTCTCCATGGACTACATGTCCATCCCTCCTTCAACCAAACATGGAAATTATTATGTATCCTTTCTTATTAATCAGTTATGTAAGATGACCATTTTAACATATTATAAGAAAAGACTCAAAGCATCAATCACTACTAATGAATTCTTTTACATTTTTGGGTTCATTTTAGGCTTAACTATGACATTTTTGTGATTGAGATAATAGTTTCCTAAGTACTTTCTAGTCTATCCTATGGTGGATGATGGACACTAAGTTAACCAAGTTGACACCTCAAATGTCACCAATACTTGGCCCCTACATAAAGAAATCCAAATCACATTTAGTAGGTGAGAGTTTACCACATGATGGCTACCTAGATGAAGGAAACCAACTAGTAGAACATCCAATTGTATCAAGTCATCAAAGCATGGAAACTTCTTCCCCAAGGAAAGTGGTTAATTAGGTGTTAGATTCAATAGAAGTTTCCCCATCTCATGGAGGAACTTGACACAATGTGGACCATTACTCCCTATAGAGGGATGAATGATCCATGGATACTAATGGCCACCCACCTATTCCACTAATTTAGAATGGTTCCACATCTTGGTAGTTTATCTATTGTTTTTTAGGTCATTAACTTCTCATGCTTTTTTAATCTCTAAATATTGTTGTTGTTCCTATGACGGCTTGGCTAGTAAAGTATTTCCAAATCCTTGATCATTTTTTCTCTTCTCATCAATGTCTTTCTGACGGGCTATTGTGCACCCTAAACAAAGTTTAAATGTGGAATTTATGGCCCAAGGAAGTTGATTTATCAACTAGACTCATCGGGGCCTACATCACTATTTCCACTTAATCTCATAGGTTAAGATTGTGGATCTTTAGGTCTCTACCTATTATGGTTTCACAAATTATGTTAAAGTAATTGTTGGCCTCTAGTAATGTCCTCTTGCTAATACACATATCCTACACATCTCCCTTAAGAGTTAGTATACCACCATTCTAACTCATTTGTATGTATTTGCAATTGAAAGTGTTTTCCATCCCATTCATTAATATAACATAGGTTATGTTATAACACTATTCTTTATGCAATGTATTTGTGCTTGTGCTTCCATTTAATATTTTTCCTTCATTTCGTTCTCTAGATAATCCAAATCAGACTATAAAAGCAATATAAATTACTAGCTAGAATGGTGGTAGCTAGCCTTTAAAAAGAGTTGTGAACTAGCTATCTTGATTCACAAGAAAACATTACAAGATTCCCAAAGTGAATTTTAACATAAAGTATGATGCAATGAAAAAACAATGAAAATCCAAAACCCAAACTTTATGAAATGATGTGGCAAAAGCAATGTAAGCCTAAGCAAGTTGATTTACACATCCAATTTACATCTACTTAAAGAAAAAGTGCATTGGAAATGCTTGGAGATTTTGGAACATTGCAATGTTATTTTGTAGTTTAATTCTTGATTTGTTTGATATAAAAGGCATTACTCACTTGATTTAAACCTTCAACACCTATTTCTATGAAAAATCTACATAATTACTAGTACAACTACAAATAAAGTGGTAGTGAATGCGGATAGGTATAATCAACCACTTAGTTTTGTAAAGATAGGTGGATGTTAAACAAAGGCTAAAATATATAACAAATACTATTTAATAATAATAATAATAAAACTTATATGAAAAAACAAAAACAAATTGTTACCCGTTTCTTTAACCATCCTTTAAGTGAAGATTATTTAAATCTTAATTAAGATGTGTTTAAGCATAACAAGATACAACTACCATGAAATAAATCCCTCTTGTACACTTGTTACACATAGGTTAACTTTGTTAATGGACTCAAGCAAAACCCGATAAAAATTCAAAAAACCATATAGATTACCAAAATCAAATGAAAATTTAGCCCTCCATGCATGATAAATGAATATATCAAATCAAATTTGTATTTTTTTTCTATTTAATCAAGAGAGGACATTTTGTTAAAATTTACGACCAAAATAACCCATGACTAAAAATTTGGCAGTAAAATTGGTGAAATTCCTATCCGTCACATGGACCACGGACCTAATGTGAATTATTAAAATTGGTGAAATTCCTATCCGTGATATGGATTACGGACCTGATGTGAATTACTAACTAAAGGGAAAATACTTTCCATACGAAAGTAGTTGAATAATCTATTCTTAGATATGAAAATATATTCTATAAAATTAATTTTGTCGTATCTTGTAAATCAATTTAATTAGCCATGAGCAAGTTTGTACCTGAAATATTTATTTGTTTTAAATAATATTTTCATGTTTCACATTACGGTAATGCCACTTGATTTGCCAGGCTATGCAAAAAAATTCAAAAAGCATACAAATACAAACATCAAATTTCAATCAACCATACTTGCAACAGTTCGAAATCTACATGAAGAACAATCGTCCATGCACGGTTATCGAGATTATTGGATCACTTGGCATGAGAATAATGTGCTCCCTGATGGGTAGGTGAAGAAAATGGAAGCCCAGTTGACTCCAATGCCTTCGACATCGATGGACTCTTAAGAATAATTTGTACAGCGCCCACGGAGTATTATGACAAATTTGTCTGCAGATAAAACGCGCCGTGTACTGTACTGTTTTGGAGCGCTCCATGGCCGCCTCCTCAAACCGGAGAAGAAAACATGCCAGACTTTACTTATTTGAAACACTAGAGATCATTAGCTCTCTAGCTCTCATTACACCCTACAAATATTGTTATAAGCATGGGCTGCTATCAAGAAGCTGCCAACGCCGCTAGAATCGTGATGGGAGGGACGTCTGGGAGCGCCAGGGATGCAGGGAGGCTGGTGGCGGCTCCTTTTCTGGTAAAGACATACCGTTTAGTAGATGATCCCTGCACAGATCATATTGTTTCTTGGGGAGACCATAAAAACTCCTTCGTGGTATGGCGCCCCAAAGAGTTCTCCGCGTCTCTCCTGCCAACGTATTTCAATCACAACAACTTCTCCAGCTTTGTTCGGCAGCTCAATACTTATGTAAGTATTCTTTGGCCTTAATTCATATACCTCTTCTTGTTAAAAATAATTCTGCGTGTGTTAACTTACTTCTTGGATCCGTGATTTAGGGATTCCGAAAGATAGTTCGAGGGCGCTGCGAGTTTGCGAACGAGTTATTCAAGAAGGGGCAGAAGCATCTTCTCTGTCAGATCCAGAGAAGAAAACCCTCCACTGCCAGTATCTCGACTACTACGCAGGATAATGATAAATCATCATCATTATTCCGTAACACATCTTCGACAGTTCAAGACTTGGACGTTCCTGCAGCGGCCCCATCTCTGTCAGAGCTAAACGAGATATTAAGAAGAAATAATTCGTTGCTCTCATCAGAGATTGCCCGCCTGCAGAGTATATGCAAAAGGAATGTCACGCGCTTTACTCCGCATAATACCAGCAATCCTCTGTTGATCAACATGGAAAGATCAAAAATCGACAACCCCAGTTCTTGTAGTTCCATAACAGACGTTGCAGAGGAGAACAATATGAACCCACCAAAACTGTTTGGAGTCCCTCTCTGTTAGGAAATCCAGGTAACTTCTTACAGCAGTAGTGGAGATTTTGGAGTCCCTCTCTATTAGGAAATCCATGAGGTTCCTTCTTACCGCAGTAGTGATTTGTCCGGCTCTATTATTCCCACATGTATGAAATCCCATTTACAAGAAATAGGTTTTTTCAGCGATGAACTTTCTGCTGTATCTTGTTTAAAATAAGATCATGATAACCATGATTTCAGTATAATCATTGTCTTAGTTTGAAATAATTTCATGATGTTGCCATTTTAGTATAATCATTGTCTTAGTTTGAAATATTTTCTTGATGTTGCCATTTTAGTGTATATCATTTTCTTGTAGACTTTTGGAGTGGAATGTGTACAGGTTTACATTCTAAATGATTTTATGCCTTTCTCTATTTGGTAGATAGAGATATGGAGTTTCTCTGTTTGTTACCAAATATACATATGGACTTTGGTTTGTTTGCTACCAAATATACATATGGACTTTGGTGGAGGTTTACATTGTATATGAGTTGAGATTTTGTTTTCTGTAATTGGTAGTTATGGAGTTTGGTGGATCTGGACTGGAGTTGAGTTAAGTTAGATGTCTCTTGATTGATTTTATTATAATGATTTTTTTATTTTTTGAAGTCATTTTTTTTTCATTATTGTGACTATATTTTACAATTGTTAAATTGAGATAAGATGATACAAATGTATTGCAGTAAAATGATACAAGTGTATTGTTACTAGCATACTCACATAGTTTGTAGCTGGACCATGTCGATACGATCAAAATAATAATATTCTTTTAGTTAAACTCGTTCAATTCTAAGTTATCCATGTGTAGCTACATGTTATCATCAACATTCTTCATGTTATGCATTTATCAACTATTGGTTTTTTGAACTCTCGATTATCCATTTATTAGCTATGCGTTATTTTTTATATAATTGTTTATTTCAAATTTTGAAGGAGTGCAATTGAATCACTATCGAGAGTACACTTGTCTCATCCTCTTAGGTAGATGAAAAAGCATAGGATGTAGTCCACCCCAATCTCAAATAAAAACTTTTATTGAGGTAAATATTGATTTTTAGTATTGGTTTCAAATTCAAAATATATATATATATATATATATATATATATATATATTTAAATATATGAAAGTGGTACAAGATGATAATTATATTGAATTTTTATTTTTATTTTCATATTTGAAAGTTATTATTTTTTAATTTAATTTATAATATTATATATGTAGCAAGGCAGTGCCTAGATTCTAGAGGTATATAACTAGCATTTGCATGAGGAAGTGCAAAGGAACAACGAGAGGGTAAACATATTGAATCTTTACCGCAACAAACTCTCTGCAATAGACCTTTCTTGATGGCACCATTTGTTTAACTTTATTGATGGCACCGTTTGTTTACAGACCTCAAAACTGAACAGACTTTTTTTTCGTACTTCCACACTTCCCTCACATTTTCAATTTATGAACCTTTGCACTTCTGCACTTGTTCCGTGTTGATGGCTACAACATATCTCATTTTGAGTCATCAAAATGGGAGCCCCCATTAAAATTTTTAACTAGTTTCCCAAACTGTATTTTCCTTAATGGGAATTATCAAGCTGTGAGTATGATGTTTTCACTTAATAAAAATTCCTCGTTGGTCTTGTTTTTTTGGGCATTTTGTTGATTTTGGAGGCACATTTTATTTTCAAAACTTTCGTTTTGGGTGCTTTTGCCTTCCGCATTCTGCAGTGCGAAATACGGGGATCTATTTTTTCAAGTCATCGGAGAAATACATTCCCGACTTCTACCTTCTGCCTATGCGGATTCCAGAATTTTCATTTTTCATCAACAAAATTTTCTTGCCGACTTTCACTTTCTGTTGTGTGGAATTTGAAAATTAGAAGTTACAAGTTCGCAATAAACTTTTCGTGCTTTCTAACTCCTGCTTTTTACCGTGTGGAATGCGGAAGTCAGAAAACTCTTTCTGTTTTTTTTTCTCATTTTTTCGACTTCTACTTTCTGCAGTGNAAAACTTTGATGTTTTTCTTCACAGTGTGGAATGCCAAAATCCGAACTATTTGAAAATTATATATATATATATATATATATATATATATATATAATAACAAAATTCTCTTCTTCTATATATTTGAAAATTAACAAAATGCTTTTCATCATCAAACGTAGGAGGCTTAGCCTTCTTGAATTCATCACGTGAACTATTCTGGTAACGTATCTTCCTCTTAATTTTGTGAGATGAATAGCTTGAATCCTTAGTGGATCCTTTAGGGCTAGATGATCCACTAGAAGGTCTCTTTCTTTTTCTGGCATTGCTTTTACTTCCTCTTGGATGTACTGCACAATGTCTGGAGCTCATCCTCTTTTGGATCTCTGTCAAAATCTGTAGCATGACTGAATTTAGATGATTTTTCTCTTCCTGAGCCTTAACCAATCTTTCATTATTTTCCTTGTAACTTTGCATTTCAACCCTTAAGCTCCTCATGGTGGCTGTAAAATCTCGCGGAGTCTCTTGAAATCTTATGGGATTAGATTCTGTCTCAGCATTTCCAACTTAGGCGTTTTCTCCCATAGCATCTTTCGCATGCCCATAGGGTTCTTGCGCATCATTCGTGCTGTAGGTTCTCATGGATGAGCCACAACCCACTAAGTCCAACTGCACTATGTGGAATGCTTCTTTTGATGTGACTATGATTTTACAAAATGTGTTCATAAACAGAATTGTTAGCTGGATAACATTCATAGGAATTTATACATTACTTACCTGGAGTTGGAAAAATCATATATTGACAACTTGTCAAAACATAGACTTTTCTCTACACAAACAACGACTGTCTCAGGGGGACGACAAGGGTCAAGGGTGATTTCCCCCTTGTGGCTTTCCTCGCGCATAAATTCACTGTCATTTTCAACTTTATGGTACCTATAAATCCAACTGAAAAATAGGATTGATTTTTTAGGCTTAGAAACCACTATGGTAGTTGTTCCGCCCTTGATAGATCCCTTATGTGACCAAAAACACCTTTTCTGCACTAAACCTGTCATTTCTGTACTTTTCCTTCTGCCCTTTCGAATTCGGAACTCAGGATTTGGAAAATCAAAGGCTCGATAAAGTGAATTGTCAGTCTTCCGTCTTCCGCCTTCCACACTTCCGCTTTCCTCCTTCCTCTTTCCTCCTTTGGAACTAGGTAATCGGAAACTCAAAGGCTTGATGAAGTGAATTATCAATTTATCAGTCTTTTGCCTTTCGCCTTCTGCACTTCCACTTTCCGTCTTCCACTTTTCGTCTTCAGAACTCGGGAGTCAAAAAATCAAAGGCTTGACGAAGTGAATTGTCAGTCTTCCACCTTTTGCCTTCCGCACTTCCGCCTTTCGCCTTACGTTTTCCGCCTTCGGAACTCAGAAGTTGGAAACTTAAAGGATCGATGAAGTGAATTGTGAGTCTTCCTCCTTCCGCATTTACACCTTCTATTTTCCACCTTCGGAACTCGGAATTCAGAAACATATCAATCTACGGAGTTCTTCAACCGTGGTTCCATCTTCCACCTTCGGAACTCGGAAGTTGGAAAACTATCAAATGACGAAAAAATCTATCCATGGTTCCACCCTCCGCATTCTGCCTTTCCTCCCTTCAGTGTGGAACTTAGGAATTGAAAAACTTAACTTTTGACCTTAGCCTTTTCTGCACTTCCAACTTCCGCTTTCCGACCTCGGACTCCAGAAATCAGAAGTTACTTTGCCTTAGAATTTTTCTGTACTTAGAAAATTTTCCTTTTCTTTTTCTTTGCTAGCTCAACGTAGTATTTCCCGCCAACACGGTCATTGCAAGCTTCGTCGGCTCCACTCAACCATCTCACCGAACATGTATCGGCACCACTCGGTAAGTTCAGTCGGCACAACAACTTCAAAAACGCTTAGAATATTTTTTTTTTATAGAAAAGTTTCTGTCTTTCTCATTTTTTTTCTGCTGACCAGAGGGTAATCTTGCCTCTCTTAACTACTATACATGGCCCATTGAGGCCTAATGTTGCAACCAGTGCTTTGATACCACACTGTCACAGCTGGAAGATTAAACGTTGGAAAGTACCTTTTATATCATGTCTTTCTTCCAAATTGTGCCAACAAAATATGAAGAAGGTGATTTGCAGTTTGAATTCTGCTCTTGATGGTGACTATCAAAATTCTAATGCTCGTTCCATGAATATCCAAATGAATATGATTTTGATAAAGTGGGCTATAATTCAGATAGTGTCATTTTCCATTATCGGGTCTCCCTTAGCACCTGCAATAGTTTCATCCCCACTACCTCCAATATTATACTCCTCACATTAATCCCATGAGCATACTTGTTAAATGGCGGGGAAAATAGATATACACACAAAATATATATCATCTATATAAATAAATACCTCTAGCAGGAATTTGGTAAATAAAAAAAAAGTTGTAGTTTTGAGGTAAATAAAAAATTTAGCATCTAAGCAATCCTTTTAGTTGTTCTACTCACAATTCTCGACATCTTGAACCATAATTCCACATGGATTGATAAAAAAGTGAAAACCGAAAATACGGTTTGAAAGTCCATTGAGAAACCCTGTGTAAAAAAACTTTAAAAACGAAAAACATGTGTTGAGATACCATTCTAAAAGGAGACGAAAAATCTTTTGAGACTATTGTGAAAGGCTTTCGTCCTAATTACGTTCTATGCATTATAGAATTACTAACAATGATCTATAATGATTATAAATATAAATATTAATGTGTTTATTTAATATAGAGTTATAAATTTTAATTTCAGTTTTAATTTCAACTCTGAATTTACATTACAATGTTAACACATCTCCTTTACCTAAACTGTAAAAAATGCCTCAGGCAAGAAGTGTATATTAATTTACTTCATTGTTTGTCTGAATGATTAATAAAGTTTTCCAACAATTTTGTTAATTAAGCTTTTATTTATCGGATGTTGGGTTTTGACGTGTTCAGCGATTGTTGTTCACAGCATGATAAATTTTTGAATTTGGACATTTTGCTTAAACTTCCAGGGCTGCGAGTTAACTAAAACGCCTCCTTTCTGTCGCTCTCGCTGGAAACATGTATAATATTAAATTCAATGATTTTGATCAATTATTTCGCATAGATAGTATTTGATGAAATTGTGAAAGTTTTTTCCCATTGAACAGTTTGCATAAGCATGTGGCGGTGGTGGTATCTGAGTGATCAAAATCTGGCAGGAAACATGTATATCAAAAGTCAATTTTTTTTTAAAAATGATTTTAGTGCATGAATTGTAGTAAACCTTAATTCAAACTATGGGAACGGCGATTCAGAACACGTAGAGCACCATGAATTGCTTTAAGTCATGCCATTGTAATTTTCGAAATTGGTTCTGTCTATTCAATTCAATGTTAAGATTTTATACTGTTCCACAATGCCGTTGCCGATATGTTGATCATGTGTTATGGAAAAATATTAATTACAAAGCGGATCTATATCACTTCTATGCTGATTCAGTCAGAGTTTGTAGAAGAGAAGCAATATTTTAGTCTTTGTATATGTAGAAGAAGGAAATGAAAAAACATTAAGCTGAGTAGTAGAAGAGAAGTTATATTTTAGTTTTTGTATATGTAGAAGAAGATTAATGAAAAGAATGAAAAAACAGTAAGTTGAGTAGTGGATAGAGATAATAATAGAGTAAGAAAAAAATGAGAAGAAGAAAAAGTTTGAGAAGAATTATAGTGCTCAAAGTTATGTGTTGAGGGCCAAGCTCTTTTCATGTGTAGTTCTTTTGTTATGCCAAGTCAATATAAACTGATAGTTAATGGTTGAATGCATGTCTTATTTATGCCGCACATATTCTAGATAATTACTTGTGTGAATGTTGTTTAAATTTACTGTTAATGAAAAACCTAAAGAATCCATAAATATTTCACTGTTTGGTTATATGATATTGTGAACTTGTCATAATAAAGTTGTGTCCAGGTTTTCCCAAGTTACTGAGTGGTGAAAAGTGTTTTTCACATTATAAGTCAATAGACAAACAAATCTAATTTTTTGAAGTCCAATTAAATGTTGTCCTATCAAAGTGGGAGTTGGTCACAACCAAAAGTGTGTGGTTGTAAAATCCCATCAAAATCAAGTGGTTGTCTCTAGAAAATCATGTGGCAAGTATTACAGTCGAAGTTAACCCATCGAATAAAAGGTCGACGTGGGGTTAATTTTCTGACCAAAGAATTATGAGTATTGGTCCCTAACAATGAAGTCTTTGTTTAGAGGTCAAGATGTATGAGAAATAGTCCAAAATGGCTATACATAATAAGTAGATCAGGCATCATATAATAATCTCACACAAGTTGAGAAGGATACCCTCATGGAATAGAGGAAGAAAGATGGAAAGGTTATGTCCTACATACATCAAGCCATGCATGAAAGCATACTCCCAAGAGTAGCAGCAACAAATACAACTAAGGAGGCATGTGACACATTGGAAACCACCTATCAAGGCTTGGAAAAGGTAAAGACTTCTAGATTGGAAATTTTTAGAAGAGATTTTTAGTCTTTGTAAATGAAAGATACAAAGTTAGTGAATTATTTTACATTAGAGTCATTGGTTTGAAAAATCAATTGAAATCTCATTGAGAAAATATAGAAGGTAGAAGGATTTTTGAAAAGGTTCTTAGAAATATTCCCCCAAAATTTGAATCCTTGGTCGTGACCTTGGAAGAAACAAAAAATTGTCCTAGTTTACCATTGATGAGTTACAAGCCTCACGCGTCAATCATAAACATATAATAAATAGATCAAATACATAATTAGAATGTGCATTTGCAACACAATCATCCATACATAAGGCATGGAAGAGGCATGATAATATATAATTCTAGAGGCAGAGGAAGAAGTTTCTCTAGAGGAGGACACATCAAGAGTCCCATGAATTTTGTTGGTACAGGACAAAATCAGAACTCTAGTTAGCCAAGTGGTCACGGGTTTGATAAGTAAAAAATACAATATCATTACTGCAAAAGATTCGGTGATTATGCATATGAATGCAGGAAGAAGCAGTATGTCTATGGAAAGCAAGGTCAGAATTAGTCAAGCAACACCAGCACTACAACCAACACAATATTCTTAGCATGTGCATCCCCAATTAAATACAATGTTGTCCAAGAAATTCCAAGTGACATATGGTATTTAGACTGAGGTTGTAGCAATCATATGACTTGTAATTTAAAATTGTTTTCCAATCTAAATAAATTAGTTCAAACTGATATCACAATTAGAAATAATGTGCAAGTCACTGTTTTGGGAAATGGTATTGTTGGTATTCTAACCAAACAGGAGGAGAAAAAGGCCATGCCTGATGTTTTATGTGAAAGGTTTGAAACACAATTTGATGAGCATTGGACAGCTGATACAAAAATGTTATAGAGTCAACATGGAAGACAATCATTATGTGATTAAAGATTTACATCCAAGAAACTAGCTGATAACAAAAGTAACAATGAAAATAAATTGCTTCTTTCCTTTGAGGATAATGCCAGACATGAAAAGAAAGGAAAATTCAAGAGCTTATATTTAAGGAAGAAATCAAAGAAGTAGATAAACACTACGAAAATGAGTAAAAGGACAGTGCAGAAATTCAAGCATCATTTCAATCATAGATTCAGGATGAGTCGTGGTTGTGGCATTTTAGATTTGGACATCTGAATTTTGGTGGCTTGAGGCTATTTCGCACGAAGAATATGGTGAAAGGATTTCCATTAATTGACAAACTAGTGAGACTTTGTGAAGGGTGCATTTTTGGAGAGAAACATAGAGAGAATTTACTAGGAAAAAATTCATATAGAGCACACACACACGCCACTTGAGATTGTGCACTCTGATATTTGTCGACCAATGTAGACACCATCCATAGGAGGTTGCATTTATTTTCTTACTTTTATTGATGAATTCACAACAAAAACACGGGTGTATTTTCTAAAACATAAATATGATGCAGATAGATTTTTTCAGCAAGTTAAGGCACTCGTGGAGAACTGAAGTGCCTACACCATCAAAATATTAAGGGTGGAAAAGCGGTGAATGTGTCGATTAACTTCCTAAATTTCTGCAAGACCCATGGAATACACAAGCAATTCACTACACATTATACACCTTAGGAGAATGATGTTGCAGAGAGAAGGAAAAAATCGTTATGGAATGGCAGACAACATGATGGAAGCCAAGCATCAGTCAAATGAGTATTGGGTTGAAGCAGTCATAACTATTGTATATATTATGAACTGTTCTCTAGAAAAGAGTGAAGAAAAAAATCCCTCAAGAAGCATGGGCAGGTATGAATCATAGTGTTTCTCATTTAAAAGTTTTTCGCTGTGTCGCATATTCTCATGTTCTAGGTGAGCTAAGAAGGAAAATAGATAATAAGGGACATAAATGTATTTTTGTTGGATACTCTGAAGACACAATAGCATACAAGTTGTATGATCGTGTCGCAAGGAAAGTAGTCATTAGTTACAATGTTCAATTTGTTGAGAATGAATCATGGGATAGAACTGTTGAGAAGAATGTCAAAATTGTGTCGACTTTCAAGCATAATGACATGAAAAAGGAAGTGGTTCAACCACCACATGTAATCAAAAATGTCGCAGCACCGTTGACTCCAAGGACACCGCGACATGTTTTAGTAGAAGGAACTTTGACACAAGTCACATCCCAAGCTACGCCGACAAGCACACCAAGAGGAAAACAAACTCCATCAAACAATTCGACAAGGTTGACATCAACAAATCGAATAAAGACAAAAAGTATGCATGAGATATATGAAATGGGTACACCAAATTCATTCTCTCTTTTTGCAATATTTTCTCAAATAGATGATCCTCTAACATTTGAGGAAGCTATCAAAGAAGAAGTATGAACATAATCCATGCATGAAGAAATATATTGCATTGAGAAGAACCAAACATGGGAGTTGGTAGATGTGCCAAAATATAAGGATGTAATTAGTGTCAAATGGATTTACAACAGCCTAGATCCAAATTCTAAGCTCTATCAAGCATCGAGAGGGATAAAATCTATTGATATAGGATTGAAAATGGTTTTAAAGACAGTTTTAACACATTCTTTTAAAACCATGTGTTGTTTAGGAGGGCCTTGCACATGGTTTTAAAACCATGTGAACTTACCCTCCTAAACCATGTATAATGAAACCATGGGTTCTTTAGGAGTTCTTGCACATGATTTTAAAACCATGTGCAAGGCTGACCTTTTTTTTGTTGATAATTAATTCTCCCCCATATTGGGTTGTTTTCCTGGCCAACATTTTTTGGGAGGATAACTAATTTTTTTATTGTTTCATTGTTTTGTTAGATAGGAACATTTCAACTTCTCCTCCATATTGGGTTTTTTTTTTCTTTTCCGGCATTTGTTTTAGAAGATAATTATTATTTTTATATTATTTTGTTAGGTCAGAACAACACAATGTCTCCCCCATATTGGGTTGTAGACTGCCTCTTAGCGCAAATACCCAAAAAGATGTTGATGGGAATGTGAAGAAGCACAAGGGAAGAATGCTCACAAGAGAATTCACACAGAAGCCCAACATAGACATGAATGAAGCTTTTTCACTTGTCACACACATGGATATAATTAAAAGGATTTTTTCCATTGCTGCACAAACCAAATGGCATGTTTATCAAATGGATGTTAAATCAATATTTCTGAATGACTATCTAGAGGAGGAAGTGTATGTGGAACAACCAAAAGGATATGAAGTTCCAGGTCAAGAGCACAGAGTATGTAGGCTAAAAAAGACACTTTATGGTTTGAAGCAAGCACCTATAGCTTTGTACACTTGAGTGGATTCCTACCTCACCCAAAATGGATTTTGCAGAAGTGAAAGTGAACCAACGTTGTACACCAAAATTAATGATCAAGGTAACATGTTAATTGCCTACCTGTGTGTATATTATTTAATGTTTACTCATCATTTTGGTATAAAGGATCTTAGAATAGTCATGGAAAGAGAATTTAAAATGACTTATTTGGGGCTTATGAAGTTTTTCCTGGGCATTGAAGTCCATCAGTCTGAAAGTGGTATATTTATATCTCAGTCCAAGTATGCAACTGCAGTTTTGAAAAGATTCAATATGTCTAATTGCAAGGTAGCCCCAACACCAATAATAACAGGATTAAAATTAAGCAAGGATTATGAAGGATCAACTGTAGATCCTACGATGTTTAAAAGGCTAGTTGGTAGCCTTATTTATTTAACTAGGACAAGACCATACATCATGTATGGAGTAATTATGATATCAAGATTCATGGAGTCACCAAAAGACTCTCATTGGAAAGAAAGTAAGAAAATTATGAGGTATGTAAGTGGCACAAAGGACCTTGCCATTAAGTATTCAACTTCAGAAAATTTCAAACTCATTGGATACATTGATGGTGACAATGGAGGCAACATAGATGATAGGAAAAGCACATCTGGGTAGACATTTCATTTTAGTGCATGTGTTTTATCACGAGCTTCAAAGAAGTAGCCAATTGTAACTATGTCTTCAATAGAAGCAGAGTATCTCGCAACTATAAGTGTTGCATGTCAAGTTGTTTGGATTCAAAGAATTTTATGATATCTATCGTAGAACCAAAAATAACAAAAAAGCATTCACTGTGATAGTAGTTCAGCCATTGCATTGTTGAAGAATCATGTATTCCACAAGAGAACCAAGCACATTGACACAAGGTATTATTTCATAAGAGAATTGGTGAATAACAAAGAGGTTTGTTTAGAATTTTGCAGGTCCAAAGATCGCCTACCAGACATATTTACAAAACCATTGGCAAGGGATACATTCCAGTATTTACGAATTTATTTAGGAATGACAAGTTCCAGACAGTGAAATTTTTCATGAAAAAAACAAGTTGAAGCTCTGAAACATTTTGTAAAATTTTGTTTTAAGATCCCCATCTGCTCATAATTAAGGGGGAGTGTTGGAAATATTAATTACAAGCAGATCTAAATCACATCTCAGTTGACTCTGTTAGATTCTGTAGAAGTACATTTTATGTCAAATAGTCTGTTAGGTTATGGAGTTCATGTCTCACCATATTTAATGTTAGTTGGTAGCTTCCAAAAGAAGCAATGTTTCACTAGAAAAAAAATGAGAGATAAGTGACCAGGTGACCAAAACATTTGGTCACCATGGTTTTTTCAACAGATAAATGACCAAAATTGAGAATTTTAAATGAGCTAACTAAAAATGACCAAGATAAATGACCAATTTGGTCATGGGATAAGAACTAAACTAAAAATGACCAATTTGGTCACAAGATAAGATTTAAACTAAAAATGACCATATAAAAAATGGTCATTTTTAGTTTTGCCACTTTGACAATGGAAAATTACAAATTTGACAATAAATTTATACAATTTACTAAATTTTAACACTCGATATGGATTCATAGAACCCCATATGTAGTGTTAAAACTTAGTAAATTTAGACCCCCTCATGTGTCACAACTCTGCAACTGACACCGAATTAGCTTATAAATTCTATGTTTATATAAAAATGAATTTATTAATTATGTAGCCGAGGAGTTCTACATGAACTCAATTTATCTGTCATCTTTGGAACACATCAATGGTGAGATTGACAATAACAATCCTTCTCAGGATTGGTTCATCTGAAACACTCACTCATTCATTTAATGTCATGCGATGTGATTTATCCCCTAGCTTAGGGTATGGGTGAATATACAAAGTATTAGTCTTAATTCCTAATATGTTTAATGTAATTATTAGTTTAATTGAAATACAAAGATAGTGGTAAATCATCATATTAACCCTAAGATTCACTCAGTCCTTTTATTTAATTATTATTGTTTGTTCCTTAATATTTTTTTCCCTTTTGTACAAGATAAAATATAAAAAATAAAAGTGGAAAATAGTGTGGGTGGGAAGGGAAATCACGATGGGAAGGAAGTGAAAAAACACAATTGGGAAACTTCAGGGCATTGTAGAATTCCAAACTGACTTTCCTCTTCGTTTAATGTGATCTCCTATATTATCTCCCATTTCTAATTGTTTTCTCTACCTTTTATTTTTCTTGGGTTCAAAGCAAGTCGAGTCAATCCAAGGAAAGTTAAAACCCCATACCCTTTAGAATTCTGTGAATATGAGTCCATAAAACTCCATCTACTTTTAATCCCCTTCATAATTCTATGAGTAGAATTCCATAAAACCCCATATGTGTTTAATCTACAATATATGCATTTATTGTATCTAATTTGTTTAATATTATGAGATTTTTGTCACAGGGATCCATTTGATTGGAGAGGGTTAATCATATCAAAGGAAGCAAAAATAATTGTCATGATGGTTGCCAGGTTTTTTATGGGCGACCAAAAGAGGAGGAAGCTCCTATTTCAATCCTCAATAAGATTAATGACATTTTCATCTCATACCTTTCTCTTTTTTTCTGTATTGTTTTTTTGTTATTTAAAGTCATATATCAATATGCTTATTAGGATTCATAACCAATTAGGGTGTAATTTTGGGGCTATAATAATTTGTATCCATTTCCATCTTTTTAGGTTGTGTTTCTCGTGGTTATTTAATTATTATAATAAATGAGAGTAATCGCTATAATATGTTGTCAAAGGTGCATGCTTCGAAGCTCAAATCCATAGCAGTAAAATCTATTAGTTGATTGATGGAAGAGAAATGAATGAAGTTTGGAAATATTAATTAATTAATATGGATATATTCAATCTAAAAGGGAAACATACTTTGCATGCAGTGATTTTTCCAACTCCTACACATGTTCATGTTAATGCACTCACGAATTTGGACTAGTTGCCGACTAGACACATGTTATGAAGCACTCTAATCCAAGGATTGGTGTAAAAGGAACAAATGCAATCCCTTAAGGAATGAATGCAATTCCTTGCTTCCTTGGATATTCAAAACATTCAAAACTTCCAAAACTAAAAGTTATTTGCACATACGGTAGTGTTTCTAGAAATTGTTGTATTGAAGATGTTGGTTGAACACAAGAAGTAGTAACATCTTTAGATAATAGTGACCAAGGTCCCCCAATATGGTAGCCATTCCAATTTATAATTTTTCCTCCTGTAAACTTGATGATGCTAAATTTTTTCTCCATCGCCATTGGTGCTAAGGTTTTTGATATTCAATAATGACTCAAACTCCCCAAGAAGAATGTAATGAAGGTGATCTCTATAGAAATAAGAAGCATGGGAACCTCCGTGTCCATCATAGAGTCCAAATAAATGAAATACAGATCTTTTGTTGGAAATTTTCAAGTCACGGGAAATACACTCACCCACGGTTGTTCAGGGAGCAAATAAAAATCCAAGCACTGCTACCATAACATCCTGGGTTGTTCTGAAAGACAAAAGAGCACAACTTTCACAAATGAATGGGTATTATTATTCATTTTTTTCATAATGCAAGTTGAGCATAAAATGTTGTGCTCATAAGTGAAATTCATTTAAACTTCCCTGCAAAGTCTTATTTTATAGATCCAACACCATCTTTAACATGTGCGTTTGGTTTTAATTAGAAATAAAAAACCAATATGAATAGAACCTCTATAGATGGTCCTAAAATATCTAAAGAAGATCCAACTCAAACTATAGTGAAATTTAGTAGAAAACACGAGTGTCGTACTAAAACTTATTAATATATTTTATGCATTAACTTCTAAAATAAAAATCAACCATGTGTCATTAGATGTAATTTTGAGGAATAATCGAGTATTGGATACCATACTCTTTGCAACTAATCATTTAGTGTCACATAGAGTTTTCCTATCAAGTATTTTCCACTATATTCCATCACCTGCTCCAATCCTATGTCTTCCCCAACTAACATTCTCACCATGCTCTTTTTCTACGTCATACACATCCTTATTGTCTTTACTTGATTTCCCTCCTTATTCTTTATGTGTTGATAATTTCCACTCAAAATTTCCAAGTCTAAGCTTCGTCTAATGATCCTTTCTCCCCTTACTTTATGCTCAAAGTATAATACCTTAACCACATTTTTGAACTTCATGAAAATTCCTTTTGTTCTTCCCTAGCCATGTTTAGTTCAAGGTCAAAACCCCAATTCCTCTGATAGGTGATAAGACAATAGTTTACTAGCTCATTTATTGACTCATTAACACTCACCTCCTTTACCTCAGATTTATTTGATTTGGTGGATTGATTTGAACCAACTAACTCATATGATGCATCAGTCCCATCAATATTCTTGATATGCTCCTCATATCCTCTTTTGGGTCCAATTGTATCCACGTTTTTCTTACATACTATAGTCTCCTCTTTCTTACCCAGATTTCTCATTGTACATAAAATCAATGACTTCATACCGATGACCTTTGGAATTGATTGTCCAATGTAATAAAAAATTTCCTTTTCTTGTGGGATCTACAATATACTCTAATAATGTTTCCTCCTCCAAGTCCATCTTCTTCCCACCATGATGATCTTCAAATGGTAAATGTATTGCACAAGTGGTAAAGTTATACATTGAGAAAGGCAGGAAAATTCATGACATATATTTTTTGATGTAACAATTGTTAGGAATGCAATTAAATATTTATAAAGACATTTAAAGGGACTCAAATATATCATATTAATTTGTCTTTTTTATTTTTGTTCATTGCAAGCTAGGAAATACCCATGTTTTCATTTTTTAATCACCCACGTTCTAGACTCTAGTGATGGGTTACGTCCACTTCTTGTTCTTACTCTATTCAAATTTCCTTGCATTCTAATGCATTTAGCAATTATGATCAGTGGTGTGACCCACACTACAACATTGAGTTATGGGACACTCTCTTAGTAACATATTTTGATATTTAGAATGGCCTTGCAATATTATCCTTGATATAGTTTACTTAACAACTTATTATAGGATGAAAATCATTTCTCCTGTAGGTTTTTAAAATGTGAGGTTTGTGCATATTGTGGGGAAAGGGGTTTCACAACTCTTGCAAACTAAGAAGTTGCGTTCTTGGAAATTTTCTTGTACATTCTTCTAAAGCCAATTTTTAGGCATAATTTATGCTTGTAATTATTGACATATGAATTCCATTGTTGTCTCCATCCAATACCATTTAAGTATGGAAGAGTTGTAGTATGGAGACATTGAACTAGTCAAATATTATTTCTTGAGTTAACTTATCAATTTCAATTGAGACATTCTTTTTCAAGAAAGTTAAGAGGTTTGATCCTAGCCACCCGAACTTCAATTTTTTGGGTTTATCTGTCTATGTTTTATTGAATATGATTACAATGTGTCCTTGAAGTATGTAAGTCTAAATTAATTTATCATTCTTTCATTCTTCCTATTTGCATGATTAAATGATAGAATCTAGCTTCTCCAATGCACATAGGTGATATTCATGGAATTGGCAACTGTCATTGATTCCAATTCTCAAGAGATAGTATAGAGAAACCCTTATAAAGAAAGGGGAAGAGAATAAGAGAAAGATAAATTACAATAAAAGTTGTTTTTGAGTGAAAACAACACCATTCTTTGTAGGGGTTGTAGTGGTCACAGTTGTGTTGGAACGAACATACAACATTCAGGTGTTGAAATCATTTAAAGCCCACCCATGAACTCCTCATTTACACAAATTCTATGCTCCAAAGGTCATCATATGCAACCTACAAAAACTTGAAATATCAATGGTAAGATATTTCTTGCAAACTGTTTGTCAAAATATGTGAAAGAGAAAATTTCAATTTTTTTTATAGAGAGCCCAAAATCAATTACTCTTGTGCTTTTCCTTCCTCCATTTTATGATTTTTGTTATTACCTTCTGGTCAAAAAGATATTTCTCTCAAAATAAATATTTGTGTACCTGTTTTTGTTCCATGCATATCTAGTTTCATGCTACCAATATGGTGTCCATAGTTTTTCTTCTAAGATTCCCTTCTTTTGCCATTTCCATGGAAGGATGGGTTGCAACATGTTTCCTTTTTGTAGTGGGTTTGATTTGGAAAATATTTAGTTATATTTTGTATCTTGATTGTTATGAACTAAGGACTCAACCATCTAAACAACAACTTGCTACACCAATGCACCATACAGACTATCATTTCAAATTGCACCTTTATGATGCCATTACTAAACCCACACTGCTATATACTTCCCAGATATGGAGGTCAATACTTCTTCCATCAAACTAAGCAAAACTTGAGGGTCGAATAGATTATGTTCTGCACAAGTCCTTGTAAAAGGATAATTCCACAAGACATCTTCCAAGTTGTGTTTAGTGTACATCATGTTATCACCTATATTGCATGGGTCTCTAACAAAGAATTCTAAAGCTTTATGGGCATAAAATAAACATGTAGCAACATTCTAGGCATTAATTTCTCAAATCTCAACAACCCTATGTGTGTGAAATGGTAGCAACAAGTCTAACCCCTCAAGTCTAGGAAAGTCTGGGTGTGAAAGAAACCTTAATTATCCATGATTGTGTATCTAATCAGCAATGAAGAGCATCATTTTTAAATCTGGGTTAATTTCAGTAGTAATAGGCCTAATTCCTAATTCGATGTTGAATTTGAGGATTAATTTCCAATTTTGTGCACCCATGCAGCAATGTGTGAAATTTATGGGCACATGGAGAGAATTTCTGAGCAACAAAAACTAGTAAACACCTTGTGAAAGAGAAAATTTCAATTTTTTTTTTTATAAATATCCAAAAATCAATTACTTTTGTGCTTTTCCTTCCTCCATTTTATGAATTTTGTTATTCCATTCTGGTTAATTTTTTTTTTCTCTAAATAAATATTTGTGTACCTGTTTTTGTTCAATGCATATCTAGTTTCATGCTACCAATATGGTGTCCATAGTTTTTCTTTGAAGCTACCCTTCTTATGCCACTTCCACAAAAGGATGGGTTGCGACTTGTTTCCTTTTGGTAGTGGCTTGGATTTGGATCATATTTAGTTAGATTTTGTCTCTTGATAGTTATGAACTAAGAACTCAACCATCTGAACAACAACTTGCTAAACAACAATGCACCATAAAAACTATCCTTTCAAAATTTACACCTTTATGATGCCATTACCAAACCCACACTACTATATACTTCCCGGATTTGGAGGTCAATTCCTTATTCCATCCAACTAAGCCAAACTTGAGGGTCCACTAGATTATGTTGTGCACAAGTCCTTGTAAGAGGATAATTCTACAAGACATCATCCAAGATGTGTTTTGTGTACATCCAGTTACTACCTATATTGTATGGGTGTCCACCAAGGAGTTATTAAGATTTATAGGAATAAAAGAAACTTGTGAAATAGAAACAACAAGTCTGATCCCTCAAGTATGGGAAAACCTGGGTGTGAAAGAAACCTTATTTCTCCATGATTATGTATCTAATCGGAAATGAAGAGCATCATTTTTAAATATGGATTAATTTCAGTAGTAATATGCCTAATTCCTAATTCTGGGTTGAATTTGAGGATTAATTTCCAATTCTGAGCACCCATGCAACAGTGGGTGAAAGCTCTGGGCACATTGGGAGTATTTCTAAGCAGCAAAAAATAGTAAAACACCTTGAATCAACAATAAAACAGAGGCATATCCCAATCAAGAAAACTAAGGAAGCCTATGCTAACTTATTGTACATGAAAGAGTAGCCATAAATCCATAGATCATAGTGATCCTGTGTTTAAAGCAACATTGAGAAGTTTATATCAAAAAATAAGTATTCTCTGAAATTATTTTTTGTTATGGAAACCTAGAAGGTGATTTTCTGAGGGTCGATTCATACCTTGGATCATAGTGTTTAGTCCTTTTATACCATCCAATGGAGATGCTACCATTAGGAGACATTCTGAATCTAGCCCATCTAACAAAAAACCGAGTGTTCAAATTTAATTTATTCACTGCTAAGCATGATAATGGCATTTCTTCTAGGCCGAGAATGGTTCAAACTTCATATTCTGAGGTAGCATAAGATAGAGCTGGTATAACTTGCTAATGGAAAATTCAATTCATACTGAACAATTTTTTCTACTATGGAACATATGATGTAAACTTTTTTTGTTGCTACAACCAATTAGGATGCCTCTAGACATGACCTTCACACTTAATAAGGGAACTTGCAGGACGTTGACAATTAAAGGGATGCATTACAACAAAGGAGAATCTACCAATTAATGAAAATGTTAATGGTAACAGATTATAACTAAGCAATCTTTCCTATAGTTGTATTGGCTATGCTCTCACACAATAGCTCGAGGAATGCAACTCTGCTTTTAGCTCATTGCAAAGAAAAAGTTCCCTTATATTTCCCATATTTAGCTTGCTTAATAAGAGTGATTTGATTTTCAACTTGAGTCAATAATGTTATAATGTTTGTACCTGTAATCATTCTTGTTGTGAGTGTGTGTTTGACTACGTAATTGTGACCAAGACTTCTTTAGTGAGCACTTAATTTTGAAAATGGATTTTGACCCTAAAAAGGTACAATTTCAACTTCCAATGGTGTACCCAAGACCAAAATTCTAAATGAGGAAGTGACATAATATCAATATAAAAAATTTATCTATTAGTTTGAATAACTAAAATTAGCACTCCCAGCCTGATTCTTGGAAACAACTAAAACTTCACAGATAGAGACAATTTCAAAATTCTTGAAGTGGCAAGTACAGACTTCTCAAACCATGGTAAGAACACGGGCACGTAGTAAACATGGAGTTAGGTTTTACTACTGAGCCTCACTTTCTCAAAATCAAGTTTCAAAATGAAATGTAAGACCAGGATATCCAACATGTTTACTAGAGACAACAAATCTGGGACCATCCCATGTGTATGTAGTTGGAATATTAAATTTTAATTTCTATTCGGTGTATTTATCCTTTCCATAACCGACATCATTGCATGGGTTTGTTTTTAATATTCTTGCCACATTGTGAATTGTGATCACTATATATGCTATCCTATACAGTTTCGAGTAGGACATTTAGTCTCTAATACTTGTTTCCAATTTTATTTTCTTGCAATTTGGAGTTGCTGGAAGTTCTTCTGAACAACTACCTCCAAACCTATACAAACTAGATTTTTGGTTCATTTTCTCAAGAAATAATTAATTTATATGATGTCCCTTAGATTCAACTGCTACTATGGGATTGAGGGATTGTACCCAAACATAGATATGATATAATACTTACCTCCAAGATCTTGCACGTCATGAATTTTCCATGTGCCCATTTATTAGAAAATATGTAAAGAAATTCACTAATGAAATAATGTTGTGCTTTTGTGAAATCGAAGTAAGATGTGGAGTGAATGGCTCTTCTCCTACAACTAGGGTTCACCCTATATGCCACTTGTATTCATCTATATGTAGTATTTTTTTGGGGGATGTGTGTCCAAAGAGTCCAATCTAGATACAAGTGAGCAGGGGCATTCAATATCTGTAGAGTTAATTCACAGAAGGATTAAATGGGAGATGTACTTCAAAGTCATGACCTCCAATAAAAACCTTCACATGAACCTATTGAGAACCAATGAAGCAGACAAGGGTTTAAACATTTATATGGATAAATGGTCGAAGAGGAGAATCAAATTTTGAAACTTTCTCAAAGAACAGTCACAAAGAAAAAATGACATAGAAAGGCCAGGAAAAAGCTGAAAATAATTTGACAAAGATATTAAGGCAAGTGTCAAAGATAAACAAAAAGTTAAAACAATCCAATCAAACAAACAAAGGGCCCTGTTGAAGTTGAGAGAAATTTTTTAAAACTCAGAATTGGACTCTAAATTGGTCGATGGTAAACTCAGAATCTGACTCAGACTTAGCTCTAATTTAGACAAGTTTGTATTTTATGGCTCAGTTTACTATAAAATACATAAACATTAAAATTTTAATGAAATAAATTTATTTTAAATATTCCAAACCATTAGAGATAAAATATTTTGAATTTCAAAGCCCGAATATGAAAGTTAATGCAAGAAGGCATGCCCCAACAAAATCCATCAAAGATCTATGGACATCTTGTAACTGTGCTCACATTTCCTTCATCTATTTTGTTGTTAGTTATCGATTGTGTCTCTCTCACTTACCACTCTTTTATTATTGATCCGTCTCACTTACCACTATGGATTTTGATTTCTTTCTACTCTTCCTAAATGCTTTGTAGGATCCCTGAATCTTGAATAAAATATCTTCTTGAATATGTACATTCTCCTGAAAAAGGGTTTCTTTCCTTTCCATCCAAATGAGCCATATAAAAACTTATAGGGGATAGTTCTTCTTCTGGAGTAGTTTTTTTCTAGTTAATTATAGAGTGCAGGGCTTCCTTTGATCTATCTCTAAAATGTATCATGGATAGTTCACCCATATTATTGCTACATTCTTGTTTATATAGTTTGTCCAAAAATGTATTTTCTTTGTAGATATGGTGGAAGATTACTTCCTAAAAAATATCTTCAGATCCCAAGTGCACTGAACATCCCCATGAAGTTGTAAGTTTCTCTGATCCATTGTTCCATTCATCCTTGATATAATGAGTTTTGAGTCACCATATATGTTAAGGTCTATAAATCCATTGCAATGGTCATAAGGATTATCAAGGATTTTACTTTAGTTGAATTATTAGTTTGGGTTCCCAAAAATTGAAAGGTGATATTATGGGACTCAGATAAGAAAAAGAATCATGTTGCACCACTCTTCTCACTATTTAATTACACTGTTAAATTGAAGAATTAATATGGCTTGGATTTGTTGATTGCATGTCTGCTACTACTATGGATTTTGAATGCATCGTATTGTGTTTGAATGCTTTGTAGATGCCTTGAATATTTAAGAATATAACTTATGGAGTACCTACCTTCCCCTCAAAATGGGCAACTTTAATTGCTAATCAAATGGCCTGCAAAACAAAAATTGGAAGGGCATAATGCTTCTTTCTAGTGTCGTCATTTTCCTTCTCATTATGGAGTGAATTTTCTATAGTTTCTCCTTCCCATTGACCCTTATCGTACATTATTTTATTAACCACCATCCATACTTTCTTTGACAATCTACATGTTAGAATAAGTCATGGAAACTCTCCTCTTGCTCTTTGCACTAAATGCAATAACCAGGTACCTGCCATGATATTTGTTGGAGGTCATTCCATGTGAGGATTTCAAAGGAGCGAGCTATGACTTTCTAGGGTTGACTGCAGCTCCAATTTTCTTATTTTGAAATAAAAACTTTAAATCCAATGATCACCTTGTATAGTTCTCATGTTTGTTTTGTTACCCAAACCAATGCATCGTGAGAATTTATCAGCCTTATGGAGGACATGACCAAGTATTTTCTGGACCATGTCCATTTATTTGCATGTTCATTCTCTAGTCTCAATGCCTCTATAGTCCTCCATCCACTTGACCACCAATCCATATTATTTACATCATATTAAATTTCCAAGGTATGAACATTTTGATCATAGAAGTGACTGATTAGGCCTTGTGAAAGTCTATGTGCACCTTCTCCACCAATTCAAGTATTTAATACAGTTCTTATTTTTTGTCCATTTCCTATGAGCAAAGGGAAATGATTGAAATATAACCAGTAATGCTTTTATCATAGATCTCCATCAAGTTGAATCCTTCTGTAGAAGTCTTGATTAGAGGCATAGTACACTCTTCTACATATAATGACTAAATAATTTCTAATCGGAATGGTTTGTGAGAGTTCCTCTATGGACAATAATCACCAGATACTTGTAGTAGCCAAAAAAATCCACATTTATGTCCAAAACCTATAGCCCTAAGTTGTTGTCATTGAAGTGTCTTATGGCAAGCCTTCAATCTTGATATTTGTAGCCGCAACATCTTATCAAACCCTTCAAACTCAATGTTCAAATTTCAATTATGAAATTTGAGAGTCTAGATCACCATTGAACCTTTAACCGTATGGACCTGTATCCCAGACATTGGGTCTGTCGAGAGAAGGGACAATTGTGATGACTCAACATGGGATTAGGAATAAACTTGCATTTGTGCGAGATCAAAAAAAATGGTATGGAGTGCTGGATTGCGTCATGCATGATTAATTCTATGTAACAAGAGGATTATAATTATGGTTTGGTACTTTTTAAATTCCCAAAGGACTATTTCCTCAACTATTACTATCAACTAGCCCAGATCCTGTATGCATGGAATATATTTTCTCTTCATTATGTAAACTCCCTAAAGGAAAGATAATTTGAATAGATGCTACATTAAATGGATATCCAAAGAAATACCTCTAACATTGTGATCCTAGCCATACTCTAGTGGTATGATTCAAAATTTTTAGGAAATCACAACTTCTATCGAATTGCAATTTCTCTCATCTATAAATTGGAAGGAAAACATCCACCAAACCCATGTCGTCAATATTGGAAATCTATTAGATTTCCATCACCCCCATGCATCCTCTCATTGAAGGAAGGATTCAGTTGGATCTACCTTGATAATAAGATATTTGATGCTAAGTTTAAATATCAAAATCTGGTTGGAAATTTTCAAAAGTTGCAGTTCCATTGACGCCTATTTGTTAGGTTTTTGGGATCCATCTCTGTAATTGTTTGACAGACTTTAAGTACATGAGAAGGTATTTCTGTTAAGATGTTAATTTCATGTGCCTTTTTTCTACTGCTAAAATTATGGAAATTTTATTGACATCCTCATAAGTATTTTAGAAGCATTTTCTTTGAGAAATTAGAATAGGGAAGAGTTGATGGGAAATCCCAAATTGTGATGATAAAACTTAGTATTGTGGTATGGACCTTCCTTATACGGTGATGATAAAATGTATTGTTGTTCTATGGAACACTTATGGAATACATACCTTGAAAGAGAATATAATAGTTTGACACCTTGGTCTTTTGGGTAAAAGGGTTGTGTCCCCACCTTGTTGGTACAACTTGGTCCTATGTGTAAAAGGGTTATTCTATGACCTTGATTGAAATACCTTGGTATTTTTGGTTTAGGGGTTGTTTTCCCACTTTGTCATGACCCCTCTTGTTGACTCTTCATCTTATCTTGACCCTTGATTAGTCCTTATGCTAGCGACCCCTCATAGTGTGGTACCTTAACCCTTTTATTATGTTTTTTATGGGTGTGACCTACTAGAAGCCCTAAAAAACTCATATCATTCTCAATCAAGTTTAGACAGGTCATGATTTAGTCCATCCATCCCCAAGAAGGTCATAGTTCAATTCAAGTAGACCGAAAAAGGCCACTGTTCATTTCAGGAAGCACCAAGAAGGTAACAACCCAACTTAGAAGGTCATGGTTTAGACTTGAGTGGACTAAGATATTTGTTTCACTCTTTGAGTGTGCTATGTTGTCAAAAATCCATGGGATTTGTATGGGCTACAAACTGAGCTTTGGTTTGTGTGTGGAATGTCATCATTTCTTTATATTTTATGGATTGTTGTTTTTGGGTCTGCTGCTACAATAATTGGGGTTTCCTTACGGTTCAATTCAAGAAGAACCAAACACTCAAATAATGCAACAGAGATATTAGTCCACTTAAACAAGGGTTATGGTTTATTTTAGCATCCTCAAGCAAATCACAACCTAATCTAGAAAGCCATGGCCTTTGTATGGGATACTGTTGACGGGCATATGTGAATATGCACGTAACGGGAAAGACAACCCAGACCGGGATCCTTAGAGCAGGTTCCAAGCTATTTGGGATGGTTGTTTCCGACAGGTTTAAAGGCTCTATTAGCCTGAAGGTCTAAAAATAAAACAAAGCTATTGTTCTAGTTAATTAAATCTACCAAATACCTACAAATATACAAATTAAACTAGTTAACAAATTAAACTAGTTTATCTGATTACTAATGAATTAAGAATATAATTAAATTATTCTATGAACTAAATCTATTCAATTAACTTAAATTAGAATATAATGATCAAAAGTTAATTGAATTTTAACTTGTTAAATGAGTTACAAAAATGCATTATAAACAAATATACATTAATCACAAAAACCAAAGACTAACCTAACAACAGTATAAATATTCAATTCTGGTTTAATGAATCTTTAATAACATAATGAACAGAAGATAAATTATGTTATTATGCTATAAGTTTATCCTGATTAGGAGCAATTTAAATATAAACTGAAATCAGATCTGCTAACAGGACTATTAATAACCTTGACAATCTTCAAAACAAATTTAGAAATCATCAAAATCATACAATAGACTTATAAACCATGTACATAATAATGTCAGTCATCAATTTACGACACAACTTTATTAACAGAATGATATTCAGCATAAGTCAATAGCGAGACATAATATATTTGCATAATTTCAAAAGTGAGATTATGACAAACATGCATAACATAGAAAAACAGTAACAAGACTATAGATAGCATAAACATATATTAAGTATAAAACCATAAACATATGAATAATTTATCACCAGTTTAAAAATTGCATCTGCTGACAGGAAGCTGTCTCCAGTCACAATAGATCAAACGGTAGTATTTTTGTCTCCTTTCTATAAACTATCGACCCACCATCTCCAGCTCTTGGTCTGCTCTTCAAACAATGAAAAAGAAATTCTTCAATGCTGTTGATCCATCCCAAAATTATCCTAGCAGCAACGATGTGATCTGAAAGAGAAGTCTCTCAGCTCCACCCTCCTCCTCTACAACCCAATTCTTCTCTGCTTAAATAAACCATGATCAGAAGAAATCAAACAAAATTAAGCTCTGCACAGGAGAATTTTTGGAAAGAACCATTTCTTTGCCGGCCGTAACTGCAAAAATCGTGCTCAAAGGATCCTCGAAATCTCATAGAATCCATCATTTTCTGGCGAAATCCCCCTAATTAAAAATAAATGGGTCCGATCTGAAGAAAATCCATGTGGCATATTTTTGAGATCTGTTTTCATTTTTTCACAATACAGCCTGGAAAAACGCCTGTCAGTTGAGAACGCGTTTTTAATAGCTGGCTAAAATAAAGTTCATCTCCCGACAGTTTCTCTGGAAATTTAAACTGCTGCTCCTGATTTTATTAGAGATTATCATCACAGCAAATCAGATCAAAACCAAAGAATCAGTCTTTCATAATATCTGGCACGATATCATGCATAAACCTAAACTTCAAAAAATAGCGTAACTATATGCTCCATATTTTATGAAATTGCATAAATCCAATCGCTCACATAAAAAGAGGAAAGACTTGTAAAAATAATCTAATAAAAGAATAGAATTAAGAAAATAGAAGTAAAATCATCTCTCTTCCCCTCGTTCTCATGAAATTTGTTTGTAAAGCATTTACAACATGATCGTGGCATCCAGAATTAATCTCCCTCTATCATTTTTTTAAACAGAAATATATTTTTATCACCCAAAACCAGCACAATCAGGTGAAAAAGAACACTGTGATGCCTTCGGATTTCTGACACCTCTTCGTTGATAAGCGTGTGGCGTTAATAGGGCTTATGTCTTTAATGCTTACTAACGAAATTGAAACTTTACGGCATAAAATATTGCAACATGGCAACATCTTCCTTCCTCAAACTTAGTGATTTTGGTTAATGGCATTATTACGAGGTGATTCTCATTAAAATTTTGAAGATATCACCGCAATAGAACAACTTGATAACCATTTCTATCGTTCAGTTAGCAAGATTGTCTTCTAACGCTAGCGATCAGGTGTAAATGATCTTAATGCATTGGCACGAATCCAGTTGTAAATTTTTTAAACCAAACATAACTAAATGTGAGAACATAATTTTGATCCACACGTGGTGTTGAATTCCAAAAATCAAAATGAGTTTATTCCTGCGTGTCAAGGTTTTGATGATATTTATGGCATGATCTACTTTGAACTTGGAATGAAGCATTTTGATGTTGCAATTTCATAGGTTGAAATAATACAAGCCCCAATCACCGTTCTGTTTCCTTTTAACGTTGAATTAATCATGATTTTCTTTTAGTAACGAATATGTAACTTCTTCATTATGTGACTGTTTTTAAAATATGAAAAACAAATGCCATAACCCATAATATCAACTTCGACCTTTACATGCAATAATAAAGAAGGCATATGAAGCCCATCATAAAGAGCAAGATCAAATAATGAGTTTGTGTTATGCATAACTCGTAAATTAAATGAAAAGCCTTAAGAAAAATAATTCGAATGAACTTTGGTAAGATGCCAAGAATATAATAATCAACCTTAAACCTTATCAATATTCACGATAACAAAATCACATAATAAAATCAAATGATAAATATTTGGATAAGATTTCAAGCTTAAGTTATAAAAAATGATTAACACTAATCACTTGATTTTCAATGCAAATCCACTCAAAATGATAATTTTAAAGTAGTGATTTTGTCAACTAATCCATAGTTCGCAAAGGTTTCCTTTAAAAACATTGAATTTCATGTTTCAGTAGCTGCTGGAATGTCACCATTTCAGTAGCTGTCAATTCTTTAGTTTTGTTATATGAAATTCAAACATTTCATCAAAACAAAATACAATTTTGTTTGATGAAATAATGGTTTTTAAAGGCTGTTGGGTAGGGGCACAACAGATACCAACTGGGCTTTGGTTTGTGTGTGGAATGTCATCATTACCTGATATTTTATGGTTGTTGTTTCTTGATCTACTGCTCCAGTAATTGGGGTTTCCTTGATTGTCAAATGGGTTACCTTGACTACTACTATAGTTGACTAAACCCTTAGTAATTGAATTTATTCTCTCTCTTAGGTATGCCATTTGTTCCTGTAGTGACTTGTCTCTTAATAGACATGATATGATCTAAAAAAATATTGTTGAGTATAAGGAAGGTTTCAACTCTCCTATTGGGTTATTTTATTTTTTTCTTTGTCACTTTGAGTTAGATTTACTACTACTGTTATTTATTTCCTTTGTATGTTTTTTCATCTTTAACACAGGGACCTTCGGGAGTGTTAAAGTCGAAAGAGATGAAAATTATTCTTTAAACTTATCTTTTCTATTTACAACGGTAATATTTTGTTTCTAGTATTTTTTTTTCATGGTGTATGTCCGTTTGAGATGTTTTGTCATGGTTTATGTCTTTTTTCTTATCAGATATCTGCTGATAAGTTTAAATATCAAAATATGGTTGGCAATTTCCAAAAGTTGCAGTTGCATTGATGCCTATTTGTTAGGTTTTTTGAATCCATATCTCCAACTATTCGACAAACTTTAAGTATAGGAGAAGGTATTTATGTTTAGATGTTAATTTCATGTGTTTTTTTTCCGCTACTAAAATTGTGGAAATTTTATTGACATTGTTATGAGAATTTTAGAATTATTTACTTTGAGAAATTAGAATAGGGAAGAGTTGATGGGAACTCCCAAATGATGATGATAAAACTCACTATTGTGGTATGGAACTTCATTTTATGGTGATGATAAAACATACTTTTTTGGTATGGAACACTTATGGACTATATGCCTTGAGAGATAATATAACAGTTTGACACCTTGGTCTTCTAGGAAAAAGGGTTATGTCCCCACCTTAGTACTATGGATAAAAGGGTTATTCTTTGACTTTGATTGACACACCTTGGTATTGTTGGTGTAGGGGTTGTTTTACCACTTTTCCATGACCCCTCTTGTTGAATCTTGATCGTATGTTGACCCTTGATTGGTGCTTATGCTAGCACCCCCTCATAGTGTGGTACCTTAACCCTTTCATTATGTTTGTTATGGGTGTGACCTCCTAGTAACCCCAAACAACTAATAGCCTTCTCAAGCAAGTTCAGACAGGTCATGACTTATTCCAACAATCCCCAAGAAGGTCATGGTTCAGTTCAAGCAGATTGAAGAAGGTCACTATTCATTTCAGTAAGCACCATGAAGGTCACATCCCAACTTAGGAGGTCATGGTTCAGACTTGAGTGGACTAATATCTCTATTGCACTATTTGAGTGTGCTATGTTTTAATAAATCCATGGTCTTTGTATCGGCTAAAAACTGAGCTCTGGTTTGTGTGTGGAATGTTATCATTACCTGATATTTTATGGACTATTGTTTCCAGGTCTGCTGCTCCAGTAATTGCAGTTTGCATATGATTCACTTCAAGAATTAGAGGAAATATCAACTCAAAATGGGCCTCCTAAGGAAAATAATAAAATAATAGTTAAAATAATAAAATAATATTTATTAATTTTGGAGGAAGAAAAGAAAAAAAACTAGTTTTTTTGTTCATATTTTCGACAAATCTCCTTGTGCTTTTACTCAAATTTCGATCAAGAGAGCTTGTTGGATGCATAATTAAATAACAAATCCAACAAGCACCCACTATGCATAATTTTGACATACTTTGCTACCCCAAAAACAAGAAATACCTGAAATAACGTGATGATGTCATCATCAAGTTTTTTCAGGTATTTCCTGTTTTTGGAGTAGTGAGGTCCATCAAAAGTATGCACAGTGGGTACTCGTTGGATGCATAATTTAATTCAGCATCCAACGATATCTCCCGATCGAAATTTGAGTAAAAACACAGGGAGATATGTTGAAAATATGAACAAAAAAGTAGTTTTTTTTTATGATATCCATCCCCAAATTTATATTAAAAAATTGTTTAAGACCTATATGGTATTTCAAATTTAAAACAATTTGATTGGCTAACACATGATGACATGGAATTTGAATTAGGGTTGAAAGGCCCATTTTGAGTTGAAATTTCCTCTAATGAAGACCCAAACACTCAAACAGTGTAGCAGAGATATTAGTCCACTAAAACAAGTTTATGGTTTCTTTTAGCATCCCCAAACAACTCACAACCTGCTCAAGAAATTCATGGGCTATGTATGGGATACAAACTCAGCTCTGGTTTGTGTGTAGAATGCGATCATTACCTATTATTTTATGGATTGTTATTTCTTGGTTTGCTGCTCCAGTAATTAGGGTCTCCTTGCTTGTCAACTGGGTTACCTTGATTCCTACTATAGTTTACTAAACCTACATTATTTGAATTTATTATCTCTCTCAAGTATTTCCTTTGTTACTGTAGTGACTTATCTTTTAATAGACAAGATTTGATCTAAAAAAATATTATTGAGTATAAGGAATGTTTCAACTCTCTGAGCGGGTTATTTTATTTGTTTTATTTGTACTTTGAGTTATATTTACTACTGCTGTTATTTATTGTCTTTGTATGCTTTTCAACTTTAACACAGGGATCTTCGAGAGTGTTAAAGTTGAAAGAGTTGAAAATTATGCTTTAAACTTATCTTGTATAGTTACAACGATATTATTTTGTTTCTAGTACTTTTTTGTCATGTTTTGTAATGGTTTATGTCTGTTTGAGATGGTTTGTCACAATTTATGTCTTTTTTCTTAACATATATTTGCTTCTAAGTTTAAATATCAAAATCTGGTACGTAGTTTCCAAAATTTGTAGTAGCATTGATTCCTATTTGTTAAGTTTTGAGGATCCATCTCTCTATCTCAAGAAACTTTATCACATGTTGTTGTTTAAACATAGATGCCAGAGTCAACTGATGACATTTCATAGTTCAAATAAATGTTTATAATGACGTTTTGCAGGGATTGGAATATAACAGATGATGGAAGTATGAATATAAGAACTAAAAAGATTTCCATAGTCATCCATTACATTCAAAAGCGCATTTATTGCATCTATTCTACATCAATTTTAGCCTTAGTAGTCATTTAGTTACATGGCATTTGTTGCCTTTATTTTACATCTTATGGCATCTCCTTTGGGGCCTAGTTTATAGAGGAATTTATGTGGCCTGTCATTTTGTTGAGAAATGTATTTGCACTGTCTCTTTGTTTATGATGGAAGAATATTTTGAACAAAAACTATGCCACTTGTTGGATGGATAAAGTGGCTGATATTAGAAATTGAGCAGCAAGAAAGAATAGATAACTTCCAAAACTGAAAAAAGAGCATAATAAAAACCAGTTACAAAATTGTGTACTTGTGTATCACCATCTATAACTATAGAATATCATAGCCATAAAGAACTAATCAAATATTTTGTTATCCTTGACCTGTTACTTAGGATTATCCTTTATCATCTGATATTAGCTTCTTCTCTAGTCTCAAAATGAAATACAATTTGATGACCAAACAATTGAGCATATGAAGCAGAAGTGCAAAGTACACAAACATAATGATTTGAATACAATCAAGTCTTGAAGAATGGACAAATTCCAAGTGGAGGGAACTGGATCTTGGATCAAACAATTTTGGACTCCAATTGAACATATTCAATTATGATTGAGTTGATTGATGCTAGGTACTTTATGGCCCAGGTGGGAAACATCATCATTATTTCATGTATTTATGTAACATACATACATATACATACACACACACATATTAATGTCGACCCAGTAATATAAAAAATACTAGCATAGATCCATCTTAATCTAAGATTTATTGAGCGCACCTCAAGGTTTTTGACCTCTCTAGGTGGATAATGGATCCTGGGTTAATATGTATTTATGCTAGTTCAAAACTGAAAGTTGAGATAATACCAATGAAAGGACATGATAAATCCCACCACCGGTTTAAGACTAAACCATTTCAATTGGTTATATAAAATAAAAGTGGTTAGGGTACTACCCAATTGAGGTGATAATGCCCATTTAGTTTTTATATACATGATTTGTTAACAAAACATAAAGTTATTTTATTTTATATATCAACACTAATGTAATATGTATCTCTTCCTGGGATTAATACTTCTGTTTCACTAGCAATCTCCCAACATGTATCACCAAATGTTGGATTGGCTAGCTTTAATCATCAACAGGGAGACCTTCTGTAAGTTCATTGTTGAGACAACAAGATCATGATAGGACTGATTTATTACTGGGTAATTGGATTCTCTGCCTCTGTATCCCACTCTTCCATGTATAAAATAAGGGGGAAATCTACCCATTCTTCTAGCATCATTTTTGTTTCTTTTAACATCCAGATGCATGACAAACTTTAAAAGTAAGGTCTCTTGTATTAAAAAAGAGCCCGAGTTTAATTTGAAGTGAAACCTACAAAACCACATCATAAATCATGACTTCGAACCGAAGTCAGTGAACCCTCATCACAATATTAAAATATTATTCATTCCACGTATTCATGTAAATCTGTAAAACTAAATATTCTATAGCTAATCCATCCCATAATTCCTACACTAAACATTTGAAAAATAGCCAGATAAAATGTGCTTCCTTACAAATTCCTTCCAATTAGCAAGTTCCAACCAAATAATATATATCCCTAGAATTGGTTAGCATGGATACATTCAAAGCATAGGTGGTGGTGCTTGAGATTTCGTTTTGACCACAAAATCCATGGTCATAAAGATTGATAAGTGACTTTTCTACATCTTACTTGTTCCAAACAAAAATCTGTTTGAAATATTTGTTTTTGGTTTATTTTCTATTTTAGTTTAATATTTAGTCCAATTTAAAAGGCTTGCACCTTCTTATATGTTATCTTGATTCAAATATGTACTTTTCTTGAGAGATTTGACTTTCAAGTTAAGGTTTATCCTAAGTTACAGAGTGGTAAAAAGTGTTTTTCATATTATAAGTCAATAGACAGACAACTATCATTTTATCATAATTCCATTCAATGTGGTCTTGTCGAGGTGGGAGTTGGTCGCAACCAAAAGCGTGTCGCGGTAAAATCTCGTTGAAGTCAAGTGGGTGTCTGTCGTTCTAAAAGTGTGTCGGGTTAAAAGTCTGTAAAAGGTGTGTCGACGAAAAGTCACTAGTGGAAAATGAGAGATTAGTGACAAAAAAAATGACCAAACTTCNTCGCTAGTGGCTAATTTACGGTCTTTTATTACGCGACCAAAATTGGTCATTTTTATTTTGGTCATTTATAGCTTGTCAGTTGGTCATTAATTTGGTCATATATTTGAATTAATGACCAAATATATGAACACATTTATGACCAAATTAATGACAACATGACAAACTAGAATATGACCAAATTTGGTCGCGTAATAAAAGACAGTAAATTATGCACCAAAACATCTTTTTGGTCATTGATATGTGAATTTTGGTCCCTTTTTTGTCATTTATATCTCATTGTTTGGTCCCGTGTCTCTCAATTTTTGGTCATTTTATATGCGAATTTTTGTCATTAATCTCATTTATTGGTCACTAATTTAGTCATTTTTAGTTGTTTTATGTGTGGTTGTTATAGTTTAGTAGTTTTAATGGTTTCCATTATTAATCAATATAAATTTTTAATATGATATTTTGTTTAAATAAAAAAAAGAATCATACATTATTTATCATCATCTAATACACATGTGAATTATGCAATGCCACATTAATTACTTAATTACAACACTTATATATAATATAAAGTACAACCATATAAGTTTTAAACTACAAAAATTATATTAGATAAAATGTTAAGTATTACAATAAATATGAGTTTTCTCCAAAACTATCTCCATATAATTTTATATGAAAATCATCTAGTACATCAATGACTTTTCAAAATATTACAATGGCTAAACCATCCCACTTGTACTTGGCTGATAAGCCATACTTAGATCCCACGGCAGCTTCAAAACTGTACTTAGTAGCTTGAAACCCTCAGCAACATGCTCTTCATACTCAATGGAAAAGCCTCAGCATCAGGCTCTTCATACTCAATAGAAAAGCCTCATTAACAAACTCTTCATACTCAATGGCCCACTTTTTGAGCTTTCTATCTGTGCACATGCTTCTGTATCCGCATTGCATGTTCTTCTGAGCTTTCTGAGCTTTATATATGTCCACATGCTTGTGTATCCACACTACAGCAGCGTCCCTCCTCACGTTGTTATAAAGATTGAGAGTAAGGCTAACTACAAACAACACATGTTAAGAAATAAATTTTGTTGCTTACTAAAAAGAGAAAACAAGTAACTGAAAAATGTATATAGTAATTTCATAAGATTTAACATGGAAAAAAGAAACAATTCTAATAAACAACATGTGTACTCAAAATGCATAAACATTTAGAACCAACATAAGTAGAAATACATGAACATGAAATACCTCTCCATAAGTCCCAAAGATCAATGGCAGCATTTCATAAAGCAATAAATTCTTTCCGAGCAATATATGAATGAACCTTGCACTGAATAATTTTTGCTGAATTTCCCAATACCTCATTTGTTCTAACATCTAATTCAACCATTTGACTTGCTTTGAGGAAAACCTTGGTTTTCCCTATCTTAATAGTAAAGACAATTTTAGGTTGTTTTTATTAGCATTTTAACTGAATAAAACAACCTTAGAACTTCCAGCTTCTCGAGGAAGCATATAAATCATAATCCTGGGCTCATTACTAATTTGGATGTTGAGAAAACCATTTGTCAAAGCACACTCATAATAATCTGCATAGGCCATTACTTTGGTCCAACGAAACAAGTGATAATCAACCCGCACTTGGAAAAGAATAGAAGAATTAGCAAATCAATAAATATGTAAATATTTACACAAATACATACAAATGTGTATGTCATTAATGTGTTCAAATATAGGTGAAAATTCTTGTCTTGAAGAATAAATGCATTAACTTCAATATCTAGATATGGTTATCAGATTTATGGTTGAACGCATATCAATACGAGAAAGTGTTCAAATGATTTTAGTATGCTCCAAGAAATCAAAAAAATATGTTTCTTCTATGCCCTTGCAAATGATAGTGTTAACACCATATACACCAATAAACAAGTTAGAATCTTGATTTGAATTCAATGTACGAATCTGAATCACTATGACAATTATTAGAAAACTTTTAAAGGTATATGACTGTCACAAAGTGTATTGTGCAGTTATCCCAATGTATGCCTTATATATATTAGAACTAAAGATATGATTGAGATTATTTTTTAGAACATGACATGCTTTGTGTCAATGATAATGATTTCTTTCTCATATAAAGGGTTGTTAAACAATAAAACTTTTAAAAATAGGAAATTGTGAATGTAGTTATCATAAATGTCATCTTCAACAATCATAATGAGCTCAGAAAAGACTATCCCATAAATAATGTCAATTGTGTATAAGAAAATCAAGCCTTCTTTATTAATACATGTTTGTTTTCTATTCAAATAAAAAAAAAGACTTGATGTAATTTCCAGCCATGACATACGTGTTTCAATGACTGTCCATAGGATGTTATTTCCAATCAAAAGGAGGTGAAATTTAATTGCCTAGCACAAAGTATTTTTCAGCTAAGGGAATAGCCAAAATGACTGTCCCAAACAAGGTGATTTTCATCCCTCAATTAGTATATAACTAGGAATGTCAAACTAGAATAATTTCCAGCCAAATAATGACTATCCAAAATGACAAATTCTAGCTCCTACAGTGAATATGCCTTGATGTTATATTAGACTTTCAATAGATAAGTATGTATGTAATTTGAGAGGGAATGGGAGTTTCCTTTAGGCTACGACTTAAGGAGTGATGTTAAGGTAATTTCAGGTGGATGGGAGTTTCCTTTAAGTTGCGGCTTAAGGAAAGATAAGGAAGGGTGTTAAGGTAACAACTTTATAGACTATTAGGGAAGTATTTCAAGTTTGTTTTAGGCTTAGGTTGAGATATGTTTCTCACACCCAGAATGGTTTATAAAACACCTTCATGTAATCATACACATGACTATCAGCCTCTGCTATATTGTTGTTGGGACAATATAGCTTGATCTCAACACAATATTCATCTCTCTGATACCAAAGGTAAATGCTTCTCAATCATTTGATCAATTATAGATGATTTCACTTTTCAATAGTGTGTATAAAATTTAAATTCATTTCCAACATCATTGCCACTAGAATCAAGCCCCATCTTTCCAAACGTATCTCAAGAAAAAAAATGGGTTTCCTACTTAATAGGGACATTCAAGATGACATAGGGACAACCCATAAATTCCTTCACTTTGTTAAGGCAACAAACGGACTTTGATTACAAAGATAGACCTGCCCAAATAATTTGAGAAAGTTAATTGGATCTACCTCAAACTCCTACTTCTTAAGGTGGGGTTTCAATGGTGTTTCATTAAGATGGATGTAGGCCTAGTTTTCCTTAGGCACTTTTTCTATTCGAGTTAATGGATCAGCTTCAAACTTTTTTATTGTGTCCAGAAGCCTCAAGAAAGGTTGTCCCCTCTCTCCACTTTTATTCCTTATAGTCACTGGAGTGCTTAGTAAACTGATACATGAAAAGGCCTCTAATGGGCTTCTACTATGTATAAAGACATCCCAATCCTGTCCAGTTACACATATAATGTTTATGGAAGACCTTCTTTGCTGAAATGGCTACACAAAAGAAGAAAATTATTTTCCAATCTTCTATAAATCTTCTTCCATGCTAATGGAATGGTTATCAAGAAAGAAAAAATATTCCTAAGATTCTATTTGCTTCCCCAAGAAGGGCCATCATCTGACCCACCTGTTTTTGAAGAGTCTATATCTACACATCGTGTTCCAATTGTTTCTCTTTATACGCACCCATGAAATCATTTACTTCCATCTCCCATTTGTGGAGCTCCACAATACTTATTGTTGCATCGATTTCACAGTTATCATGGATGTTATTTTCCTTCAAGATGTGATGGGAAAACTCGTCCATCCAGATATTCCACTTGTTAGTCCTATTCACTACACTACACTTCCTCTTTGGTTTCCTTTCGACACCACTTGATACAACACTCTAGCTCTTCCATTTCACACAGAATGCAACAATCCTTACGATAATGAAAATTTGTAATTTTAACAGAGAAACCAGAGCAACAAAACCACACACCTTCTCTAATACACACAAAAAACTAAACAATGAGAGGATCTGAGACCACCCACTGAGAACTGGATATAGCACCAAAATAAGAAATACTGGCATATGAACCTCCCGTAGACCCGGTGCCAAACCAACCACACATAATATCTAGCAACAAATTGCAGAATTTAGGGATAGGAGAGGAGGGAGAATTACCGGTTTTATAGTCCATTGAATGCACCAATGGCCACAAATTGAAAACCACCCTCTATGATGATGGAATTAGCATCCATATCCTTCTAGTAACTGTGACTATTCTAAAACCAACCATTCACAATGAAATTTAAGATGTTGGGAGGGACTATCATATCCCCCTATTTTCAAGGATCTATGTGTTAGCTTGCATTCAATTCACCTATTCTCCATTGTACTCCATATAAATATTGGTGTATGTGTTAACCCAAAAAATCCCCCACTCAGCTCTCAATGTCCTACACCACCCAAGGACACCATCTCATGACCCTCATATCCCTCCATTAGACCCCCACACCCTCAAAATAGCTAAAGGATGAAGAAAAGGGCTTAAAACCCTAAAAAGGATCCCAAAATAGTCTCATATGAGCTAAACCCCCAAAAAGGGGCTAAAACCCTAAAATGAACTAAAGTTAGGATGGAAGGGGCTAAAACCCTAAAAGGAGCTAAAGTTAGGACGAAAGGGGCTAAAAGCACAAAAAAGGGGCTAAATCCCTGACTAAGGGATTAAAACCCTAAAACCCCTTGAAAAAGCTATAAAAGGAGGGTGGGGGGTCACTCTCAAAGAACTTCTCCCTTGCATATTGTTATGCTACCCATGGATGCCTTGAGACCTTTGCCTCTCAAGCCACCCACACTCCCTCTCCTCCATTTCCATTGAGCCAAAGCTCTCCATCCAAGAGAGGTGGTTCCACAAGCTAGGGCATGGTGGCCCATTTCCACCAGAGAAGGTATAGCTTGTCTTTCATGTCTTATTTATTTGTTTTCTTTGCTTTCTAACCCTTGTTTCCATTTGCAGGTTTTATGTTTAACAATGTTTTGTAGGTTTCATTGTAGCTTAGGATTTATTTGCAGGTCTTTGGAAGCGGAACGCTAACCCGTGTTTGCAGAGGGGTTCACCATTGTTTCTCCATTCTCTCCTTTTTGTTCTTAGTTTAGTTTACTATTATGTCTATTCACATTACATTTTATTTTCTGCATTTACCCACTAGTAGGAACCTACTCTTCTGCTTATAGACAGAAGGGAGCCATTCCTGCCCCTGTAGTAGGGAGAAATCCCTGCTATAGAACTGGAAACCATACCAGGTCGATCTCACAGAATCCCTGGTCCAAATTTTTAATTTTCAAGTTTTTAAATTTTTTTCCCTAGTTTTCAAAAATTTCCTGTTAAATCCACTTTAAATTCAGTTTATTTTCTGTTTTCAGTACTGCTGAAGCCTCTAATAAGAAAAACCGAGTCAGATTGGCCACAACACAAGTTACTGTCACCCAAATCTGACTCTGCCTCACAAAAAACCCCAAATCCAGAGCAGGGCGCTCTTATCGGGGCCAAAAGTGAGGTGAGGGAACACTTAATGGGAAAACAAGTGCGCCCATGGCACACTTAATCCCCCAATAAGTGTGACTTCAACCTAGAAACTCAATCTGCAACTGTTTCTACATTCTCTGCAACCCCCTCGCCTATTTCTGAAAAAATATTGCAGCCCCCTCACCAGATTTGATCAGAAATGTGTGGCCTGTCAAACAGAAATTCAATTTTAGTTTAATAGAGGGAAAATTTCAGTTTCATAGGGTCTGTTAGTGCGGCTCAGCCACCTCTGTCCAGTACTGCAAGTTAATTTCAGTTTTTGTTTCAATTTCATGCAATTTATTTTACAAACAATGTGTAAATACCAAGTAAATGTTAAATGACTAAATCAAATGAACCTAGCCTAACTAAAATCAACCTAAAACAAACTATCTTTCTTACCCTTCCTCCTCTACCCAGTCATCACCCTCTGGGGTATTCCGGGATACGACAAAGGGCAAGCTCATATAGATCTAGGCACTCCACTAATATTGTTCCAAACCACTAAAACCAGATGACCTGGAAGGTAGAGGGGGTAGAGAAGGAGGGCTTCTAACGGTGCTAAGCATCCTCCCTGTTGACCAACATTGCATCCGGGAGGTGACCTGAGGATCTATGGATGGGATTAGTCCCATTGTGTTGAGAGCCCAACACCTTCTCTTGGTTGAAGAGGAATATGAGTGTGAGGTAGACATCTAGTTAGGCCATTAATCATTCAGGGTTAATAACTATATTTGTTCACAATTTCTGATTATTCAATGCTTGCATACACAAACACAATGACATGAAATCTACCATGATGAATTCATAAACCATTTGTAGCAACCAAATACCAAAAAAATAAACAAACAAATACACCATACCAACTAATCAACCTAACTAAGTTTATGACGCTGAGTGAGCCTTAAAATTTACCAATTTACACTAAGTACAAAAAACTCTGCAGTATTTGAGGACATAAGTCCCTGACTGCTTCAACTATGGGAAGTACTTGGGATTTTCCTAGGAACTCATTGTGAGGGGTACCACAGGAACCCTAAAGTAGCTGGCCGCTGAGAGGAATTTCCAAGCGAAACGGGAAACGACCCCTTCCAATTGAGTAGATACACCTGTGAGGAAAAAGCCAAGCGCTGTCTTCTGGCAGTCTTGGTGGCCTAGTGACCACTTGCAGCCAATAGGAAGCCACTAAAACCAGGGTCCAAACATCATTCCCACCAGTTTCAGACATAAAATCTAACACAATTGATCCTCCACACTCTTCCTCATGCCTAAGAGGTGAAACACCACCATTTGGAACACTCAATTGAAATTGTCAAAGATGCTCAGCGATCTACCACACCATCAGAAGGCCACACAACCTCTGATTCTAATTCAGACCCATACCAGTCTGAACCAGACCTCTATACTGCACCATCAAGCCCCATGGCTAGTGCAAATCCAGATCCATTTTTCGACATAACCTTAGCAAGTGGACCCATGTCCACATCCCAACCTGTCACCCACAACCTGGCAAGTGGCCCAAGCACATTCATGTAGACATTCATTATTCATCTGCCACCACCTATAGTGACCAACCAAGCTGGCCCACTGACAGCACATGGGGGCAGTGGCCCTTACACACACACTGCCCCTCCTGCCACATAGGGGGGCAATGGACCATCCACTTACATTGCCCCTACTACCATACTTGCAGGCAATGTCCCCGCCACTCATACCTTCCCACCCACAACACTTGGGGGCATTGGCCCATCCGCAATGGTACCATTGCAAGCACCCTCAGCTGTGCATATGCATTATGCACCTGTAAACCCCACCACCATTGCAGCCCCATCCCACATCAACTTGGGGTCAAATATACCATTCATGGCTCGTCTTAACTTGCCTGACTTGGCCATATTAACAAATGAACCCATTCACCATCAAGAATTTTGGCATCCAATGCCAACTAAGCTGCCATCAGAAATCCCCAAGTTTGAAGGCAAAGCAGAGGAATGTCCCCAAAACCACATAATGACATTCGATCTATGGTGCTCATCCAATAGCATTGTAGATGATTCCATCAGGTTGAGGCTATTCCAATGCACTCTTATAGGTGCTGTAGCCAAATGGTACATCGAGCTACCACAAGCCAAATATATGAACTTCAAATCCTTAGCCTTCATGTTCCTACAATATTTCCAACTCCCTGTCAAATATGACGAAGGGGTGGAGATACTGCTATCCTGTCGCCAAAGCATCACCACTCATATAACAGACCATATCCATGAGTGGCGGTGATGTCATAGTCTATGCAAAATCCAACTTGATGATAGGATCTTCTTGGATTGGTTTCTTAAGACCTTGCTCCCGCCCATAGAAAAGGACGTCGCATCCGAACGTCCCCAATCCAAAGAAGAGGCCATACTAAAAGTTCAATAGTTTGACCTTATCTATGCTCAGTTTGGATACATATACACCATCATTCCAGATGTCCCTGTCCGAGTACCTCCTATCGTGACACACCAGGGGCATCCCATGCTACGGACAGTATCATAGGATCGGTCTCCCAATAGCCATAGCCTCGACCGACACCAGCTACCATTACACCACAACCAAGCAACACTGCTAGTGTTGCTTACTAGAACCAAGCTCTGGACTACGCAAGAATGATGTCTTAGTCCAGAGCAACAACTTCCTACACACAGCCTGCACCACTGCAGCAGGCTCAGGCCATGGCTTGGACAACATAGCAGTATGTGGGGCAAATGCCCACATTTGTGGCACCACCACCCCCATAAATCTACTACACACCGCCAGTGCAACCAGTTCAAGCCCTCGCCCCTACTCCACCTGCTCCATTGGGACAAGTGTTCACACAACAATAAACAAGGGAAAGCTCAAAATAATCGGCCCCAGACCCAAGTTAACAACCAACCGTAGGGAGGCGGTCAACAATCGAACCCTCCCAACAATGCCGCAGCAAACCGGCCAACCAAAAACCCCCCACAACAAAATGCACCAAGACGCAATGCTTTGTTGCACACAAACCAACCATGCACACTCTGTGATGTTTATGGGCATTACACATTCGAGTGTCCCCTTATGGCTTGCACTAAGTAGGCCATTCAAAATGAGGCCCAATAGGCCGCCAACGCGGCAAATCAAGCCCAACCCAACCCAACACCACAAGGACCTCCCCCCATGGTGCTTCAAAACCCATTACCAGTCCAAGGATTGGTGGCAATTGCACCCCCTCCCCAAGCCAATCCCAATGCTCCATGGGCACCTCACACGGCCGAAACAGGTGTTCAACACCTACTAGCCATGACGACTGAAGAGGTCAACTTACAAACTAGACAGAATAGTACGGTACCACTACCGAACCTTTTGACTCATCAACAACATCCACATCTAAGACAGTCAACCTACCTCTTCATCTACCCCCATTCCCGTGCCCCCCGTACGCAGGATTTCCAATAATTCCATGGCTAGAGCTGCATTCAGCTATATCATTATGGATGATTTAGCCCAAACACCAACTTCCATGTCCGCTCTTGAGGTACTTAAAACATGCCCATCGTAGCGAAAAGCCTTACTAGCTTCCCTAGGGGCAATAGACCCCTCCGACTCCAAGTTGATCACATTTGACATGGAGAATGGGGAACCACACATGCCCTCGACCATCACCTTCCAAATCCTGGTTTCCATTCGGAATTTAGTTGTGCATCGGTGCATAGTGAATGAGGGGGCATCCACATGCATTATGTCTACCTTGGTTTGGCAGAAACTTGGATCACCAATTCTGCAACCGTCCTCCACAACTTTGTGGGCTTATGATGGACATCCCACTAAATCCCAAGGAATCCTCCCCCACGTCCCCATCACATTAGCCAGGAAGACAGTACTGATCGACATAGAATTCGTCAACGCTCAACTGGACTACAACCTCCTCCTCGAAAGGAGTTAAATGTATGCCATGAGAGTAGTCGCATCAACTGTATTCTGTCTCATTATGTTCCCCCATGAAGGGAATATTGTGACGGTTGACCAGCTCACTTATCATGATCTGCAAGTGTTAACTGCACCTACCAACATTATCCCTACCATCACCACCATTGAGCTGCAAGGGGCGATCACACACGCTAACATCATCCCTGCAATCAACACTATGGTTGAAAACATGCCAGCCTCCCCACTATTGAATGTGGGCCCTGGGTTGTTTACCGATCCTACCATGATGACTCCTTTCCCGTTAGTGTCACCACCACCAACACAAAATGAAACTGCAGACTTGTGCATGGTATCATCAAGCACTACTACACCCAAACAACAACTGCAACCACAGCCCCAACCACAACCACAACATTGTCCGCAGCCGCAACACCAACAACAGATGCAAAATCACTCGCAGCAACAACATTATGCATAGTCGCAACCACAATCACATCCCCACATGCAACCATCAGGGAGTTATTTGGGCTCATCCCCAGTCCATACAATTCCCTTCCTCTTCCCACCACTTGGTGTCATGAGAAATCCAGTCATGGCCACCTTAAGCCTACCCAACTTTACGTTGGGAATCTCGGTGTGGTATCTTGATCCATCGGCTCAACCAGAAATACCCTAGGTTGTTTAAACCCCGGTGCAACCCATCGCAGTCGAGTCTCACCCTCCACCCGGTCCATACAAGACAACCGCCGCACATGCACCTGCACTGCCCCAACCGAAAAGAGCTAGGGGCAAGAATGCCTAAGCCACGGTAGAGCCACGACAAGTCCCACCTTGTGCCGTCTACGAGAAACATGGCCATCCAACTCAGAATTGCCCTGAAATACCAGTGATTCATGCACACTTAGATTCCATGGATACAAATGAAAACATCCCTGTGGTTGAACTCCCAACCAAACCAGTAGTCAGGAACAAGGCATTGAGGAAAAACCATACTTGTGCCCTTTGCGACTTGTATGGAAATTACTCCCACCATTGCCAAGATTTTCCCGAATTTCGAATGGGTCTCTTTGACCTTCGTCACCATTCCCTTGAGTCTGAGATCACCTTGATTAAATAATTTCACCCACCACCTCCTTCTTCAGACACCATGTCCATTTACATGATGTCTAGTTCCACTGACCCACTCATCTCTTCCTCCACCAACAGTCCATCAGAACTATCTCTTTGCTACTTTAGCAATGATGAGGAGATACTTGAAGCTTTGGCCACCCCAGAATACCCATGGGATGACATGCACCATCGTTTGTTCTTCCTCCTAGAAGAACTAGTGTTGCATTCTGACCAATTTTTTGTGGAGACCAAAGATTCCGTCCATGGGAAGGTCGACTAGTTCAATAATCCCATCCTAGCACCAGATTCCTTCGAAGAAGGGAATATGGTGAACATTTTTCCAACCATTAAAATCAACATCTCAACCAAATCTGAGATTAATGAAGAAATCATGCTGGGGGCATCTTGCTCCCCGAAAGAGGTCGATGCCTACAAATCTCTCTTCCAAGAATTCCGTGACATCTTCACTTGGTCTTACATCGAAATGCTCGGCCTAGATCCATCCATTATGGAGCACCACATCGACACATGGCTTGATGTGGCACCCATATGCCAAAAGCAATGGCCCATCCATCCATCCAAAGTGGCTGCGGTGAAAGCCAAGATAGAGAAGCTGCACATAGACGGCTTCATTTATCCCATTGCATACACCACGTGGGTTTCTAATCCTCTTCCCGTGAATAAAAAATAGGGTACCATTTGCATTTGCATAGACTTTTGTTACCTCAACGAGGCATGTCCCAAAGACAACTTCCCCACACCTTTCATTGACCAGATCATCGATGCATGCGCTGGAAATGAGGCCTTTTCCTTCATGGATGGTTTTTTCGGATATAACCAAATCCAAATCCAGAAAGAAGACCATTATAAGACAACATTCACAACCCCATGGGGCACATTCACATATCGAGTTATGCCCTTTGACCTAAAAAACACTGGAGCCACCTTCCAGCGCGCCATGACACACTGCTTCTGCGACCTCATTCACATCATGTTGGTTTGTTTCGACAACCTCATCGCGCAGTTGCAGAAGCGAACACAACACATAGACGACTTGCGACAAGTATTCATACGATTTTTCCATTGCAGAATCCTCTTGAACCCATCCAAGTGTGTTTTCTATGTCCCCACGGGCCATCTACAAGGGTTCATCATGTCACACAAAGGAATGACCGCTGATCCTTTGAAAGTCCAAATGACTTTCCCTCTAATGTCACCCCTTTGAGTGACAACGTTACAACTTCTATTATAGTCTTTCCATTTTTTGTTTTACACATTTTTTCAAGATTGATTCTTATGTATCGTTTCCTCTCATTTCTTCAAATGGAGCACACCTCAAACCAGTATATGGGATTCACAGATGGTATCCGAACCTTTCCTCGGCTACATGGGTAATCTACTCCCCATCGCATGAGTTGATCCACATCAACAGAATATGCGTGGGCACCACAACCAACAACCAGGCGGAATATGATGGTGTCAATGGCCTCTTGGCCACCGCTCTTCAGATAGGCATTCACCATCTCAATGTCTTCTTAGACTCCCAGCTGCTTGTTTCTTAGTTGAACAACCACTATCAAGTACGAGATCCCTACCTCTTTAGAAAGTACTTGCGCACTAAACAGATGGTTAGAACATTTTAATCCATTACATCCACACATGTTCCTAGGAACCTCAATAGTGTTACAGATCAAATGGCTAACGATATTCTAAATTGGCACATCCACAACCGCATATAGGAAACATACAACCATAACATCATGCATAACTATGTCTAAAAATACACACATAGTGTAATAATACATCACATAGACATTTGCATTCCACAGCATCATAAAAAGACTCACAAAATAAAACCATAAAAGCGCACCCACATGCGTCAAATATATATATATATATATATATATAAATCGATCAGTCACATGTCCAAAGCATGTCCAATACAAAAATGAGAAGCCACATATGCTTTCTCAACAGGATATACATAAGCGACACAAAAAACCCTAAGTGCACCAACGCACTAGGGATAGCCCCACTAGGCTACTAATCCGACTCAAACTCATCATCTAACTCAGTGTCATCATCTTCCGAAGAGGACTCATCCTCTCCAGGAAGATCACCTCTCGCCGCCCGACGAAAGTGCTCACAAGCCGCCACCATCTTCATCATCACACCATTCAACTCTGGAGGAAGGTTGTGAATAGCAAAAATCATATCAGTACTCAGGTGCTTCCATCCATCATCTGACACTTCAGTATCAAGCTGCTCCATATACGGCACCGGTGCATCCATATCCTACTACCGCCTAGGGGAACTCTCGATAGGAACCGCCGTGGGAGCCACGGTAACAACTCACCTCCAATGCCCGAGTGGCGGGCGAGGACCAACATCTACACATACAAACAAGGACACCATCAGTCCACATATATCAATATGCAAACTACCAACCAACTCAACTACACTATGTATAAAGGTGAACATAAAAAAATCATGCATACATACCAGCTGATCCCCACATCTAGCCAGGAGGTTGGGGCATATGAGGGTCTCCTTGGAAATCCATACCTGCATACGGGTACTCCTCTATCACTACAGGGAGCTGGAGCCACTGCTCCAACAACTCCTCTATAAAAAAGCATCCCACTCTGTCACCACCCTCACAGATCATCATCTGGAACCATCTGTACATCCTCGGCTCTCGCGGACCACTGTCCTGCACAGCCTGATGAGGACGAAGTGTAGGTACTTTATCAAAGAAGAAAGCACACAAGAAGGAGCCAAAACAAAAACTAGTGCCAGTAGTCTTCGACTTGTTCAGCTGGAGTCGAACAACCTGCAGATACATCTGGCCCCATGCATAATACGTGCCACCTATAGCACACTCTACTAGCTGTAGCTGACCAACAGAAATCTTGTGGCTCCCTATGGAATCCAAGATATGCTACAGTAAGGTCCCCACCACCCATGTGGACAAATCCTCGATGTCACACATCAGGATGTACGAACCACGCACGTACGCTGTAGCATAATAGTGCCGATCACATAGATCCTCCAATGTCTCTCCCCGAGACAGCATAGGTACCAAGTCACCAACCACTCCCAACATAGGGAGCCCAGTAATGAAGTATACATCTGCCAACTTAATCTCAATGCGCTGGCCCTGAAAGAGGAACAACTCCTCATTAACATCCCAAAAACCTATCAGTGTTTGCGTTAGCAAACCCAAGCTCCTCATAAGGGGTATCCTCATAAATTTTAGCAATCCACAATGGGCTAATGTATCTCTAACATTCTTGTCACATAAGGATGCATCCATGACACTCTTGCAGTCTCTCTCTCTCCACTTGATCTCCACAATCCTGCACAAGCAAAAACCCTGATGTGAGCCATTGCCATCATCAAAAAATCACCCAAAAGAGGCTAGGGCGTATCTTCTTAGGCAGAAGGAGAACCCAGGGTGCTCATAATTTCCCCACAGGTCTGCCCAGGGTGCACCTTTTCCTTTGAAAGGTGTGAATTGGCCCCCATGAAACCCCAAGCTGCTCATGGGGGGCCTCCAGGTGACCAAATCCAACAAATAAAACACCAAAATGATAAGACTCAGTGAGAGCTTTTACTTGCAAGTCGCGGCACACGAAACCATCGGTTGGATTAAGAGAAATAAGAAAATTAAGAATTAGGGCCCACCTCTCCAACTCCATAATGAACAATTACAATGACACTTCACCATGTGGACCCCCCCCTTTTTATAGGTCCCATTTGATCTAATTTATTCCGATCGACATAACAGGACCATACAGACTCCATTTGAGATGCCGTTTGCGTCACTAGTTTCAAAATTCTGCCCTATATCTCTTTATGAGACCATCATCTCATGTTTAATAAATCAATTTTGGGACCGTTTCCCTCAAGTCACCTCAATTTACAAGCCATGACATGACGATGTGAGTGTATATAGACTTGTACTTGTATCACACTTTCCAATCGCAACTCATGTGAGTTTTCGGGCCACCACCCGCTAAGGAATGTAATTTTACTTTTATTTTTGTATTCCAATTGTATTTTCCACCACACCTTACGTAGACATATGGACCATCATCCACAAAACCCTTTATTTTTCTTGCATGTATTTGGCATATAAGTGCCCCTAGACTTGCACTTACATCGCATGTAGGAAAGTTCGTCCACTGCAACACACACACACGCTCTCCTGACCTCTGTCCGAGAGCCACCTCAGTTTTTGTGCCTCTGCCGCACCAACTCGTGAGCCTCGGCCATGATCTATCTCATGTATGTATTGGTATGTCTGAAATCCTTTTGCTCCATCCATACTGCGTGGATGACCTTTGGACCTCTGTCCACCATCCCGACATGGGGCACCGCCGGTGCCACCGCAATTGGTTGACCACAATGGAGTTTTGTTTAAGCTCTTTTTTGACTCCTTAAAACAATGAAAATATTACCAAGCTCAATTGCTTCCTTTCCCACTCGCTAAAGTATAGGAAAGGGAATCTACATCATCTCGTTTGCCTCCTTTTGCGGACCATGTAGACCATCAATTGAAAAGGACCTCCTTGGAACACTCAAGCCAAGACTGTTCCCATTTGCATACTTTTATGCTTTCTTGGGCAGAGGGACCGCACTTTACGAAAAATCTCACCACGGGTTGTCGTTAAGCTCTTTTCCAGCCTTCTCATCAAGAAAAGAATACCGAGAAAACTTGGTTTCATTCATGCTTGTAAAAGTATCTGAATGACCGTCCAGTTCGTATAAGTTTAACCTTTTCCGGCCTGATTGGACTACCAATAGTAAAGAAGTATCTCATCCCCTACAGGATGGGCGAGCTCTCCTATGTATATTTTTATCCTTTTTCGGGCACAGGAGACTACCAACGAAAAAGAGCCCCCACTGGAGTCTTCTTCATGCTTTCAGACTCTCTAAAATTGAAAGCACCATTGAGGATTTACCTTCTCGGGCTCGCCAAAAATCCACGAGATCGTACCATAATGGTGTCCCTAGACACCACCCCACAGAAAACAGTTTGGCAACATTCCCACATTGGGTCGCCTTTGTTCAGAGTACTCTACAATGTGTCTGTTATGGAGAGAAATTCCTATGGCTTGGGGTACCACAACAGACAGCCTGACTCCATAAATAAATCCTTTCTAATATGCAATAGAAATTAAACATCTAACACTAAAGGATCAGACCTCGTACCTTATTACGTAAGGTTGAAGTAGATCCCCATTGAGCTTTCCAACTTTAGCTTGAATTGATATATTACTTCCTCAACAACAAGTAAACAATACAAGCATACTATATATAATGGTGTTAGATCTATTCTAGCATATATAATCAACAATGTATAAACATTTGAAAACATCCATGGATAAAATATTCATTCAAACATACATTATTGGACAGGAAAAGATATTTCTATTAATATAAAATTAGAGATTACAATGGATACAACCTCTGTCGGCACGTCTGCAAATCGGAGAAACTGAATCCCCCACTTGGGCCTGCACCACCTCAATCATCCATCTTTCGATAGCAAGCTCACAAGCGAAAGGCAAGCTTGGGAAGAACACAAAAGTGCTCCAAGGGACAAAGGGATGCAGACTCAAGCATAAGTTTCGGCAACAATGGACTATAGTTTCTTTGCTCTCAGTTCTCTCATATGCCTTCAATGTACCATAGAGTTCCTTATATAGCTTTTCAAAGGGGTAATGAAAGGTTGAAACCGAGTGATCTCAAGGCATAGGGAAGGCCAGGAGTCAAGTGAATCGGATCCATGTCAAGGAAAACTCCAAAAGGATTTGGATTTTGTACACATCCCGATGTACGCGGTTTTAGAGGTCAAATTCGCATGTATCATTTTTTACATGTTTTTAGGGATGGTCAAGGAAACATCAAAGGACAAAAAATGGTCCAAGGGGTCTAAGGAGTCTACAGAGGGATAGGGGAAAGGCGATACAAGTGTGATTCACCTGGAATGGTAAAATTAGCTATAAAAGATGCCCCCTAATGTGTGAGGTCAGAGGGGTCATACGATGGCCGAAATACATTATAAGTCCATCCTAGAAGTGGAGTGATGAAGGATCCCAAATGGAATACCAACTACCCAATCAACATAGTGCAATGATAGAACTTTGCACATAATTGCAAATACATATAGCAGTCCCGGATACATAAGAGTACAATGGCCATGAATAGGCATGCTAGAATATATCACATAAGTGGTCATCACCATGTACAATATACATAGATCAGAATCTCCATGATGAAGATATACAAAGGACCATGATCTCTATAATAGCTAAAGATATATAATGGATCAATATCTTCTTAATAGCTGGAAATGTCTGACATATACTGGAATCAAATCACAAGAGCTGAAATCTCATGAACACTGGCACGATCAAGGAGGTATCATATAGGCGATGCCACCACTCTGGAAAGTCTTCTACACAAATCGCTATGAGTACATGTCCTACTATGTGAATAGAGGTGTCGAGTTCAAACATAGTAGTCCATCGTCTGATTACTGGTCATTAATGTATACCGTTAACAGATGCGAGATCACCCATCGATAATGAAAATGGGAATCAAGGTACTAGAGTGCAAACTAACAAGTGTGAATAAATGTGTTGAGGTCAAACACTTGAGAGTATCCATCGATCAGGGGACATTGATTTATTCCCAAAGACTGTCGATGGCGAGAGAACCTGCCACTGATGAATAGAAGTCTCAACGCACTCAAAATGACTCTAGATTCCAATCCCAGAATAAATGATCTGAAGTCGAAGGGATGAAATCTGCTGGAAGGAGGGCATTAAGGCATCCCCCATCATCCAACATGAGGTACTCATCAAAGCTGTATAATGTTGAAGGACTCGATCATAAGGTGCATGAACCAATAACTATACCGAGAATGGCCGACATGCAAAGTCAAGATAACTGAGGAATGGCCGACTCAGGTTTCAACTTCCTTCGAACAAGAGCATAACGTCGTATGGTGACTGAATAAAGGTAGCATAGACTCGATATACAAACTGGGACATC
>LPNX010228548.1:226920-285935 GCA_001517045.1 Pseudotsuga menziesii | reverse complement strand
TTGTCTCTTGTGATGTGCTTATGTGATTGTTGTGCTTGTTATTCTCTCAGTGAAAAGATCTTGTTATAATGCTAGCTTAAATGTTGAAAAACTAACATCTGCGACACAGGAGGCATCGACAGAGGCTCCATAGGGACTGGAAGCTTAACCGGTCAGTGGAGATAAACTCAGATAAATGAGTACGGCTCCTAAAGTCAAACTATAAACCCAACCAATGGATGTGATATATAGTGCTCTGTTCGAAGGTGACACGACTCGACAGCTGCCAAAGATAACATCTTTCCTTGTCCGGCATTTTGGTTTTTTGATTTTTTTGGACTTTTTCAAAAATTTAAAAAGCTTGAAAAAGAATAAAATTGCTTTATAGTTACAGACTAGGAGGAGACGAGTGGCATAGGGACAAAAAAAATAGTTCCAAGTAGTGGAACATACCTATGCTCAATGCAAAAACACATGTGTAGGATATCGACACTCGGGGGAAAATCCCCTCTCAGTAAAAAAAGGAACCAAGTTGCAAATGATATATAAAATGGCTTTGCATGGCTAGATGTGAGACAAGCTCGGGCTATATGGCTGAAACGCAATGTCAGGGAAGCTGGCATAAAGCTCAATAAGGAAGGCAAAGCTCATGATAATGCAATTACAACTTGACATAAGGAAGTCCCACGGAAAATAGGCCAGCAAAAAGATCAAGAGGAGTATGAGGCTCTTGCGAAATGTCATGGCAGTACTATACAATGCACTCCCACACCCTAAAGGAGAAAATGTCAGCATGGGCACCAAAATGCAGATAAGGTGCTACCTAGGGTACCCATGTAAGGTCAAGCTCTACCACTCATACCATGTTACTTCTAAAATAGCAAGAAGGTTCTGTGACATAATAGAGTGGGTTCGTATCTAAGGTTATGATGAAACAATCATAAGGTCATGCAAAATGCAAATGGTGATGAAACCTAACCTATATGCTAGTTTAGACATGATACCTGAGATCAGCACAAACGGGTCAATCCAACGGCAGAAACAACACTCAAAAAGGTTTTCTTACATCATGAATTAGGTAAAAAATGGTCCAAAATGATTAGAAAAATAGTCCAAACTATAGGAAAGGGGGTAAAAATTTTCAAAAATTCGAAAATTTTCTATAAATAGTAAAAAATTTAAAACATTATAAAACATTTGAAATTTTTACCCAATTTCAGCCGGCGAAATCCATTACCATTTCTTCCAGGTACTTACTCATGCTCTTCTCTTCCATTTCAATGCAATTTTTATCAAATTCCATAGTCATTTGAGGTTTCTAGGCCAAACTAAAAAGGGCGCTGCGGCCCACGTGGAAGCCAAGGGTTTTTCCGTGTATAGGGTTGGGTATACGTGGAAAATGCCCTCACAGTTGCGTACATATATGGATGTTTGGCAAACAGTCGTGTATGTGACCGCACATGAGGTTTTTCAAGTAATCTAGTGGGAAAACTTGCAATTTTTTGTGCAGGATGGTCCTAGAATGGAGAAAGCATGAACATGGTGATGTAGAGGAGGCAGTAAGGGCTGATCTAATGGCTCAACAAGCACTACATGCATGTGAACTCTATAAGTTTTGGTGTCTTGGTGGCTTGAGGGCCAAACCAAGACTATTGCAAATGCTAGTGGATTACTGGGATCTAGACTCTGAGTCCTTCCAGATAGATGGGATGTCCCTCACGATAGAGGTGGAGGATATATACTTTATTACTGGACTTTTCCGATGGGGGGAAGTAGTGAACCTTTGTTCTTGTGGTGGGCCCGGAGGTGGCCTGATTATCGATGAGTACATTGCGGTGTATTGCTATCCATACACAAAGAAGGTGGGGAGTCATGTCCCAACCAACTCTATACATGTGCTGGGCCTAAATGCCATACTATTGACATTGGGCAGGATAGCAGGCTTGGATTCACTCCACCAGGCCTGACGGCCTCTGATGTTCTATGTAATGGAGTGCATGCGACCCACAGTTTATGACTGGAGCACTACACTACTAAGCAACATGAAACATCAGCTCAGTGAGTGTAAAGTGGGCAGAGTGCGGAACTTTGGGTTCAGCAGCATATTGAGCATGTTTTTATTCGAGCGTGTTCCAGGATTGAGCCCCAGAGTTGACTTTCCTCTTCACGGGGTTCGAGATCCGGCCCAATAGCGTTGGGCAGACGTGATGCTCAGACTAGGGGGAGGTAGGGTGGCCAACCCCTATCCAACTAATTTCTTTACATGGTGGAAACGACAGATATTTGCTATTGATGACTACCCCTATGTGGGGATTGATTTCCGGGGGGACCCAGACATGTCGCTACCACCAGGATCAGCATACGGTGACATAGGTAACGAATCTCGACCCTCTTTTTTAATTTTTTGAGTTATCTAATTTTTTTTGTGTTTTCTGATTATATGAATTCAAAAGACATATTTTTGGGTGACAATACATAGTGACATCTACCATTTGTATGCAGATGTGGGACCACGACGACCTGAAGGCTTCCCTCGTCACAAACGGAGGGGAAGAGGAGATGATATCATGGGTGTGGATGTGGAGCGAACTCTCCAGAGCATTCATACAAATTTTGTGAGGATGACACATAGAGTTCCCATGGCGCAAGTCGAGGACTTGCCTGAGGCTATGCAGCGCGAGGTGGTGGGTGTACCACGAGCATGGGTGCGATTATTCCGACAGTGAGCTAGAGCCATAGTGACCTTCCATGATCACAACCCTCCTCCTCCTCCACAGTATTAGATACCTGGGAGTTATACATTTTGTATTACCATGTATTATATTTTGGTGGCTCGAGATCCCCATTTTTGTATCATGACACTATGTATTACCACATTTTGGATGTTATATAATTTTTTTTATGGTGATCAGTTTATTTATTTACATGTGTAAAAATTTGTGTTTGTGATGAATTTATTGTGTATGAAACAAATGGCAATCTAACACGTAGTTAGCATATGAGTTAGCAACTTGATTATTAATTCTTGGAATGTGTATGTATGTTATATTGTCAAATTGCCGTTCTAATAATCTCACACGTAAGAATCTTCTTAATAACGTCGGATCTCTAACATGGTACAAACCATTAAGCTATGACACTACTAACTCTGAATCAAGACGTACCTCAAAAGACAGAATTCCATGCGAAATGACATCCCGTAGAAGTTCAATAACGACACTATATTCAGCAACATTGTTTGAAGATGGCCGCAAACATACGCCTCCTGAAGATAGTACCTGACCCATAGGAGTATAAATCACCCAAGCAGCAGAGGTTGAGTGTTGAGTGTGATGGATCGCACCATCCGCGAATCCTATGTAGGTGGAAGATTCCATTGACATCTGCCAATAGAAATGGAAACTAATCACAAACCTGATCATGATAAGAAAAAGACCTAACTATGCAAAACTGTACAATAATATACAATAACCAGCCTTGGCTGAGAATCATGCATAGTATTTCTTGAGATAGAGCCCATTTCTAGGCTTCGCCAAGGCCGTTCCCTCATAATAAACCAACTCATAAGCACCCTTCTCTAACACACGTTTGATGACGTAGGGACCACACCACACGGGGTTAAAATTTCCTACCCCCAAGGGTTCTTTCGGTTGATCCCACAAAAGGACCAAGTCTCCCTCACTAAGCCTCCTTGGATGGACAGACTTATCGTACTGGACCTTTACGCAATGCTTATTTACTTCTAGAGCCACCAAGGCATCTCGATGCTGCTCATCAAGCTGCTCAAGGTGGACAAAACCCTCCTCCAATAGTGAAGTGTCTGGCAAGAGTTCCATGGCTAGCTTCAAAGAAGGAATCTTGCATTCACCCAGCAATATTGACTCCACTCCATGTACAAGTTGATATGGAGAAAAACCCGTGGCAGTCTTAATGGTGGTTCTATACACCCACAGAGTAGGATATAGTAAGATGTGCCAATTATTCTTGCTCTGTGCAATGGTTTGTTGGAGAATGGATTTGGGTGATTTATTCACTGCTTCTACCTATCCATTCGCTTGAGAGTAGTAAGAGGAGGAATGCTCTTTCTTGTACCCTAACTTTGATGCCAATTCTTCCATCATACGATTCTGAAAGTGCGAGCCATGGTCAGTGACAAGCTCTTTTGAAATTCTGAACCGAGTAATAATCTGGTTGAACATGAAGTGTACGGCTATCTCACTGTCGGATTTAAATATAGGCATAGCCTCAGCCCATTTTGTGAAGTAATCAACAGCCACTATGATATGATGATGCTCCCCAGCTGAAGCTGGGTTGCAATCCATAAAATCAAGCCCCCACTTAGTGAAGGGACTGGCAGTGATGATGGGATTTAATGGGGCAGGTTTCGAGCACATATTATGTGCAAACACCTGGCAAGGGTGGCACCTCTTGACCACATCTACACAATCCTTAAAGATCGACAGCCAGAAATAACCTGCTCTTAAGATTTTTGGGGATGTAGAAAACCTAGATAAATGACCACCACACACCCCTCTGTGGCAATCATTCAGCACTACCTCAGCCTCTTCATGAGTTAAACAATGTCATAAAATAGAATCTACCCCACGACGGTACAAAGTGTTATCCACCATGAGGTAATTCTTAGAGACGTGACGTAATCGTCATCGTTCATCCCATGAGAGGTGAGTAGGGACCTTCAATGTTTGTAAAAACACAATGATATCCCCATACCATGGGTATAAATTTGAGATTAAGAAGACGTGCTCATCCACAAACGTATCTTCACAAACCAACTCCTCGGCCTCGCTTGGGAAATCCGATATAAGCTCTGCAAAAATTAACGATTTCTTCAATTTTGCCGAAACAAATTTGAGATTGAATTCTTGCAGGATGACAATCCATTTATTATATTTTCCCCCAATCATCCTTTAAGTGAGGACGAATTGAAAGGGATTGACATGGGCTACAACCAAGGTCTGGCGAAGGAGAATATAATGTCTCAACGCTAAACCGCATGTACGGTAGCTAAAGCAAGCTTCTCAACATGAGAATAATGAATCTCTATGTCAATAAGGTTTTGAATCAGATAGTATATGACATGCTCTTGGAGCTCCTCATCCTCTTGAACCAGAACCATACCAGTCGTCTCCATGGACGCGACTACATAAAGTAGAAAATCACGGCTATAGTCTGGGGGACTAATCATTGGGGCCGATGCTAGGGATCGCTTGAGCGCATCAAAGGAATCTTGGGCTCTCCCATACCAATAAAAGGTGGTGTCCTTCTTCAACAGACGCATGAAGCCTCTAGTCAAATTGGCAAAGTTGAAAACAAATCTCCGTAAGAAGTTTTCCATTCCTTGCAAACATTGAAGATGACGAATATTCTTCGGGGGAGATAACTGAAGTATTTCCTCAACCTTCAAAAGGTCGACTCTTATACCCTCTTTAGAAATGATGAATCCTAACAAGCGACCTGACTTCACACAAAAGATGCACTTATGAGGATTTAACTTGACCAAATAATGGCAGCATCTTTTGAATACCAACCTCAAGTGATAGGAATGACACATTCTCATCCTAGAATGAGCAGTAAGGTCATCTAAAAATACTTCGATAATCAAATTGAGATCGTGGAAGATCAAAATCATGGCCCACTAAAAAGTAGCTCCGGCATTTTTGAGGCTAAAAGGCATTTTCCGATATGCAAACGTTCCCCAAGGACAAATAAATGCAGTATTATGTTGGTCCTTAGGTTTAATTTGTATCTGATTATATCCGGAAAAGCCATCCATAAAGGAGAAAACCTCACTACTCGCACACTCATCCAAAATATGATCAATAAATTGTGTGGGGAAATTGTCCTTAGGACAGGTACGATTCAAATCACGAAAATTAGTGCATATGAAGATATCTCCCTACTTCTTATCCACCGGAATGGGGTTTGAAACCCATTCCATCAAGGGAATGGGATAGATAAAACCGGCTTTCAATAGTTTCTCTATCTCTTCCTTAATTGCGGGTGCTTTCCCAGGATTCACCACACACAAGCGTTGTCGAACAGGCTTAGCATTGGGGTAAGTCTTAATATCGTGTTCGACAATACGAAGGTTGATTCCTGGCATTCCATCGTAATACCAAGAAAATATATCACATAATTCTTTAAACAACTCGGTGTATTCTTGAATCTCAGCATGGGAACATTCTGCCCCAATATAGACATTCTCTATTTTGCCAGTATCACGAGAGATATTGATAGGAATCGTTGAAGATATGTTTTCCATGTTTCCATCAGCCATCGGACTAGGAGAGCTTAATGGAACCATAGGACTACCAACTCTCTCACTAAGAACCTCCCTAAAGTCCTCATGCTCCAAGCAGTCAAGCTCGGGAAGAAAGTAAGATCTATGATGGAGTTCTTCCCATGGTGGCTCAACTCCCGACATAGCCTCAATAATTGCTTCATCTGAAGGGAAAATAGTATCAAGGAAGTTGTGTGCGTGAGAAGGATGTACTACCCATGCTAGCAACACATAAGGGTCCCCCTCCTCCATCCACGAAGAGGAAGGACTGGGCTCTGCAACACACTCGAGATTAGCCTGATAAGCTATCATAGTTGCAGGAAATGGCACATCCATCACGATGGGCTCACTCAGAGTACTCGGTGTAGGAAGAATCCAAGGATCTTCCATATGACTCATGCGAAAAGACACTGATCTCATAGATGTCGAAGCCTCACCAGAACTAGAACCTATCATAAGGATCAGTGCAAAACAACTAAATATTCCCATGAGGGATGGATACATCCCTACACCCACACTCCCAGTTGCCAGCTGAGAGTGTTCAACGATCGGGATCAAAGCTCCCGAAGATGAGATAATGGACATATTTTTGAATGACGTTTGATCAATCATGACTATCTTCCCATTAAATGGAAAGCATACAACATGAAATAGGGAAGAAGCAATGGCTTGCATACTATGCATCCAATTTCAACCCAGCAAGAGATTGTAGTCAAGGGGCGCATCAACCACCTCAACCTCTATCGCAACGGTCTTCCCTCCCAAACGGACCTTAAGGGAAGGAAGGATTCCATGTGGCCTAAACGATCTCCCATCGAACGCAGTTAACATGGTCCCTGATTTAGACAGCTCAGGGGAACCTAAACCCTTCCAACATGATAAAGACATCACAGAAGCGGCAACACCTTCGTCAATCACAGTAAGCTTGATGGTCATGTTAAGACATTCTACGTGAATCAAAAGAGACACATAGTAAGGCAAGCAAGGCTGAAGTCCTGCGGTTTCAAATTTAATCACGGAGGAGGATTCATCATCATTCACACCAAGGGCAGAAAGTAAAGCCTTCCTTTGCGAAGGACAACTCTGAAGCACTTCCAATGCAGACATCACACAAGGAGTGTGGCTCAAATCCTCGACAACTGAATAGTTCTGGGTGGCTCAGGCATTAGGATTGTGCCCAAAACAGTAAGGACTCCCTTAGGAATGTGAGGTGCAACTTTAGGTTTATCCATTGGTTTCTCAATATGCAAAGGATACCCTGGTGGATCAGGTTCCTGTCCTGGGTTGGGTTGTGACGAACCATAGTCCTTCGTATGGGTCACAACTTTTGCAGCACGTACCATGTTAATGCAACCACAACCACTACCCTCCAGTGGATCTTGATCACCACTAGATTGATCATGGGTCCTTGAGTTCATATTTTTATTGTGTGGTAAAGGGTTAGTCAGCACAGCTGGGCCCTATGCCAAGAATCTCGAGGCTTCATCGATACGAGGGCACAAGTAAGTGAGGTGATCATCCTTACACAACTAGCAAGGGAATTTAACCTTACGTTTATCTTGCTTGTCCCCCCCAGCATTACGGGAATTCTTGTCATTATTATTAGAATTCTCATTCTTATTCCCACCCTTACGATTATTCTTACCCTTCTTTTTATGCCATCCGGGCTGCTGGTTACCCTTCTGGTCTGACGATTGCACAGAAATTACACTCGCCATTTGGGTGGGTTAAGACGAAGCCGCGGCTTGTCCCGAAGAATATTGGTTGATTGACAATTGACTAACTTGTTTTGCAACCTAATCCGTAGGTTTTGGACTTGCAAAACCAACAATGCCATCGTCATGTGGTCCAAGTTTAACTTTGGGGTCAAAACTAGAATGCAGAGCATTGGGAATGATCTCATATAACAAATCAGACTGAGCATAAATCAAGTCTAGTTATTGCACCCTAAAAATCGCTTGTTCCTCATTCTGCACTCCGGATGTAGAAACATCCTTCGCTATATACGACAATAATGACTTAAGGAACCATACGAGGAGGAATTTCGACGATATAAAGGCTTTAATTAACCTCTTCCGTCTATGCCACTCTTGGATATGATCTGAGATATGTGTGGCTTTATCCTGCCAAAATGTTGACAAGAGTTCCGTACCAACGTCATAACGCACTGGTAGCTGGAAGTGGTTAAGAAAATTCATCGCTAGGTCATCGAACAAAGTGAATGTCCCCCCAGGTAGCTCTATATACCATTTCGTGGTAGGCCCTGTAAGAGTGCATTGAAATAGCCTTAAATGGATGGAGTCCTGGTGTAAGGAATTCAAAGAGCACCATAGGTGAAAGGTAGTAACATGTTCGCTCAGATCCTCTCCCGGTTTGCCCTCGAACTTGGGTATGTCCAAGGGAAGCTTAGTAGGGACAGTCGGCCAAGCCGGGTCATGAGCTACAGGATCATTCGTTAATCTCGACAAGTCAAGAAGATTCAGCGTTGCGAGGAAAGAGAGCCTAGGATGATGACGTCGAAGGACCACTCCCTGATAGTTCTGATTCACATAGGTCTGATTACCAACATGGCCTTGGCCATAGTGCCCTCCTCCCGTTTGACCCATATAGGGTGGCATGGAAACACCGTAGTGTGGTGGACCCTGACTATTCAGAGCTACAAAGCCGTAATTTGGAGAGTAAGCAGGTTGTTGATACCCTCCCCCATAAGGTGAAGAACCCTATCCATACTGCATCCCATAATAAGGCCCATAATTCATCGCGTGTGATGCCCCATGAGACACTCTGTAAGTAGGAACATACACTTCGGAAGTAGGAATATACATTCCAGAAGTAGGAACATGACCTTCCGAAACAACGGGTGGTGCATGAAGCTGAGATACTACCAGTCTAGTAACCGCAGTATGGACATAACTTGTAGCAACGTTTCGGCCCGAAGGACCACATGGATGAGGTGGAGGGTGAACATTCGAAGAACTAGGGACAGAGGATGAATGTATTTGTGTAACTAAGTACGTACTATTCCCTATAGTCACTCGTCTCAGATCTGGTATCCTAATAGGATCACTAACCCTAGACATAGGAGGGATATGTGATGTAACTTCCACCATCGAGATGGAAGGTGTAATGTGACTAGTGCTCCCAAACCTCTCCGCATGGTAAGGAATGAGAATTCCCCTAGGCATAGTGTTAGGCTTGAACTCAGATTCAACATGAAATGCCAAATCATGTGTGGGAAAACCAGACATACCATAACTACCATAACTAGTGCTCATGGGTTGAAAATGAGTCTCAGAATCCTTTGGCATTCCATACCGGTAATGCGTCAATGGGGAATCAACCCTAGAGTGAGTAGGTCTATCATGAAAGGTTCCTATCTCAGAAATCATAGAACTGAACTCAGCCAAGTCGGGTGAAGGATCATAGGTAGGAGTAAACTCCCCATCTTCCACCTGAATGGGAGAAGGTGGTTCAGGAATACCTTCTATATGGTCTCCCATGGTGTGTGAATCAATTTGCAAAGTAGTCCACCTGGACTCTCTATTCCTCTCTCCCAAAGGAGGAGGAGATGTAGATGGCGAAAGTCTTGATAAATGACAAGAACGGCAAGGATCCGTACCTGAATCCAAAATGACTCAAAAAATAGAAAAGATTCTCTATCTACGTAAACCCTAGGCAAGCTAATGTGCACAGAGCAATCACCAATAAAATATAAATCCAAATGCAAGCAATCAAGGGTGGGATAAGTGAGCTCCCAAATGAAGCAGGTATGTCTCCCCTAGGAGAGGCTTGAGACTCCCATACACAACAAGCGGAGGTACGTAACCAATTATTGTGGCCCTCAGCTTCAACGCGTAAAGCGACTGTGCTGTACGAGACCAACCTAGCCGGGACACTTGGAGAATAACCCCTACAAAGTACCCCCTCGATATCCTAGGTAAGGCCACTAAGGTCACCTCAATATAATCAATGCTCATGCAGACAGTCGTAGGTGGGATTGACCGTATGGGAAGGGAATAAAATCCCAAAACTCTTGAAAGAGCCCCCAGATATGAATACAATCCTGGAAATATCTCCGGTGCTACTCAGTTATGACCAGGGGTCATCCCAATCAATAACCGCTTGCATTGCCTCGTGATTAACTCCCTTTTGAGAGGAGGATCCTAAGAAACACTAGTTATACCAAGGATTTCACACACTCACTTGGACAGACACATACATGTTGTTGTTTAGTGGTCTTGTAGAATTTACTCACAATGAACTATTCCAAGACCCTAAAATCTTATCTTGTTGGTGAGCCCTATAAAATAAAATAGTGTAGTTCATTTTAATTAAGCATTGATTTTAATTGGCTTTATTACTCAAAAGAGGGATATGGCCATGCAACTAATGGTGTTATGACACAACATGAAGTACAATGCACACCTAACAATCAATGCAAATGCATTGTGTCCATGAAAACAGGGTATGCTACTACGTGAAATGCACAATTTTCTTCGAATGATAAATGCAAGCTTTCCTATATGAAATCCTAACTAATACTCCAAATCAAATCTAATGCAAGTACAATGCAAAATGCAAAATGCAATGCATGATGATAAGCAAATATTTTTGGATTTTTTGAAATAAAATGAGATATAAAAAGCAAAAGAATGATTCTACAACCCCCAAACTCTGTAATCACACTCAAGAAGAACTCAAGAAAAGCACCAAGGTAAAAGAAATCTAATGCACTAATCCCAAAATAAAAAATCGAAAATGCAATGACAAGAACATTCTTAAAAAATAAATTTACCCTAAAAAAAACGTCTCTGGTCAGAAACAGAGGTGTAAACAGACTCTGGCAGTATCAAAGGAGACTCAACAATCATCAAACTTCACCTAGAAACCATTTAAATTCCTCTAAAAGGAAAAACTAAGGGCATACATGACTGTTCATAGTAAACCCACGTGTATAAGTGGAAATAGCAGAGAACCTTGCATGTATATGCAACTGTGAGTTCAAAACTCATGTACAGGAAGAAAGGTGCATAAAAATCAAGGAAAATAGACAAGTTGAGACAAACTTCACACCAATCAGACACTACCAGGAAAACATGCCCCCAGACCTGACACAGAAACAAGAGATAAAGAGCAATTCAAAGTCATTGAATGCCGATAGAAAATCCCCAAAGGATAACTACTAGGAACTCCCCAGTGGAGTCGCCAATTCTGTTACGGAGAGAAATTCCTATGGCTTAGGGTACCACAATAGATAGCTTGACTCCAGAAATCAATCCTTTCCAATATGCAATAGAAATTAAAAATCTAACACTAAAGGATCAGACCTCATACCTTATTCTGGAAGGTTGAAGTAGATTCTCATTGAGCTTTCCAACTTCATCTTGAATTGATAGATTACTTCCTCAACAATAAGTAAACAATACAAGCATACTATATATAATGGTGTTAGATCTATTCTAGAATATATAATCAACAATGTATAAACATTTGAAAACATCCATGGATAAAATATTCATTCAAACATACATTATTGGACATGAAAATATATTTCTTTAATATAAAATCAGAGATTACAATGGATACAACCTCCGTCGGCACATTTGCGAATCAGAGAAACTAAATCCCCCACTTGGGCCTCCACCACCTCAATCCTCCATCTCTCGATAGAAAGCTCATAAGCAAAAGGAAATCTTGGGAAGAACACAAAAGTGCTCCAAGGGACAAAGGGATGCAGACTCAAGCATAAGTTTCGGCAACAATGGACTATAGTTTCTTTGCTCTCAATTCTCTCATATGCCTTCAATGTACCATAGAGTTCCTTATATAGCTTTTCAAAGGGGTAATGAAAGGTCAAATCCGAGTGATCTCAAGGCATAGGGAAGGCCAGGAGTCAAGTGAGTCGGATTTTGTACACATCCCGATGTATGTGGTTTTAGAGGTCAAACCTGCATATATACACGATTAAGGGTTTAAAAGTCGCGTGTATCATTTTTCACATGTTTTTAGGGATGTTCAAGGAAACATAAAAGGAGAAAAAATGGTCCAAGGGGTCTAAGGAGTTTGCAGAGGGATAGGGGAAAGGCCATACAAGTGTGATTCACCTAGAGTGGTAAAATCAGCTATAACAGTGTCTTGCTTGGATCCCATCAATTTCAAAAGTGTCTACCTCCTCCAAGTATTTCCCATCTGCAGTGACATCGCCGGTTTTTCAATGATGATCCCATTCCCATAAGTTAAGTTTCATTTGATGTTGGGTCTGCCCTGCCATCATACTCTGAACAAATGAAGTTTGAGTCTCCCACACTACCCCTACCCCTGTTCAGTTATTTTCCCTTCCCCCCCCCCCCCCCAATTCAGTGAGTCATTCCACAGATTGCTTCACACCTTCCAGTTATCTCCCTCATGCTCCTAGTCAAGGAAACATCATTTCCTTGGCTAGGGGTAGGTCTCCCTCTGTTGACGCCAACATACATATTCCAGAGGATAGACCTAGAGGTCCTTGTATCTTGGTTTCATTAACCTCATTGATGAGTTCCTTGGACCACTTTAGAGGAGTCCTTAGTGCATCTCGGGATGGTTTTTTCTCACGTGCTCAACTTCAACTACATCATCGCACTGTTGATATTTGTATAGGGTTTGGTCTATACAATATTTGGTCGAAGCACCACCTCTACGCAGCAAATCCTATGATGTCCATCGGCCATATAATGAGCTCCTTCCCTCACACATCAGGGGGCAATATGTTAACCCAAAAATCCTCCACTCAGCTCTCAATGGCCTACACCAACCAAGGACATGATCTCACGACCCTCATATCCCTCCATTAGACCCCCACACCCTCAAAATAGCTGAAGGATGAATAAAAGCGCTTAAAAACCCCAAAAAGGAGCCCAAAATAGTCTCCTAGGAGCTAAATCCCCCTAAAAGGGTCTAAAACCCTAAAATGAGCTAAATTTAGGGTGGAAGGGGCTAAATCCCTCACCAAGGGATTAAAACCCTAAAACCCCTTGAAAAAAGCTATAAAAGGAGGGTGGGGGGTCACTCTCAAAGAAATTCTCCCTTGGATATTGTTATGCTGCCTATGGATTCCTTGAGACCTTTTCCTCTCAAGCCACCCACACTCCCTCTCCTCCATTTCCATTGAGCCAAAGCTCTCCATCCAAGAGAGGTGCTTCCACAAGCTAGGGCTTGGTGGCCCATTTCCACTAGAGAAGGTATAGCTTGTCTTTCATGTCTTGTTTATTTGTTTTATTTGCTTTCTAACCCTTGTTTCCATTTGTAGGTTTTATGTTTAACATTGTTTTGCAGGTTTTACTGTAGCTTAGGATTTATTTGCAGGTCTCTAGAAGCGGAACCCTAACTCGTGTTTGCAGAGGGGTTCACCATTGCTTCTCCATTCTCTCCTTTCTGTTCTTAGTTTAGTTTACTATTCTGTCTATTCACATTACATTTTATTTTATGCATTTACCCACTAGCAGGAACCTACCCTTCTGTCCTATAGACAAAAGGGATCCATTCCTTCCCTTATAGTAGGGAGAAATCCCTGCTACAGTATGCAAAGGATAGCTAGGATCTCTAGAGTTGATCCATAAATTCCCCCGTTCCATCATGGTTGCATATTGTGCCAAGTGTTGAATGGAAGAGGTATCATGATATTAGTGTTAATACTATGGAGGGTGCATGTAGATACTACAGACCTCCCTATTTTTTAATTTAATACCTTCATTGAAATTAAACCAATGATTGGCTTTTTAATCTGCCAAAATGTTTTTTCCATGAATAACATTGTAATACTCAATCCATTCAAAAGCCTATGCTTTTTGAATAATTTTTTGAACTAGACAACATAGGGGCTATTCTCCTTGGAAGGCGATTGAAATTTGAGATAGAGAGACCTAATAAGAATTTTGGAGTCCCATACTACTGTAGCTTTGTGAATTCTATACTATCACAATAATGATAGGCCTTGGAGTAAATCTAATGCTTTTTCCCTTATTATTAGAAGTGATTTCAATTCCCCATGCAAACTCAATGACTTGTTTTCTTTTGGGGTCAAAGAAAAACTCCATTCCCTCCACCACACTTGACACCCATGGTAAGCCAACTTAGTTGCAATCCCACAAAGTAGAAACTTCACTAAGTAATATTCCCACCTAATTACAATTCGACTATGTAGTGAACTACCAGCTTAACTGATGGCAATTGTCAATGAGTTAAATGAAAAAATTATTGTACTTTTAATATAGGAACAAAACACAACCAAATTGTAGTTGATTAGTAGTTAGGAAAGTGGAATCACACTTGGATTGTTAGAAAAGGTTGTTCTGTAAATGCGTGGATAGCAATAAAGGTTTAAAAATTAATACCAAGTGTTGTACAGTGACTTCCTAATGCTTTCTTAGGAAATCAATTTTTGATGTAGTAAAAGGAGATGATTGATTTCAATATGGTTTAATGGTTAATGTGATTGTATGTGATTTCAATGTATGTTCTGTTTCCCCTTTTGATATATATGTGAACCATCCTAGCAGTAAAAAAATACTAGCTATTTTATGAAAGTGAAATTTATGAAGATAAAAGGTCTTGCAACAGGGTACGCGGGAATCAAAGCATTTTGTAGGACCCAATTTTGCTTTTTGTGCTCTGCTAGTTCAAGAAGAACATTTTTGATGTGAACATTCAGAAAAATCCCACTGCTCACTAAAAATTTAAGTAATCACTTTTGTTGATGTGAAACAACTAACTAGGATTGTTTTTCAATATTCTTGAGGTGTGAGAAATTGTATTCTAAAATGTGTTGAAGTTACAATATGCAAAGTTCAATCTATATGTTGTATGGACACCTTGCATTCACACATCACAATTTTTTGGGAGCTATCTTATATGTTATGACTTTGGTGAAACTTCAATGTTGGAATAGACTAAGAAACTATGTAAGCAACATACATAATTTTTGTAAGTAAAAATCATCTCCTGCTTAAGCTACACTAGACTGTTCCAAATATTATTTAGTCTATGTGCACATTGTTTTGCTATGCCATATTGCTAGTTATGGTGATTATCTTAAAATTCATGTCTATTGTGTAGTATCTTGTTTGACAGGATCCTACTCGTGTATGCTATGGTCCTAAGCATGTTGAGGTAACTAATGTGCAGTTCGTCATTCAAACACTTCTCATTACAGATGAACGTTTTAGGTACCTAGTTGTGAATACATTTTATTTCATTTTGTGATAAGATGGTTGGTGTTCATAAGATGTTTTTTTATTTCTATTCATTCTCAATTCCACAAATGTATATCTAGTACATCAACATAATTTCTAGCATGATTAAGGCTTAAGTATGTGAATATGAATAAACCATACAAATAAAATCCTTGTGAAAGTATAGCACATAATTGATTTGATTTAGTCCATTGAGGTGTGTTTATGTGTATTAAATAGGTCAGATGAGATATTGTTCTGATGATTTCTAATTACAGAAATGCAGATATTCCCATAAGGAATAAATATGTTGAACTGATTGAATCACTAAAGAATGCAAGAGGAACTGCACACATATTTCTTTCTATGCATGTTTCTAGTGAATGTATGATCCCAACTTCAACTTCTTTTTATTTTATTTTTCTCTTCTATCCTTTTGCATGCTTCCATAAATCTCATTTCAGTTTGAAATATTTCTTTGGACAGAGCTTGCACAATAATCCGAAATAGCAGTTGTTTTGAGGTTTCCCATGCCAGAACTAGAAGATTTAGAGATGTGAGGGAATTTTAAATAAAAATCGGGATTCATCAACTGCATTATTATTATTATTCAAATTGAGCAAAGTAAATGCACAAAATCATGATTTCATTTGTTGTATAGCATTCCTTTTTTATATGTTTTTGTTGCTAGGATTTGGCTGAATAAATATTTCGTAACGTTTTTGGTTTCTAGTTTGAAATCAAGTTGTCAATTGACTGTTGTAATACCTACATTCCTCTATGTGCATGAATATCAAGTTAACACTTAGTGGGAAATTAATATAAACCAACTTTACAAAGCACATTAACTGCTGAAAGGTAGGTATATTTGGAAAAGAAATTTTTAGTATGTGGGGTCCACAACCTTGCTTGTAGCTTGGGTTTTTATGATTGCTTAAGAATAGTATCAAGAGAAACAATTCACAACATGGTTCATAAGTATATATGGAATCAGTGACTAGAAATACATGAAGGTTCATTCATTCAGTTGCAGCAAGTTGGACATCTTTCCTGAATGGAAAATTGAGGATTGTCAACATGCCTTATCTTTAAAAAACAGGAGACACTGATTCATGAGTTCTTTGGTCTTGCTATTGGACTAGGTATTTCTAAAATGTTTTTATTTGTGTTTATCTTGAGACATCATTTTGCAAAAAACTCAGTGACAATGGATTTCATTTCAGTAAATGTATATGAGAGGTAACTCAACCTCAAGTAGTGATTTTCCATAGGCCATTCACAATCTGAAGATTGTGGTTTCAGTCCATCATAATTATTGTTTATGTAATCCATTAGAGGAAATTTCAACTCTAAATGGGCCTTTTACCTCTAATTCAAATTCCATGTCAACATGTATTAACCAATGAAATTACTTTAAATTTGAAATTCCGTATAGGCCTGAAACAAATTTTTAATATAAATTTGGGGATAGGTATCATAAAAAAATTACTTTTTTTGTTTGTATTTTCAACATATATCCATGTGTTTTTACTCAAATTTTGATTGGGAGAGCTTGTTGAATGCAGAATTAAATTATGTATCCAACGACTACCCACTAGGCACACTTTTGATGGACGCCGATACCCCCAAAACAAGAAATACTTGAAAAACGTGATGATGATGTCATCATCACATTTTTCAGGTATTTCTTATTTTTTGGGTAGAGGGGTCCATCAAAAGTATGCCTAGTGGGTACTTGTTGGATGCGTAATTTAATTCCACATCCAATGAGCTCTCCCAACCAAAATTTGAGTAAAAACACAGGGAGATATGTCAAAAATACAAGCAAAAAAGTAGTTTTTTTCTTTCCTTCCTCCAAAATTTAAAAATATTATTTTATTATTTTATTAATTTTCCTTAGGAGGCCCATTTTCAGTTGAAATTTCCTCTAATGACAGTGCATAAAATTTTATACTATATATTGAATAATTTATTCCATTTGAAGCTCCTTTGGAAATTATTGAAATTCTAGTATCGAAAGTTGGAGTTGATTCTATACTCAACTTCCAAGCACATACAATCGCTAATTTTCTCTATACACAAAAATACAAGTGGATGAAGTTGTTGACATAATAAGGAAACTCACAAATGATGAAGCAAACAACCTAGTGAAGGTGTTCCTATGTTCTACCTACTTCATTTTTCGTGGTGATATCTACGAGAAAACTCACGGTGTTGCCATATTTGTAGATGTTGTGAAGCTTTTCAAATGGCTTGGTAATATTTTGGTTCAATTTGGGAGGATTGTATGATGGTAATAACTGCATAAACAAATGGAATGTTAGTTCTAACATTATCACATTTCATGATTTAACAATTCCTGGGACATGAATCATAAAGATTGAAATTATAAATTCTTGGAAGCTAATATATATACACACAACATTTTCAATCTCCATTTCATGAAGTAAAAGGAAAACCAATAGTATATTTTTTCACATTTAAAATAGATGCCAATGAATACACATGTTCCAACACAAATGAAATGGACATAATTTAGTTAGACCAAAATGTCATGTCATAGATGAAAACATAGAGACATAATATAATGGCATATTTTCTACATTATATGAAACACGCTAAAAAAAGAGTAACAAAATTTTAATAAGCACATGTTGGCTAGTTTGAATTTTACCTCATTGTTCAACATGCCTCCAACATTTCGAGTGTACATGAACATATTGAACCATTTTCCACTCATCACCTGCACAAAGAGACCTAGGGATATTCGACTTGGATATCAGAACAAAGAAGTGATATAACCCTGAGAATTATAATATAAGTAGTGAAACCACACTTGGATTTGAACAAAGGAGTTGAACCACCCATGAAATTATAGATACGAAGTTGAAATAAATGAAAATCATAGTATTAGAAGCCTCTTTTTCCTAACGAATATGGTAGATAAAATAAACGACATTTGAGAATCAAATAGAAAAAGAATACATAGATGGCAACTCCAATAACTAATATCATTACTCGTATCAAATTTCAATATCTTGTTGGAAACATGGTAGCGCAGATTGTCATTGATGGCAACCAGACGATGACAGAGCAGCAAGTAGAGTGATCGTAGAGAAGATGACAGATGTGATGAGAGTGTTACGTGGAAAAGAGATGTTCTGAAAGATGGAGGGATTTACCTTGCCATACTCTCAACATACTTGTATGTTGAAGGACAAAGAAATTGTTAGTGTGAATATAAATAGGGGTTAGCCTTAGATATGGATTACATTATATGGAAGCTAAGGAAACCTAAGATGGAAACATAGGAGGAGATAAATCAATGCATGTATTCTGTTGAGTTGTTTGTTAAAGAAAATCTCGTGGCTAGAGGGGAAGCACACTTTACAGATCAAGAGTTTCCTCCAAGTAATCAATTCTTGTTTATAGACCCAGAAAATCCCACAATAAAGTTACAGGTTGTAAGTGAGTGGATGTGATCATATGAGCTGGTAAAAGAGAATTGTGGGGATTTGTATCCATGTCTTTTTGCAGGAGCATCTAATCCTTCTTATGTCTGTCAGGGTCGACTAGGATATTGTTGGTTTTGAGTAATGTGGCAGTCTTAATAGAGGAATCATGCATATATGAAGTTATTATAACTCAATACAATGAGGAAGGAGTATATACAGTATGATTATGCATTCAGGGAGAATGGGTTCCAGTGGTTGTTGATGACTGTATTCCTTGTGAATCTCATGGGAGGCCAACATTTTCCACTAGTAAGAAGGGTAATGAGTTGCGGGTCTCAATTTTGGAAAAGGATCATGCAAAGCTACATGGTTCTTATGAAGAACTAGAAGGTGGGCTTGTTCAAGATGCTCTTGTAGACCTCACTAGGGGTGCAGGTGAAGAAATAGATATGAGAAGTGTTCAAGCGCACTATGATCTTGCTAGTGGAAGGTTGTGGTCTCAGTTATTATGTTTTAAGCAAGAAGGGTTTCTTCTTGGATTAGGGAGTCCATTAGGCTTTGATGTTCATGTGTCTTCTAGAGGGATTGTCCAAGGACATTCCTAGTCACAATTGCAAGTACGTGAGGTAGAAGGTCCTAAGCTTGTGCAGATAAGGAATCCTTGGGAAAATGAAGTTGAATGGATTGGTCCATGGTCAGACTCTTCACCTGAATGGACAGAAAGGATAAAGAACAAATTGAAATACACTCCTCTGGAAAAAGATGGTTTTTTCTAGATGTCATTGGAATATTTTGATATAAATTTCAGATATATATATGTGAGTCAGTTTTATCTTGATGAAATGCACCATTATGTACATGGACAATGGCGTGGATGCAATACTGAAGATTGGAAAAAGCATAGAAAATAAAATCCTGAAATGCATGAGGAGAAAAAACTTGCAACCTCGGGTCCAGATGTACCTGATGATTCTGTACCTAATAAAATGTTCTTGGCAGAAGTAAACAAAGAAGTTTGTAGGAAGAGGCTCGTGCACCATCTGATCACAATATGGGTTCATCATTGTTGGGGGCTAAAGAATTAGTTTACCCACTACTGGTTTTTTCACTTTGCTCATATTAAAGATGGTTATTACATCAACCATATCCAATGATGGACAGAGGAATCTTGCAGTGGTACATGCCACCCATCGCATCATCCATGCCAAAATTGCTGCCCATCCTTTCTAGTTTTGGAGAATAACACGATCTTTCCACCAATTTATGAGATTCTAGAGTTCAAAATTTCACATTGTCTCCCACAAAGATGTTGGATGCCTGAAATGCATAGGTAGATGTTGAGTATATGTTTTTTTTGAAGGGTTTGGAACCCTCACGAACTAGTATATGTTTTCTTTGAAGGGTTTCGAACCCTCATGAAGAAGATTTTCATAAAAGCTTCATTATTTATTTTTGAATAAAATATTGCTTTCTAATATACTTATTTGAGTATAATTTTCTTTTCTTAATTTTTATTAAATTTAATTGGTTGGTTTTTTGGATTTCCTGATTAAAATGTTGAAAGAGTTTTTTTTATTGATTTTAATTATATTTAGTAAAGGAATAAATGAATTAATATGATAAATAATTCATACTATATAAAAAGACATAGTTATTATAATTATATTATAATGATAATTAGTAGTATATAATAATAGATATCTATTGTAATATATATTCATATTAATACTAAATGTTATGTTATTTTTTAAATAGGATGTAGGTTTTTTAATTAGGATTTAGTAAAATCCATTGCCATGGCTGCTATTCAAACCCAAATGATAAAAATAGCTATCAAGTAAAATACCTAGCAATGAAGCCACCATAGATATGCTCGACCATGATCACACTCTCTAGTCCATGACATTGGAGCATACTCTTGAGGCACTCCTCTTGGAAAATATCAGTATGCTTAGATCTTGTAGATGTGGAGTCTCATAGAATATGAGGTCCATGATGAGGAGATCAAATTGTTTTTCAAATGCACTAATTTGGTTATCCCATTTTGTCAAGTTGTGTGCTCCCAAACCATGAACGAGGAGAGATAATTCCTATATTCATCTGCTATGTTTGCTTTGATTAATTGGGAAAGGGAAAACCAAAAAGCAAGAGGAAAACCAGAAGGCATAATTAGGCCCCCTTCCAACAAAGCCAAAAATTTGGTGCTATAAACCTATAAATTTATGTTACAAGGAATTTATGTCATGCCTATATTAACATTGTTTATAGGAGTATAGTTTTCAAAACCCATATATAATTAGTAGAACACTAGGAGAAACTCAAATGAGTTAATAATATTTATGTGGAATCACACTCTAATGGAAGGAATCTAGCTCAATGACGATAATTTAGTCTAGAAGTCATATGGAATGTGTTAGAACATCATGATGATACCTGATTTGGTGTTTCTAGTTGAGATTTGACACATGGGACAGTCTACATTTTACTAAATTCTAACAATGCAGATGAGATCCCCTTAAAGGGGTCTCTGAATCCATCTGCAATGTTAGAATTTAGTAAAATGTACAAATTCATTGTCAAATTTTCAAATTTTTCCATTGTCGGAGTGACACAATTAAAAATGACAAAATAAATGACCAATTGTTATATGGTCATTTGTAGTCTACATATCTCCTGATCAAATTTGGTCATTTATCTTGGTTGTTTTTAGTTGGTTTCTATCCCATGACCAAAAGTGGTAATTTATCTTGTTCATTTTTAGTCAGCTCACTTAGAATTATCAATTTTGGTCATTTGTCCCTTTCAGGAGACTGTGGTAACAAAATGCTTTGGTCTCCTAGTCACTAATATCTCATTTCCACCAGTGAGTGAAAGTTGAATCCTACCACAGTGAAGTATGTCGCAGACTTGTCCGTCATAGTAAAATCTTGTTGCAAGTATTACGGTCAAAGTTAACCCATAGAAGAAAAGGTGGGGTTTCTGAAATGTAGTGTGTCACACCTCCAAAAGTAAAGAAAAATAAAATTTCTTACTGCATAGTAACTTAATTTGACTGTTGCATCTCCTCTTCTAGGATCTAAAAAATAAGGTAGTGTTTAGAAGATGATTTAATGAAGTTAGTTGATAGAGATAAGGTTAATTAAGAAGGACAATTAGAGCCCTTGATCTTTGAGTTAGATCAATGTTTAATCTCTCTTGAACATTATATAAATATGTGTAATTGCTAATCAAATTATCAATATGTTTTGTAAGTCTCTTTGTGAGTCTCATGGTCATATTCCTATTTGATATCAGAGCTAGGAAATAATGTTGGGCATGAGGCTAACATAGGTCATGAATCCATACCGCTCAGTGTGTGTGCAAGAAGTGAAACTGTGAGGAGGTGTCATTTATGCATTAGATGGTTGTGTTAAAGAGGATGTTGTCCAAAAGGAGATATATTATTTTGAGAGCAACATAAGTAAGAGAGTTCCATGAAGGTATTATCACTTGGATATTTGAAGCACTTATTGGGCATGGAAAGAGAGTCACCCATTGGGTAGGTGTAGAGGCATGAGCTATGATGACATCATATTCGTGTGTGTGTTGAGTTGACTTCGATGAAGTGGAGCTTAGGAAAGGAGTCACAGTGAAGAAATCATTGTCTATTGCATGTATAACCTGCAAGCATATGGGTGAATTGTGGCCAAGTGATGAGAAGAGCTACCCTAGAAGGAACAATTGTATGCTAGGTGAGGGGTGTGATGAAGTTTGTGGAGGTGTTTCTTTTGGATACCTAAAGAAGGATCGTTTCCATATCTCTTGAAAAAAGGAATTGCTTCCAGGACCATACAAAAGAGAAGACAAAATCATGAAGTTAAAAATAAAATAAATGTAATAGTCATGAGATGTACAAAAGAAAAATTAAATCCAATTAAAAAAGGCCCATTCATGAAGTGAGTATAATATAAGGGTGTCTTTGAAATTTTTTTGACCCCTTGAAGTTTGTTAGTTAAACATGCTCAAATAGGTCACAAAGTGCAGCATGAAAAAAACCAAGCCAGGTCTCATTTCATGGTAATGTTAATGGAATAATTCGTTGGAGTCAAGTCATTCTGTAATACCTTGGTTTTGACCCCATTTGCATTAATAGATACATGATGTATATTTTGTAATTAATCATGGTGTGGAGCTAAAGGAAAAAGCCCCACCATTGATTTGGTTGTGTATGTTTCAGCAATAAGGATTGTTGCCGATGGTATGTCGTGCTATCTGACACATTATAGTTTTGGCATCATGTAAATATGCACATTAATTAAAATGAACCTACAACTAGCTATGATGGTGCAACGTTAATGAAAAGGGCATGATTCCTATGGTTAAGGGGGGGGATTGTCTAAACTATGGGGGACATTGGGACATTACCATGTCTTGACCACCCATTTAAAATTTTTTTTGTCTCAGAGAAGTTATTGCTGAGTAGTGGTGGGTGTGGTAGGACTGTAGTTCCTTGACCACATGCCCACTCCACTAGCGGACTCTTCCTCTTCACGCCGCTGGGGTAGGGAAGCAATATTCCACTCTCTCCACTCTCCCACGACTCCATGCTTCTGATTCATAGTCATTCCTTTGTTTTACTCACTCTCACAGAGCGCGGTTTAGGTTCTTCCTCCACAGAGAGTCATTCTGTTCACTCTCCTTACGTACTGGTGGGAAAAGGGGCATGGTCCTCCTCGCAGAGAAGGTTCTCCATTGTTTTGGGACTCACGCAGCGAGTTGGGAGGCATGTTCTGTCACCGATGAATTCCTGTGAAGAAGCCTTTACATTCTGACGGTGTGTATATGTGTGTTTCCATACTGATTCGGGGTTCTGCATATGTGTTTCCCCTGTCTAGGCTGAGAATCATACCTTCACCTCCATTTGAGATTTGCTGTGAGTTTGTGTTTCTCCTGTTGCTGCAACGGTAAAAGCATGGATGTTGTCATTCCCTTGGTTTTGGGTTGCTACATGTGCAAACATATTTTGGGGTTGTTGCTGAGTGTTTTTGGCCATGCTAGGGCCAAGAGAAAATATGAATCGTCTTGTTTGACTTGAGCTGTGTTCACCATTTTCGTTTGGGTTGTCACCCTATTGTCTTTATTTTCATCACAGAGTTGTGAACTGCTTGTTTCACTGTGGGTATGCAGTAGTTGGTCTTTGAACTGTTTACAGTGGGATTGGAGGCTGGGTATGCTTGAGAAACCTAGTGTTTGGGAGCCACTCAGATAGAGTTAGATTGCTTTCTTACTTCTCCACAACCCTTGAAGAGCGTTGGAAAGGGAGGTCAGGGCCTGAGGGATTGTGAAGTAGAGAAGGGATTGATTCCTAGTGTCAGGTGTGTGGATTTCTTAGAAGTTAGGCTAGCTCTAGTGTAAGTGTCCTTAACTCTCCATTGAGACCACCAGCAAGGCATTTAGCCTTTCCTAGCTCCTTGATGGCCTGATAAACCCAACTATGTTGACCTGGCTATTTTGTGTACCTTGGCTATGTGTAAGCCTGCTTAGTCCCTTATTCCTTAGGGAATCATGCCCAGATCGAGGGTGGCACTGTTGTTGAGAGATTGATGAGCACGTTGGCCTATGGTTGAGTGGAACGTTGCAATGATGTAGCTGGTTTCAGACGAGTTCTATATAAGATAAGTGTTCTTGTCCATTTGGCTTCTTCAATTACATTTACTGTTTCATGAATCATGATGAATATGTTGATGCTTGAATGTATATGTTTGCTTCTGCGGTATGTTGAGTAACTATGCATCCTTGTATGTTTATGCATATTAGCATGTTTTATGTTTTAAGCATTTTATTTCAATTTATATGCATGTTCATGTTCATGGGGCTATTTGCTCGAAGTTTTTTGATGGTTTGGTAGCATCCTCTTTGCCAGTTGGAGGGTCATGGACGTTACAGTGTGGTATCAGAGCAAAGGTTGCAGCATGGGCCTGAATGGGTCATGAAGATGCAGTGACAGAGCCTATAGGTTGCAGCATGAGCCTCTATGGGCCATGAAGAACTAGTTAGCAGAGGCATGTTGCCTTTTGCCCAATAGAAATCAGAAGAAATCTGTGCACGATAAGAGAAATTTAAAAAATTTCTCTAAGTATTGGGATCATCGGATCATTGGAGGACTTAGTCGGAAGTCCCGCTGATGCATTGGATCACCTAAGTGGAAGGCTGCCCGACGGGAACCATGGAATAAAAAAATTTGGAAATTTTTATTTTTTTCTAAGTGTCCAGACTCTCGGCCATCAAAAAACTTAGTGGGACGCTCCTTCGATGCAGTGGAAGTTGCATTCGAAAGGCCCTCTGATATAGGCCACTAGTGGATGATGAAAGGTGTGAAAATTTTTCGGAAGCCATCAACTGACAATCGCTAAAAAGTCGAAACATTTAGGAAAAATGGTTTCCCATGGCGCCGACGGAAGGAAGACGATGAAAGCACCGAAACGTTGGCAAGAATTAGTTGATTGAATAGCCAACACGGCGGCGAAAATGAAGAGACAAGAAGAAATTTTTGGAAATTTTGTCTAAGTGTTAAGATCGTCGGAAGCCTTCAGCTGAAGACCGCTGAAACATCGGCTCACTTAGATGGAAAGACTTCCAATGCAGTGAAAGGGAAGAAGGAAAATGTTTCCGGAAAGTCGGAAGTGTCAGGCCGTCGAAAAATGATTAGTGATGATGAGCCGTAGTGTCGGCCGGGATATCCTGAAGGACACTGAAACGTCGGCGATAGTTAGTGGATGGAGCAGCCGATGCATCGACGAATGCAGAAAATAAATTTTCTGAAAATTTGTCTAAGTACCGGAAACATCAGAAAATTTTAGTTGTCCAAACATCCGATACGTTGGAGAAACTTAGTTGTTTGGATCGTCGATGTGGCGACAAACATTGGCAAAGGATAGACAATGACAGGGCTGATACATCGACGGAAAATAGGTGATGAAGGTGCCGACGCGGTGGCAGACAAAGAGAAGGAATTCCCTAAAAATTTGCTTAAGGGTTGAGACCATCGGCAATCGACAACGATCAATTGTTTTGATCACCGATGATTGGACGATGAAAGCGCCAATGATACGTCGACAGAAATTAGACAAGTAAAGTGCTGAAACCTTGGAGATGATTAGAGGAAGGGAAAGTCGACATATTCTTTTGCTAAGACTGTCGACGAATGTTTGATGATGGATCAACAATTATTAGTTGAAGAAAGAGCCGCAGTTTCAGTAGAGATCTTCCGAAGACTCTTGAAATGTCGACAAAACCTAGTTCTTTAGGGAGCCAATGCAAAGAGGGAGAATTTTCTGAAATTTTGCCTAAGTGAAGAAAACATCAAATTTTTTTATATGATCGGATTGCCAATGAACATCATCGGAAGGATTTAGTTGCTCATGCATCTGCCATTGTGGCTGTCATGTGAACTATCCTCCCGATGGTTAGAGGTTTTAACTGTCGATGCCCCGATCACCAACACAGTGGAGGAAATTTGCTGTTGGATCATCGAAATGTTGAAAAGTTTTAGTGGTCTGAGTCGCCAACACAGTGGGCTTATTCAGTTCTAAATCACCGACACATAGTGATTAGTTGTTCCGACCGCTGACGAGGTGCATGACCATGGAACCCACAGTTGGTTGGATTTCCTCCATTGTGGATGTCTATGGGACTAACCGTCCGATGCCGTAATAATCATTTTTCTGGTTTTGATATGCCACATACCTTGGCATCGCCGATAGTAGACAATCAGAAAACTAAATTTGTTGGAACTGCCGATACAACGAAAAACCTTAGCTGATGGAACCGCCGACACAGCAAAAAATGTTAGTTGTTAGGGCCGTCGATGAGTGCCAGAAGAGAGTTGTTTTTTAATTCGCCGAAACGTCGAAGTTTTAGTGGGAAAGAGACTCGTTCTGAAAAGGGAAATTTGGGTTTTTCTAGTGGAATTTTCAGCGAATTTCAGCTAGTGTTTCAGTGAATTTTTTATTGAAATTTTCATTGGAGTTTTCAGCAATTTTACGGATGAAAAGAAAGAAAGTTCTAGGTGGCTGAAGTTAGCATTCTAGACCAAAAAAAATACAGTTGTGTGTTTTGCCTAAAATTGGTGAAAATCAACATTTTAAAGTGGTGTGGTTTTCACACCTAAGGTCAGAATGAAGGATGTGAATAGGCGTTGGAAAACTTATCCAACGGGATTTAAATGCGGAGCAGCAAAGTACTGGTGATTTCTTGGAAAATAAATGTGTTGTTGTCAATATGGACAATCCAGGAATTGCATGCCTAGAGGTAGCAAGACCATGAAGTCAAACTAGTTGTTGTGTGGAAGAGGAGTTCCATGCAAAGATGAGGGACTTGAAAAGGGAAATTTTGCTTAAACCCCGTATTGCTAATTATAATTAAATTTTATAAGTCTTGTACATAAAATGTATGAGGATATGCCTTGCATGCATAGGATATTACATGTTGGTGAATTATACATTTATAATGAACCACTAATGATGATTATTGCATTGGTGTTGGCATTAGTGGAAAAACCAACGACAACACTGACATGGCTGAATATGTTGCTGATTCTGACGAATGTGACCAGCAACCCTATGGAGAAAGGGATAAGGCAACAAGTCATGAATCAAAAGTTGGTGAGCAAATTCTGCAATCTCCTGCAAAGGACCAAGCAAACTAGTAATGTCAAGGGTGTAAGTAGGACCCATGAAGGTAAGGGTTTAATTATGACAACTGCATGGAGTGGTAAAAGCAAGAGATCTCATACCATGTGTGTATTTGAAATTTATACTACATTCATATAGTAATGTGTCATGCCTGTATATGTTGTTATGAACATAGTAACTCAAAGAAAGTAAGTACTAATGGTCTTGATTATAGTAATGCATCCTATATGAAGTATTCATGGTTAGGCCATGCATGGTATGTTGGAATGCATAAGTATTCCTGAATCAATGCAAAGTAGCATTGAGTGGATATGCATTGAAGGATTTTATAAATCTTGTAGTTATGCATTGAATGGATGCATATGAAAAGTATGATTAAATGTTGTAGATATGCATACATAAGTATGGGTGCAAATGTTCTGATGCATTGCATGAATGCATAGAGATAGTGCATGTGTTGTTATGAATAACTAATGGCTGAAATGATGAAATGATGACAATTCTGGAACTATTTCAAGAGCTGATGTGAATGCAAGATAGTAAGTGCATGAAGAGGGTAGTCATGATCAATTGGCTACTGGAAATGCTCTATGGAAGGTAAAGGTGGTACAATGATACACTTGTGAAGTAAGTAGTATCTAAACAATTCATTTACATTGCATAAATGATGTGACTATACCTTTCAATTTTAGTATGACAATGATTGCGTGAAGTAAATAAGTTGTGGTAGTATTGATATGCTAACGACTGGAAGTATTTGAATTTTATAATTCTGAAAATGCTTCAGTGATTGATGCAGCAATGGAAAAAGTTATATGCATCAAGACTTACCAAGTGTTTGGCTGATTGAAGTTCATATTTCAGGTAGATTGCTTTGGGCATGGCAAAGTGGGTAAGACCATGAAAAATGTTGGTATATACCATGTGAAAGAGCCAAACCTCATGAGAAGAGCCTCATGGCTGTGAAAATAGTCTGTATGCAGAATGAATTGTCAATTTGAATTTGTAAATTTCAGATTTGAGAAATTGCTGACTACTACTAATCACTATTGGCTTGCATAGAATTGTGTCAGGAGAGCATTTGTAAGTGGATGTTCATGTGATGCTAGTAAGTAGAAAATAATAATGGGAATAGTGGTGCTTCTTACAAGAGACCAACAAATGAGGATCACCTCGTTGCTAAGCAAATCAATTTCTGTAGTAAATAGAGTTGCAAATTCCTATTGAATTTAATTACTAATGTCATTGCTTGGTTATGGAACAATCAATTTGGATTGTATTATCGGGTAATGATTGACTGCTTGGATACTTGATGAATGTACCAGGGGTACACATTGCAGGAAGATCATGTGTGATGGCCTGTAGGAGCCAAACTTTATGGGGAGGTTCTCCTGTATCTTGGAAACGGGTATTGGGTGAAACTCCATTGGACATTTTGGAAATGTCTCATTTGCACTACATGTTTGGTAAGAAACATGAGTGAGATGGTATAGATTATGTTAGTAAGACATGTGTGGATATGAAATGTAAAAAGGATTTGGGATGGAAAACCGAGGGACTGTCAACTCAGAGAAGGGAGCCCCATTCCTCCTTAATGAAAGAATACTGCCTTGGCAAATGGATAAGTGTTATGTGACCCTAGCTAAGGATATGCATGTCAACTTGTTAAATTCGATATGCAGAGCGTGTTTTGATTTTATTTCCATTATGGCATATTGCTTGAGTATGAATAGGGCCTACATGGCACACGTCGAAAATGGGTGCACACTTTCCCGATGTCAGGTCATGAAAGGGTTTTCAATATTGATTACACCCTAGGGAGTGGACACACTCCTGGTGTCTCAATACTTGATAGAGAATGATATGAAATATGATTACCATTTTAGAGAAATAACGCTGATGAGCTTGCTTGTATTGCTTGTGTTGCCAGGATAAACATATGTAGTTTGGTGTTGCACACTAAAGAGGACGGGTAAATGGTTATGTTATAGTGTTGGCTAGACTATCTGCAGTCTGATAAACCCAACTGTTAGCTGGATAGGATGAGTAGCCTGATAAACCCAGCAGTATATTGGCTTGATTTCCTACAGCCTGATAAACCCAATTGTGTATTTTCTTAGCTAGACGATCTGATAAACCCAACTATAGGTTGGCTTTACTGTGCTTGATATGTATAAAAGGATGTTGTGGAAATTGTGGGTATTTGATGAGACATGGTGAAGATGTCACTGAAATAGGGCTGTTATATGCCTAAGGATCCATAGTAGATCTTGGACTTGGAAATGGTCGTGATAAAGTCCCAAGCCTAGTCAGCGTGAAGGTGTATTGGCTAGACATTGATTATTTGATGTTGTGGAGCAGCCTGCGTGCTGACCTGACATCCAAGTCCATAGGTAATCCCAGGGATTGCAAAGCAAAGCAGGAACCTATGGACTAGAGAGGAAACACACAATACATATGAGCATTGGATTATTTTGCAATTTCTTGCTTATGAATATATATATGTATATGTTTTGGTTATGATGTTTTAAGCTCTTGTTTAAAAGATAAAAACCGATGAGAATAAACTAAACGTGTGAATCTATTCAATGTTTAAATATAGGTATCGCTGGAAGTGAGGACTATGAGAGCATCCTAGGGGTACACGTGGACATGTGATTGTCTTGAAGAGCTCAAAATGAGCAGTAATGAAAAAGGTGCTAGTGAGACTGTCAAGGTCCTAGCAGCTGAGACAAAACCATGTGGGGACGCTCCATGGTTGAAACGTCTAGAATAGACTGAATACACTAAGTGTCATGACCAAGAGGGATTGGTCTAGCATTCATGTTGAAGTGAAAGAGGCTGAGAGCACGAAAACCACAATGATGGTGTGGGTTCTAGAATGGAACAAGACAAAGAAGGAAAAAAAAAACTCTTGCTGCTCTCTTTTTCCTTTTGATTATATATATCTATATATATACTTATGCATTATGAAGACAAGATATTGTTGAATGCATGTATGACTGAAAATAGAATCTGTGTATTTTCTTAAAGTAAATTGTGAATGATGGAATAGTTAATTCCCTACCCAAGAATGGACATAAATGAGCTCATGTGCTTGTTGGGAAGGCATGAAAAATATGAAAGTCTCCTTGATGAGACTTGGATTGTCATGCCAATTGGGTAATTAATTGACTGATTTTAATGCCTATACTATGCTTGGTCTAACAAAATTTCAATGATACATTTCACAGGTGAGAAAAGTGAAATCCAGTAGTGCACATTGATCATGGAAGCCAAGCAAAAGATCTTGGAATTGGCTTGAAGTCTCCTTCAAACGATTGCCAAGACCCAAGAGAATCTTGGAGAGATGCTCAAGATACAGGAAAGGTAGAATGAGATGAACCACTAGATTTTGCAAGACTCTATTTGTTTGCAAAAGGAGGTGAAAAGCTTTCTGGGATAAATCTGTAAGGGAAAGGAAAGTGGATCAATGATGGGACATTGATCCAAGAGATCCTTTAAGAAACATTCCAGGCATGAATACTCAAAGGAAATTGAGAAGGTAAAGATGAAGCAGCCAACGAAATGTTGGAAATGCAGAGGACATCATTACTGCCAAGACTTCCCAACGAGGGAACATAAAGAGGGTAGCAACCACAAAGCTCCTAGACTTGGGGATGAGCCAAAAGCTAAGAACCAGCAGGAGAAGCTCATGGAAGTCGAGGGGCTTGGCCCTGAAAGTTCAAAGTAAATGATTGAACATGGGACAAATCTACAAAATTTTGAAATTTTGAATGTGCAAATGGTATATGTATTCCTATGAATTGGAACAACGAGGACGGTGTTATTCCAAGGGGGATGGGATTGTAATACCCCGATTTTGACCCTATTTGCATTAAAAGATACATGATGTATATTTTGTAATTAATCCTGGTGTGGAGCTAAAGAAAAAAGCCCCACCATCGATTTGGTTGTGTATGTTTTGGCAAAAAGGATCGTTGCCGATGGTATGTCATGCTATCCGGCCCATTATAGTTTTGGCATCATGTAAATATGCACATTAATTAAAATGAACCTACATCCAGCTACAACGGTGCAACGTTAATGAAAAGGGCATGATTCCTAAGGTTAAGGGGGGGGATTGTCTTAACCGTGGGGGCCATTGGGAGATTGCCATGTGTCGACCACCCATTTAAACTTCTACTATCTAGGAGTAGTTATTGATGAGTAGTGGTGGGTGTGGCAGGGTTGTCAGTCCTTGCCCACGTGCCCACTCCACCAGCGGACTCTTCCTCTTCACGCCGTTGGGGCAGGGAAGCAATATTCCACTCTCCCATGACTCCATGCTTCTGATTCATGGTCATTCCTTTGTATTGCTCACTCTCACAGAGGGTGGTTCAGGTTCTTCCTCCACATAGATTCGTTCTGTTCACTCTCTTGACGCACTGGTGGGAAAAGGGGCATGGTCCTCCTCACGCAGAAGGTTCTCCGTTTTTTTGGGACTCATGCAGCGAGTTGGGAAGCATGTTCTGTCACCCATGAATTACTATGAATAAGACTTCATGTTCTAAAGGTGTGTATGTGTGTGTATCCATACCGATTTGGGGTTCTCCGTACATGTTTCCCCTATCCAGGCTAAGAATCGGGACCTTCACCTCCATTTGAGATTTGCTGTGAGTTTGTGTTTCTCCCGTTGCTACAGTGGTAAAATAGTGGTTGTTGTCCTTCCCCTGGTTTTGGGTTTCTACATGTGCAGACATCTTTTGGGGTTGCTGTTGAGCTGTTTTGGCCACGCTACGGCTAAGAACAACTCTAAATCGTCTTGTTTGACTTGAGCTGTGTTCACCATTTTTGTTTGGGTTGTCACCCTGTTATCTTTATTTTCTTCACAGAGTTGTGAACTACTTGTTTCATTGTGTGAATGCAGTGGTTGGTCTTCAGACTATTTAGAGTGGGATTGGAGGCTGGGTATGCTTGAGAAACCTGGTGTCTTGGAGCCACTCAGATAGAGTTAGATTGATGGATTTCTTCTCCACAACCCTTGAAGAGCATTGGAAAGGGAGGTCAGGGCCTGAGGGACTATGAAGCAGAGAAGGGACTGATTCCTAGTGTTGGGTGTGTGGATGTCTTAGAAGTCAGGCTATATCTGGTATATGCATCCTTAAATCTCCATTGAGACCACCAGCTTAGCATTTATCCTTTCCTAGCTCCTTGATGTCCTGATAAACCCAACTGTGTTGACTTGGATGTTTTGTGTACCTTGTCTATGTGTAACCCTGCTTAGTCCCTTATTCCGTAGGGAATCATGCCCAGCTCAGTGGTGGCAGTGTTGTTGAGAGATTGATGAGCATGATGGCCTGTGGTTGGGTGGAACGTTGCAGCGACGTAGCTGGTTGTGGATGAGTTCTATATAAGATAAGTGTTCTTGTCCATTTGGCTTCTGCAATTACATTTACTATTTCATGAATCATGACGAATATGTTGATCCTTGAATGTATATGTTTGATTTTGCGGTATGCTGAGTAACTATGCATCCTTGTATGTTTATGCATCTTAGCATGTTTTATGTTTTAAGCATTTTATTTCAATTTATATGCATGTTCATGTTAATGGGGCTATTTGGTTGGAGGTTTTTGATGGTTTGGTAGTGTCCTCTTTGCCGGTCAGAGGGTCGGGGATGTTACACATTCAATGAATTTTATGGATTGCTTAAGTTCATAGTTTGTACCATGGAGATGTGGAGGAGTTGTGACCCAATACTTTTGGGGATTTTCATGCACTATATTTCTATGAGGATTATCAATAGCTGTTTAGGTCTGTTCTAGGGTGTGAAAGTGGACACATTTTATTAGTTGATTATTGAAATTTGTAATATTTTGCATGTGTAGATATTTTGCATCATCAATTTGTTTGGAAAATTGTACGGCGCAGAATCGCTGGCCTTACCACAAGTTGGTCACTAGTTTGGTTGTTCCTATATATGTTATATGTTGTTGGGTCTTCTGAAACCAAGATCAAGAGTTACAAGCTATATTTGTGCAAGTGCATCATTGATGGTGAGAAGCAGTTGTGTCTTAAATGGATCAAAGTGGTAAGATCAAAATCGTGGTTGAGAAAGAGTGGATTTTATGGAAATTCAAGAGTGGATCAATATGTTAACGATGACCAAACCATACAAAGTTCAGTGTTATAATTTCATTCATGTAATTTTTGTTTTGTAATTTGTGATTTAGGTATTGAAATTTTTGTTATAGCATGATTTTCCACACCTTATGCATCATGCCTTAATGGCCTACCCTTGCTCCTATGTAGACTCATTACATCCCCCTTACTTAGGATATTCTTGATCCTTTCATGAAACCCTTAAAAACCTAGTTTTGTTGATACACATGGGTGAATAGTTATGCGGCTCGCATATACGCATCTTGCTCCATTATGACCCATCTATATCAGATTTTGTGCTCAAAGTAAAACAATTTTTATTTTTCCATGTCAAGTCCCACTGGTTAATATCCTTAACCTTCCATATGTTGGAAAACTCTCCAATTCAACCCTCTTTTTCCCATTTGAGGGCTATATATTTATCAATTGTGAAACATTGGAGGAGGAGAAACTTTGAGAGTAAGGAAACTATAGCGAAAATTTTTCCCATTTCCTTGACTATGCATCCTTTATCCTTGTTTATTGAACCATTTATGTTAATCTCCTAAGCTATCCATTGTATTTGTGATCTTTCCTTTGCATGGAGGATTGGAGTGGTGGAGGCCCAATTGGAGGAACTTTGTTTATCGATTTTGATGAGCTACCGAGAGAGGTTGTCAGTTTTACTTATGTTTTTGAATTGATATAAATATTATTTTCTCATCCAAATTCACGCGCAAACATTTGTATTGATTTCCATGGGTATATGTCCTTTATAAATGTTCAATGGATTATAATAGATTAGACGCTAACATTTTACATACATATTTGTTAGCATTGAATCCACTGACCCAGGTTGAGATTTCTTGTTCGTAAAAACAATTCCCAAGATATTGGCCCATTAGAGTGTAACTCTGTTGGCAACACCTCTTACACAAGCGAGGTCTCACCTGAGATATCTATGGGGACTTCCAAAACCAAGCTTATGTAGTTATGGAAGGATATTTATTATTCTAAAAAGTAACAAGTCATTCGACAAAAAAAAGGGATGGGTTACCGTCGACACATCAATAAAAAAGGTCAATCCTTTGACTCATTCACAACATAAATGAATATACATAACCATTAGCCCATGCAGGATATATAAAGCTTACACATATAACCCATAGGTATTGTCGACATGACATAATATAAGTGTATCCAACTCATAAATATTCATACACAATACATACAAACATCAAATACATGGATATTTAACATGGGAAATCCATATGGGGAATTCTAGAAAAGTGCTCTTCATATGGCATGAGTAATATTTGGAACGCTTTTGCTTTGCACATAGAGCTTTTAGACTTCTCTCATAATATTCTTTAAAATGTATGGGTTTTCTCTGTATTTCTCTTGCTTTCTTTATTCTTTCTATTGACCTCTATGTCGATATTTCCCTTTGTGAATTCCATCCACACATAGCTTATGGATTGACCCAATGTACATATTACAATTCTTATTCCAATCATTGATTAGTTTTCAACTGACTATCGACTGGTTTTTCTAACTACCCCAATGAATCATGTTACATTAATAAAGGTGCTAACAACCCAATTTACAATCATGCCCAGTCCCAAAAATAGACTATTAGTCTAATTTAATTAATTGTTACATTTATTGTTTCCTTAGAACATGTCGAATTCTCGTATTTGACTTACTCTTCTCCTTTTTTGTTTCTTCCTTGTTACTTGATTCTTCACAATTTTGACAAAAGCTAGTATGCATTTTCCTGGGGCCAATAGGCCCCAAACATCACTTATGGCTCGTCCTGAACTAATTTATATAGAAACTTTTGTCACATCAAGTTTACTCTAAAACTTCTGATAGGTCTTCTTCACGCCTTCTTCTTCTCTTTGCACATCTTCCTTAACTTTCTGCATTTTTTTGACAAGTTTAGAACTTATATGTTCTGAAGTTACTCTTGTCACTCCTAGTACCTATAACACTTGCTCATAGATTTGGTGGACGGTTCCTATAACTTGGTATGCTTCATCTTGGATCTTCATGACACATTTTGTTTGTCTTTGTTATTGTGTCTGCAGTTTAACAACCTGTTTTTGTAATGTTTTGAATTCAACATCCTTTCCCATCTTCTCAACCAGTTGAAATTTATTTAGCTTAATTCTTAGCTCATTCATATTCACTTATGTGGTATGAATATGGTATGTAATTTGCTCCAACTCTGCATCATCCATTAAGGATTCTCATGATTGAGAAACCTACGCATATGCTTTGGCACAAAGTGCCTCGACCTCTTGAATCTTTTGCACATTTTCAATTAATATCTATTTTCATGATTCCAGTACCTCAAGGGGTGTACTATGAGCCAACTATGTTTCTATCCTTGTAATTCATTGGTGGAGATTGGCAAATACCAGCCCAAGTTGAAAAACTTTGGCCTTTGGGATAATTTTAGTTGTAATTTCCTCTTTAGAGAAATAATGGCACATGAGCACAACAACTTGCTACAATCTTTTATTGTTGTACTTCCATCTCTTTGATTTTTGCACCATCTCATTCACTTTTGTTTTAGTGATGCAACAATATTTTTTGAATGTTTGAGCTTCTCAAACACTACATGCTCTCTTTCCTTCAAATCATCTACTACATCTTGTTGAATAATATGTAGTAGATACATAGGAATTACAGAAATAAAAACACCTACATGACCAATGTCTTTGATCATAGAATTATGCTCTATCATTCCCAAATCAAGTGCCCAAGGATACATTTGGATCTTTCTATGCTCAGGTGTCTAGGGTACCTCAACAGGTTGATCCTTATAAGGGTCAACTTCTTATTCTGACTCATTATGGAACGATTCCCACATGACCACTACTCTAACTTCTTTTACTGTGACACAGAGAGTATGTAGTAAATCCATAATGCGTCCTACCAAGTCGGTATTCCTCTCTTCCATCCTCTTACAAGTCTCATTGGAAACTTCCTCCATTTGATTGGTAATGAGGTTGTAGTCATCATTGGTAAAGCCACAAGCTCCAACTATTTTATCATCCTTCCATTTATTTTGACTCTTCTTCGATTCTTTAAATCTTTTGCACATTTCGCCTAGTTTTGGGTCCTTCAAGGTTGTGCTAAATTATTCTTTTCTTTCATAGGGGGATCTTTGTGGGATTTATTATACTAGTTGATCTCCTCCCTTATTTCTCAACGTTCCATTCTGTTGTGGGTCAATTTTAGCAGATAGTTTATCATGTGCAATAGGTTGTCTCCACTCTTTGGGAAATTCCCAAACAATTCTTTTAATGTCTTCATTGTTTAGTCAAAAATTAGTGTCAAAACATTGGTTCTTGGGGTCTTATCACGGCTACAGATAGATGTGGTGATCCCCATCCAAAATATTATAATATTTCAAAACTGACGGAAAGTATTTAGAGTAATTGTTGCTTGGTTCCCAATGTGATTCCTTAGTGCATCATGATGTGTGTAAAATTCAATTTTATTGTCCTTATATTGACATATATTAACTTTCACATATCATAGGTTCTAGTATCATTCCCCTCTACATGGAATAGGAATGTACACCCCATGGTATTTCGACAACTTGACCCATGCAACAATTGATGTCAAAATTAACATCCATGAAAACATAAAAAGATTACCTTTATCCTAAAAATTAGTGGCATATTCTAACAACTCATTCAACATATAGGTCAACCATTTCATCTAGACACCCACAACAAATTGTTCTTCTACAATAATAGTTCCAATAGTACACTGGTTCAATCCCATCTTCCTGAGAAGCTTGCTGGATAATATTTTCATTGCAAACTGAACAATAGTGTCATTGATAGAGGCAATGGAGAAGCCTCTCTTATTCCTAGTTAGGTCATATTTCTCCTTCATTCGGTTGAATAGGCCTGGGTCCTGATCCTTTTAGCCAAAGAATGGTGATGGTCGACCCCTGCAAGAGGCATCCCAATGATTGAATCTATCAGGTTGATGTCTAGTGAAATTAATCGATCCAACCAACAACAACCTCCATGAAATAAAAAAACAGTTGTTTCATCATCGCTAAAGAAGCTATGTTTCAATTTTTCTTTAGCAATGGAACCTATTTGAACACCTTCTTCCATGTCATCCTTATTAGAGAAGCCTCTTTTTTCCTCATGGATATTAACAATCCTTCTAGGTTTATTTAGAAGCTTAAATTAATGCTACTAGATTTTGGATGGTGGATCTAATAGCATTGGCCTACTGCAGCAACTCATAATCATCTTCATCAAGTTCCTAATTTTCTTATGTATCCCTTTCTTTCCTCTTCTCTTTCTTTGGCTTCATTTCTTCTCACAGAGGTCATGTACAGGGACATGGCGAGTTCAAGAAACTTCCATGTGGAAGGGGCTACGAATCCCATCTTCTTTATATTCGGCATGATGTCTTCTATAACATGGATTCATTTTGGGATGGATGGATTGACCAATGAATACTTGGAATTCGTGCTAATAGTTACTCTAGGAGCATCATCTTTCTTCAGGGGAATGTATCCAAGAAACAAGGTCACTGGCCCAAATCCTAATAATTTGGTAGTGTGGGTAGCCTTTAATCTTTTTTTAAGAACATTTTCACGACCATTTCGCTTATTTCTTGATAGAATGACCGACACTAGTCATGAAACCACTTCTGGAGCTTCTTCAACAATGGGCACGGGAGAGGGAACCTCCATGTCATATCCTTGAACAGTGTTAGTGATCGATATAGGAATTACAATAATCAATCAAATGGATTTGTATTCAAATGGGTTTTAGAGAGATAGCTCAACTCAATAAATTATTCAATGGGATAAAAATGAATGAACATACTTCTACATGAAGATGTAATAGGTTTACTCATGCAAGAAGTCGGTCCATCACATGGGTTTGCAATAAATGGAAATGGTGGAGGAAAATTATTTCACATGGGGCATTATTTTCCATCTTTCCATTAAATCTCCAAATGAACCATCAATTCACTAATCATGGCAACAGGTAATTATTATGCATTATAGGCATATATGACCAAACATCATGGTAACTAAATATCATGTTATCACAACTTAACTTCCTGCTAACTATCAATTGTGACAGAAGTTCATCTTGTGATAGACATATAGTCCATGAAAAAATTTCTCTTGTGTGAATTTCATATAGTCCGTGATAAAACTCTATACTTGTAACACATCTTGACTTATGACAAAATTTGTATATACAATAATAATTTTTTTACACTTCTCTTTTAAGTCGAGTGAAGTACAACTATCTTGATAGGGTTGTAGTCAACTTCCATTCACTAACCATTTCAAGAGTGTACCATCTAACTTCTGGAATCATACCTCACCCCCATCGATGATACTGATGACAAAATGTGGTCCCACCCATCACGTTTGAATATTTTCAATATGCTTCGAAAATTTAGTGTCATATAGGAGAACAAAATCACCAACCTGAAACTGCTTGCACTAAATATGGAAGTCATGCCAATCATTTTTTCACTCCTCAACATGCTGATGATATCATGTGATAGAGTGATCTTCTTACTATTGTACCAGCTACGACAATATTTATTTTATTGCACCAACATCTCTCATTTAGTGATGGAAACAATTCTAAGACTAGGTACAATATATTCTAATGGAATGAAAACCACCTACCCATAAACCAATCTGAATGGAGTCTATCCGATCAACGTCTTATGGGTTATGTAATAATCCCATAATATCGTAGGTTTCTTCTGATCCGATTCATCCCTCTAATATTACATATCTTCGTCAATGCATTCTCCAATATCTTATTAAATTCTTCGACAACGTCGTTTTTGTTGATGTATTTGTAACTTCGGAATGTATGCACTTGTATATTTTATGTATTGTACCCCGATGTTTATTTTGGGAAGTATTTGTAATGTAATTGAGTCATGTCATGCCCCAATGTTCCCATTAGGATATTTTATAATGTAAACAAGTCATGTAAAGTCATTGTGGGTAACCTTCCTATTGATCAAGGGTTAAAGTCCCTGCAGTTGTGGGGCACTAGGGTTATTATAATCTCCTAGAGAAGTAAGCCTTAGTGAGTTATTGGCAAGTTGGGAATTAGTATAAATAGAGAGTGAGCCACTCTATTTATCACACACTCACTCACACTCAGTTGTAGCGCATAGCTGAGAGAGAAGAAGTAGCTGGGACAAAAGATAGATAGATAGAGAGAGAGAGAGAGAGAGAGAGAGAGAGAGAGAGAGAGAGAGAGAGAGAGAGAGTAATACTATCAGGAGATCATCTTACTGTTTTTGGGGCTATTATTTTGTTGCTGATTCTATCTCTGAGGAAGTTGTGGGATTTTATCCTTTATGGTTTCCCTGAGGAAAATCTTTGTGTTTAGTGTATCATGTGTTTGATTGCTGTGCTTGTTATTCTCTTAGTTAAAGATCCTAAGATAATGCTAGATTAAATGTTAAAAATATAATGTGCTATCAGAGCTAACCTGAGAAGAAGACACTATGCAGTTGCGGAAACTAGGGCTTCCTACTTTTTGGATCTCTCTCCACAAATTTTCAGCAAAAGAATGTTGGGTTGACTCTCCTCTCCAGGGTGCAACTTTCTGTCGAAGCAAAATCTGATTCTGAGCATTTTCAGTTTTTGACTCGACACTGCTGCCGAAAATTAGGGATTTCCATAGAAGTGGAATTTTTGAGTGAGCTTAGGCCTATATTGATCTACTCCTCAAAATCAAATTTTAGAGATCAGGATCAATTTTTTTGGTTGGGCAGAACTCCAGGAAATTCAAATCCTAATCTGCTCCTGAACCAGCTCTACAGAAATTCAGCTCCAGATCCAGTTCTGACATCTTGACCTGGTAAGATCTAAATATTTTGTATTTCCATTTGAGGTTCTTAGTTAAGATGTCTAATCATACCAATATTGATGAAAATCTTGAGGGAGCTGATAACTTTTGAGCTTGGAAGTATAGGATTTTCCTGGTCCTAGAAGAAAATGAGTTGGACTCTTACATCAATGAAGAGCTTCTAGTTCCAGAGGGAGATGAGCCTAATGCCTTACACAAGAAGAAAGTGGTCATGGCTAAGAGGATTATTGCTGATTCAATAAAGGATCACGTCATACCATAGGTGTCCTCCCTAAAGACACCTAAAGCTATGTTTGATTCCTTGACCAAAATGTTTGAAGGAAAGACCATTAATCAAAAGATGACTCTAAGAAACCAATTGAAGAATGTAAATATCTCGAATAAAGAAACCATCCAGTATTATTTTTCAAGAGTCTCTCAGATCAAGAAACAGTTGGAAGCAGTAGATGAAGAAGTGGAGAATGCAGAAATTGCGATGACCACCTTGAATGGTCTCCCTAGATTATGGGGTTCTTTTATTCAAGGGATCTGTGCCAGAAAGAAGTTAGTCAATTTCAGTAGAATGTGGGAGGAATTATCACAAGAAGAAGCTCGGATAGCAACCTGAGAAGAAAATATGGGAAGTGAATATCAAGCTCTCACAGTACACTCCAAGAAAAGTAGAAGAAGCTTGCATAGGACACTCAAAAAGATTCATCTAAACTTAGATGTTATACATGTGATGAAATAGGACACTCTGGAAGAGATTGTCCTAGAAACAAAAATATATCTCACAAGAAGAAGGGAAACAAGAGAAGACACCATGCTCATGCTGTAGAGGATGATGAACCTTCCACAAAGAGAATCAGACAAGAAAGTGATGATTCTTCAAATGATGAAGAATATGTTCTGATTTCCACTCTCACGGGAACTATCACACATGGAAGCAATGATTGGATTATAGACAGTGGTGCTTCCAAACATATGATGGGATTCAAGGAATCCTTTGTGAAACTATATGAACATGAATCACCTCACAAGGTGAAACTTGGAGATGACTACTAGTATCCAATAAAAGGTAGTGGTGAATCCTCATATAAGCTAGACTCTGGAAAGTCTATGAAGATGAAAAATGTATTGTTTGTACCAGGACTAAAGAAGAACCTCCTCTCCATATCTGCATTGGATGCAAAAGGAATGAGGGTTGAATTTGTAGATGGCCAAGTTCTCATGTGGCCAAAGGGAAAGACTATTCATGATGCAGTAGTGATTGGGGAACAATATGGATGTCTATACAAATTTAAGGGCCAACCAAAACAAGATTTTTTTCATGACTTAATGGAACCAAATGAACTTTGGCATAGAAGGCTTACACATGTGCATTACATAGCACTACCACTTGCAAGAAAATTTGTTGAAGGTATTCCAGAAATACAGACAAAACATGACGATGTCTGCAAAGGATGTGCAAAAGGGAAGAACACAAAGAAGACATTTCCAAGTAGTGAGAGCAAGGAAAAATGAATATTGGAAATCATCCACTACGATGTATGCGGTCCAATGTCATCCGGTTCATTAAGTGGGTATGTATACTATGTTTCTTTTATTGATGATTTTTCTAGGAAGACATGGATATGCTTTATGAAGAACAAAGATGAAGTATTCAACAAGTTCAAGGAATTCAAAGCCTTGATCAAGAACCACATAGAAAATAAGATCAAGACCTTTTGATCAAATAATGGTGAATATTTCACATCAAATGAACTCATAGAGTTATACAAAGACTCATGGATTAAGAGGGAGTTATCCACTCCATATAATCCACAATAGAATGGGGTTGTAGAAAGGAAGAATAGAATGATCATGGAAGCTGCAAGGGCCAGGATTCATGATCAAGACCTTCCCATGCATCTATGGGCAGGAGCTACCACAACAATGGTGTATGTACAAAACCGTACTCCACATAGAGTACTCAAGAAGAAGACACCTGAAGAAGTCTTTTCTGGAAAGAAACTAGAAGTCATCCATCTTAGAATATTCAGCTGTCATGTATACATACACATTCTAAAAGAAAAGAAGACGAAGTTAGATACTTCAAGAAGGAAGAGTATATTTGTGGGATACTCTGAAAGATTGAAGGCTTACAGAATATACTTCCCAGGATTCAAGAAGATCGACGTCAGCAGAGATGTAACATTTGACCAAGATTCAGCTTACATCAAATCCAGAAAGAGACCTACTGAAGAACCTTAAGAAACAAAAGTACCCAGAATTCATGATACAACCATGAATGAATAAATTCAAGAAGAAGATAGAGAATTAGAAGAACCTCAAGAATATATCAATCCACTTCAGAAGAAGAATCCTCATAAGAGGAAACCTACCTGGGTACGAGAAGTTGTCGAAGGTGTAGAAAGATATGGGACTTGAGAAGAAACACATAGAGGAAAAACGAGAACTAGGTCCTGCTCTGGTTATGTATCCCTGCTATGTGACATTATTGATAAAGAACCTTCCAACTATGAAGAAGCGGAAGAGAAGGAAGAATGGAAGAATTCTATGATCGAGGAGTATCAATCGATCATGAAGAATTATGTTTGGGATGTTGTCGCAAGACCAGAAGGGAAGTCTATTGTAACTTCCAAATGGATCTACAAGATCAAGCATGCTGTAGATGGAAGCATAGAGAAACATAATTGTGGCACGTGGCTTCTCCCAGAAATAAGGAATAGACTATGAAGAAATTTTTTCACCTGTAGCCAAATACACTTCCATCAGATTAGTACTTGCTCTGGATGTAGTAATGAAGTGGAAGATACACCAGATGGATGTCAATACTACCTTCTTGAATGGTGTAGTGGAAGAGGAAGTATATGTGGAGTAGCCACTCGGTTTTGAGACACATGATAGGGAGTCTCATGTGTGTAGATTGAAGAAAGCCCTGTACTGTTTGAAATAGGCACCCAGGACATGGTATAGAAGAACCGATGGCTTTCTATCCAGTTTGGGCTTTACCAAAATTAATGCAGATTCGAACCCTTACTACAAGGTTGAAGAAGGTAATCCAGTGATACTCCTACTATATGTAGATGATCTATTTGTAATAGGTATGGATGAGTTGATTACTTATACAAAGAGGAAGCTTTCTACCAAGTTTGAAATGAAATACTTGGGTATGATGCACTATTTTCTAGGCATGGAGGTGTGGCAGAATGTGGATGGAATCTTCCTCGAAAAAGGGAAGTATGCAGTAGAGATCCTGAAGAGGTTTCAGATGATGGACTACAAGGCCATAACCACACCTATGGCATCGAACCTAAAGCTATTGAGTGATGCTTCATCAGAAGCAGTTGATGCTATGATGTATCGTCAGATGATTGGTTCCTTGATGTACCTGACGAATACAAGACCAGATATTTGCTTTGCTATGAACACCTTGAGCCAGTTCCTCATAGATCCAAGACATGTATGAGGCGAATCAAAAGATTAACTTGGAGGGTTATGTTGATTAATATTGGGCAGGTAGTGCCATCGATAGGAATAGCACTTCAGGATGTTGCTTCAGTATGGGATCAGGTGTGATCTCTTGGTTTAGCAGGAAGCAGTCCTGTGTTGCACTGAGTATAGCTGAAGATGAGTATGCCATAGCTTGTTTAGCTAGTTATGAGGTAGTATGGCTGAGGAAGCTACCGTCTGATTAATTTGATCTCCAATTGGATGCTACTTGTATATATTGTGACAAACAGAGTTGTGTGAAGTGGTTTGAGAAATCGGTGTTTCATGAAAGGTCAAAGCATATCAAGATAAAATATCACTATATCAGGGATATGGTGCAGAGAGGCGTAGTGAAGCTCTAGTATGTTGCGACAGATGAACATATAGCTGATGTGTTGATGAATATATTGGCTAGAGTGAAGTTTGAGCACTTCAGGGAGAATCTTAGTGTTCTCCAGATCGAGGTTCCCTCCAAGGGGAAGTGATGAGTCCATGAGCCATTCTGACATGGTGAGAGGATTGGTTCTTTCCATGGTCAGATGTAAGGGCTGAGCCATTCTGTCATGGTGAGAGGATTGGTTCCTTCCATGTCAGATATGAGTACTGAGGCATTCTGATGTGACTATAGGATTGGTTCCTACATGATCATATAAGTGTTGAATGCCATTCTATGAATGGAGGCACCTGGTCAATTACCAGGAATACTCAGCCTAGGGATGAGGGCCATTCTGATATGACTATGAGATGTGTTCTCACATGATCACATATAAGTGAAGGGATATTCTGATGTGATTGAGGGATGTGTTCCCACATGATCAGATATAAGTGCTGAATTCCATTCTCTGGGAGAATGGAGGCACCTCATCAGTTACTAGGAATTCTCATCCTGGGGCTGAGATCCCCTTCGACATGTAGGATGGATTGGTTCCCCGCATGGTTGAATGTAAGTGCAGAGCCCTTTCGACATGTAGGCTGGATTGGTTCCTCGCATGGTCGAATATAAGTGATGAGCCCTTCCTTGGATAGTAGATGGTGTGTCCTGCTATGCTAGAGGATATAAGTGCTGTGCCATTCCTTGGATAGTAGATGATGTGTTCTGCTATGCCAGAGGATGTAAGTGTTGTGTGTTTATATGGATAGTATATGGTGTGTCCTGCTATGCTAGTAGATGTAAGTGTTGAGCCTTTCCATGGATGATAGATGGTGTGTCCTATCATGCCAGTGAATGTGAGTGCTCGACCTTTCTAACATATATGATTGGATTGGTTCCTCTCATAGTCAATATGTGAGTGATGGTCGTGCCTTTCTGACATGGTGTTGGATGTGTTCCTCTCATGGTCAGATCTAAGTGCTGGGAAGGTCATTCTGACTTAGGGTTAGATATAAGCGCCGAAGAATACCTACATGGAGGCTAGGCCTACAATTAGCATGAAAAAGGGTTGGATCTGTAGAACTTCTTATGATGAGAAGAATCATCAGATAGCACCAGTGATGATGATCCAGATCGAGTGATGATCCAGATCCATTGATGATCTAGATCTAGTGATGATGTCCTAGTGATGATCCATATCCAGTGATGAAGATGACTTGAAGATGAAGACGACGAGATGATCCAGTTGATATAGAGAATAATACCAATGCTGACAAATTGTGTCGAGAGAGAACCTTCCTAATTAAGAGGGAGTGTTGATGTATTTGTAACTTCGGAATGTATTCACTTGTATATTTTATGTATTATACCACGATGTTTATTCTGGGAAGTATCTGTAATGCAATTGAGTCATATCATGCCTCGATGTTCCCATTGGGAGATTCTATAATGTAAACAAGTCATGTAAATTCATTGTGGGTAACCCTCCTATTGATCAAGGGTTAAAGTCCCTGCATTTGTGGGGCCCTAGGGTTATTATACTCTCCTAGAGAATTCAGCCCTAGTGAGTTATTGGCAAGTCAAGAACTATTATAGATAGAGAGTGAGCCTCTCTATTTATCACACACTCACTCACATTCAGTTGTAGTGCATAGCTGAGAGAGGAGAAGTAGCTGGGACAAGAGAGAGAGAGACTACTACTGTCAAGAGATCATCTTACTGTTTTTGGGGATTTTGTTTTGGTGTTGATTCTATCTCTGAGGAAGTTGTGAGGTTTTCTCCTTTATGGTTTCCCTGAGGAAAATATTTGTGTTTATTGGATCATGTGTTTGATTGTTGTGCTTGTTATTCTCTTAGTTAAATATCCTATATAATGCTAGCTTAAATGTTAAAAATCTAACAGTTTTCTTATAGGTGATGGAATTGTCTTCTAGTGTTGAATCTAAAATTCCTCAGTTAATTTGTCAATCAGTTGTTTCATAAAGTATGTACCTTGATCATTGATAAAAACCTTCAGGCATCCAAATTGGGTCATGACATGGTTGAATAAAAAACTTGCAGCAGTCACAACATTACAATCTCTTACTGGTGTTTCTTTGTCCCATTTGGTTAAGTGGTATGTCATGGTGATTATATAGCATGTACCCATTTGTTTACCTACTGGGTTAATAGGATGCACAAAATAAACAACCCATTTATCAAATTCCTGTAATGTTAGTTTTTTTACCAGCGTAATTTCATCTCATCGCGACAGTTTTCCACTTCTTTGACAAATATCATATTTGCGACAATAGTCTCTAGTGTCTACATGCAGAGTATACCACCATAATCCTTCCTATAAAATATTGTGCACTATTGATTTTCCTACATAATGTCCTCCTACGACACCGACACGTGCTTCATTTAGCACCATCGGTTGCTCATGTTCTAAGATACAACGATGGAGTAGTTCATGTGGTCCCATACTATACAATTGTGCAGCAATCAGATGGAAATATGTATCTTTTACAGTTAATTTCTTATTTTGTGTTGTATTGAATCCTTCTAGTGCATACCCTATAGTCAAGAGATGTACAATATTTTTGTAGTGATCATTAATTATCTTTACTACAAATAACTATGTGTCAGGAAGATTATCACTGAGATTAACATGCACTTATCCACTTTCTAACCTCGATAGATGGTTAGGTCCTAAATTCAGCTGAATTGGCTTGACAATAATGTCAAAGTCAAATTCTTGAAATATGATAAGCCATCGAAAAATCTCCCCCCCAACACTATCTTATTTACCAAATATTTCAATGCAAGAGGTTTGTATACATCTTGAAATGTCCTCCCAGCAAATAATGTTGTAACTTATAGAGAGCATATACCATAGCAAGTCCTTCCCTCTCAATAGTGGTATAGTTCCTTTTTGTCCTCAACAAATTTCTGCTAGAAAATGCAATGGGGTGATTAAGAGAACCCTCACCTGGATGTGCAAGTATGACACCAAGTGCAAGAGACAATGCGTCGATATGTACATGAAATTATTTTTTCTAGACTGGAAATACCAATATAGGAATTGTGACCATCTTATCTTTAATAACATCAAGACTCTCTTGATAGTACTCATTCCATTGGAATTTAACATATTTCTTCAACAACGTTTCCATTGGAGTTGTAACCTCAGCATACCCCAGGATAAAATTTCTCTAATACCCTATATGCCACAAGGTAGTTATCAACGATTTAACTATTGTGGGGGGCCTAGGTCGACAATAATCACAATCTTGAAATGGTCCATGAATATTTTCTTCGAATTATGAGACGTATTGCAAAAATATGAGAATATGATATGGTATTCATTGATGGAAAAACATAGAATATGATCCAGATAAGTAGAGGATTCAGACGAATAAGAAAAAGACTCAAAAGAGATGGAAACAGATTAGAGTGTGATTTGGTTTTCATTGATGGAAACATAGTTCCAAGCATTGTCCATATGAACAGAGGACTCAGAAGAATCCATGGTTGATGGCACAACATAGTTCCAAGCATGATCCAGATCCATGGCAAGAGAATTCAACGGTTGGGAGAAAATCCACAAAGTTTTAAAGAAGATATAATGAACAGATCTGAGGGATAGGAATGAATCCGCAAAAGAAATCAATGGTCGCGAGAAAATTTGCAAAGTTTGAAAGAAGATATGATGAACATATCTGATGGAAAGGAATGAATCCACACAAAAAATCAATGGTCAAGACAAAATTGACAAAGTTTCAAAGCTAATATGATGAAAAACATCCGATGGTCAGGAGTGAACACGCAAAATAAATTGACGGGGCAGAAGGAGTTTTGTAGACAGAAGTCAAAAAGTGGAAAGTCTGGAAATTTTTCAAACAAATGTTGAAAACCCCTGTTTTGCATCTCGCACTGGATCCAAGATCAACGGTCGGGAAAGGGTTCATAAGAAATAGATGGTGCAGAAGGATTTTTGCAAGCGAAAGATTGAAAGTGGAAAGTCTGGAAATCATTGAAAACTCAAGGTACGTATCCTGCACTAGATATAATATCGACGATTGGGAAAGGATGCATAAGAAATCGATGAAGATGAATGAGTGTTGCAGTGCGGGAGTGGAAAGGAGAAATTCCAAAAGTTTGAGAATAAGAAAATTTATATTTTTTTTTTTGAATTCGGAAAGGAGAAAGTGGAAAGTGAGAGAAGATGAAAGGACTAAGGCTAGAAGTTAGGTTTTATGATCCCAAAGTGCAGAATACGGAATGTGGAATGTGGAAGATGGGAAATCAAAGCATAAAATGATATGGGTTTCTGCAACCCGACATCCTCCAGCGAAAGTGGAAGGAGGAATGATGAATACGGAAGGCAAAATGTGGAAGACGAGAAATCAAAGTATAAAATGATATGGGTTTCCCCAACCCGGTGTCTTCCAGTGGAATGCATAAGGAGGAATGAGGAATGCAGAAGGTGGAATGTGAAAGATGAGAAATCAAAGCATAAAATGATATGGTTTTTTACAACTTGGTGTCCGCTAGTGGAATGCAAAACTTGGAATGAGGAATACGGAAGGCGGAATCTAGAATACGAGAAGTCAATGTATAAAATAATGTGGGATTCTGCAACCTGGTGTCTGCCAGGAGAATGTGGAAGACGAAAAATAGAAATCATGAAATGATATCAAGAAAAATCACATATTTGATATCTGATTTCTTCAGCAGATCAACGGTCATAGAGATCCCAAATAATATCAATGGTATGGTGATTGGTGCAGAACCTGTACTGCGGAACCAGGACTATGGAACCAGGAATGCAGAAAATCTGACTTGTTGTAGAAAACGACAAGTGTCGAAGAAGCCAAATGATGAATATGCATTGCATAAATTCAGGATTACTCAGCAATTGGACTTATTGTTTATCACAAGGCATCAAACAAGTGGATTATTTATGGAAATGGACCATTGGGAATATGAATAAGTAAAGGGTTTAAGGATTGATATGTATAAAAGGATGTGTGTGGTAAATGGATATTGGCTCTCTCCATAGACAAAGAGTTGGTGCATGGATCAGAATCAAAGTGGGGATTACAAAATGACAAAGGACTCTGAGTTCTTTCAAGAATATCCCGAACAAATATAATGAGGGGAACCAAGGTGCAAAATAAAATCTAGAAGTAGATCAGAAACAAAGTTGGTATGCATTGTTATATCTAGGTTTTTTTTCAAGTTGTACTAAACATGTTTAAATATGAGAAATAAGGGTGGTAGGGTGGTACTAGGAAAAAAAATGTTTTCTTCTCTGTACAAGTTGGAAATCATACAAGTGGAAGTTGGTGCTTCCATCAAGTAGTATCTTGAGAATTGGGTGGTAGGGGTGGTGTTAGGGATACCTTTTTTTTTTTTTGTACATGTTCAAGCCTATACAAATGGAAGTTGTTTCTTCCATCCAGTTTTAGTTGGAGAATGTCTTTTTTGTGGGTGCTAGTAAAACATGAGTGTTGGCCACTTTTCCCCACTCACGCGACACACATTCTGCACAGCCCACCGATCCAACAACTACCTGAGATACCAGCCCGATAGAACAAGCCCCATTGGCAACACCTGTGAAGCAGGCACAGTATCACCAGAGATATCTCATAGATGGGTAACCACTGAAACCATGTTTCTGCGATTGTCATAGAAGTATAGTCCCTTGGCTCATAACCAAGGAGCTCAACGAAGGAAGCAGGGTGGCTGGATGGAGGAGTTGGTTTCTGCGTGACTGAACACAACTGTATTTCATCGCGCACGACCTGAATTTCTTTTCCACTTCACAGCTGGCACAAATTATGCAGTGCAGCTGAGCCACACCAATTGGCTCTATGAATTAATTCAAGATTCATAGCAGGAATTATACAGAACTATATACATCTATACAGTTTCAATTCACCAAGGCATTCTGTTCATCCATCTACAAATTGCAAGAAACTAATAGAAACTAAACCACATTTAACATTATATGGAAAGAAACTAGTAATCAATCACATAAACATTCACCACATCAATCATTCATTTAGACACAAGAAATAATGTGGAAACCCATATGGGAAAAACCACCAAGGTGCTCTTCATCTGGCATGAGAAGGATATAGCACCTTACAGTCTGCGGGATGCAGACTGATCTTTATATATGTATTTAAGTTCAGACTCATAGGTCTCATGCTCTTTGTCTTATTTCTCCTAATCTACTACTACTACGTATAGATCCACACACAGCCTAGATCGACTTTCCTAGAATCTACATCGCCCTAGCAGAGCTTCCTTATTGCACCATTCTAATTGCCTTTTGTAGATTCCTGATTACTTTCCTCTTAGATATGTTCTAAACCCATTCCGTAATTATGACTAACAAAAATCAAACTTCTAACTATTAAATCTCTCCTATTTATAATATTTTAAATGACCACACTGGGTCGATTGCTTACAGGTAGTCTGTTAATTGTCACCATCAGCTGCCCCCTAGGTTACAACTGTGGTGATCATGGCCCGACACGATGCACTAATGGCCTTACTTACAACGTGTTTCCACTCGTGTGGCATCAACCAACTTAAGCCGACTTTCGAACCCACGACCGGCCTGTTGCTTTCAGGCCGTCTTGCCCTTGCACGCTTCCACACTTTCCTTTCCTTTTCCATGCACTTGTCTATTCTAGCTTTGTAGGCCCTTTTTGTCCTTCACGATCTTCCTTTTCTTCTATCTCACGCACGACGCATTTTCCTTGGTTGCGTGCATGAACTTCCTTTTTGTGCCCCTTTCCCGGGCCAACAATGAGGGTTGGTGCTCTCCACAAGAAGTAATTTGTAACCAGAGGTTGCATCCTCATTTGAGTAGGATCTCAAATAAATATATATATTTGTTGGACTCTATCATGTGTATGTGATTGATGATCACCATTTCTTATGTTATACTTGTCACATTATCATAACTGTAAATCTGTAATCAGTAATAATACTTTAAATATTCAAATGGGTTAAGATTTAGAACACACTAATTCACCCTCCCCTCTTAGTGTGCCATTATTTCTAACATATTCCATCTCAACATACCACCTGACTTAACAAGATACCAAAAGGAGCATAAAAAATACATTTCTTCAAATTAAGAGAAATCTGAAACTGTCTACACTGATCGAGCATCATTCTAATATTCTCATTATGATTTTTCTCTATCCCATAGACCTCCCAATCATCAAAATTTACTTCAATAAATCTATTGATGAAATCTTTAAAAACAACTACTACTATTCTAGAAAAAATAGCATAGGCATTCTTGAGTCAAAAAGGTATTACCGTGTATTGGAGGCATCCCTAATCTATTGAAAGGTTTTACTGTACTAATATTCCCTTTTAATTCTTATTTGAATGTAATAAACATATTGGTAATTTTATGGGAAAAGTACAATTTGGGAAAATTCGAGCTTAACTAGTCATGACTCTAGGGGGTTCCAACTGACACCAAATGGTACCGAAATTCAAATGAAATGGTATGGGTATTCTTGGTACAACCCAAGATGATATTTAAACACTTTTTGTCTAGATTTAATCCTTTGCAACTTTATTTGAGACTAATGAGAGAAAGTGCAAATTTTCTAGGAAAATGAGGTCAAATTTCCCCTAACGGTGGAGGTCAAATTTACTTCCCAACTCAAGTACAATGCTCCCAAATTTTAGAAAAAAAGTATGGGGATTAATATAAAACATAAATTTCTATTATTAATCAGGTTTATTATCTCTGTAAACTGATTATAATGTGAAACATTCATATGACAACTTTCATGGAAACTGCTTAAGAGAAAATGACATTACTACGTCGATTTTGACTCAAAAAAATTAATTGAATGGCTCATACACTGAAATTATAAATAGATAACATATATAGCATAACAATTTCTACCAAAACAACATAAAATATCATAGAAATTACTTCATACAAATATCATATACAACTCTTTCAAAATGGAAGTTAAATACATGAAAACTAGTGGTTTAATAGAATTGAAATGCAAGCTTTTCACATATTGGTTACTGGTATTTCGAGTTACAAAGTAAATGGAAATGATATTACAGAGACATATCACATACCCAATATTGGGCATCAAATATACTCAGCAAAGTGCAAGCACCACTCTCGCAAGTGCACCATCACATGAAAGTACGAGGAATGGTGAAGTAGAAATGAGAGAAGGGAGAGATAGATGGAATCTCGAGCTGTATGGGCCTTCAACCTGCAAATAAAACACATTAATTCATATAAAATTATAGGTATTAATTAAATATCCATCAACCAACTTGAAAAGGAATCCAAATCCCTTGAAATGGTTCACAAGCAGGGAGAGTGAACACTCAACGTGCAACGGACAAGAAAAATCTCTTCAAAATGCCAAATGCCAATTAACAAAGGAACAAAATTTGTTATCATTCCTCAATAAATACTTTTATTGGCTTCATTATTGCTCCTAAGATATAATTTCCCTCCATAGGATTTCTCCAACTCATCTTAGTGATTTAGTAACTCCTATGACAATTGCCTTCTCCTTCGTACTCCAATTCCTTTTCCAATTTGAATGGTTTCCTCTAACCCTGAAACAATCCCTCTTGGTTTATATGTTTATCCATGACATGTCATATTTTTAATAGGTCCACAATTAGGTTTGAAATTTTCTTATAATATTTCATCATTTATTGTTATAGAGTGCATGGAATCTCCTTCCAAGTGGCACACATTATCTTCTTAGTCTCTTCCTCTTCCATGGAAGTTACTCTCCTCTAGTAATTTGAATTTGTTAGCTCAGGATATGTTATGTGATACCACATCACCCTCCAATAATGTTACATCCCCAATGTACTCAAATTTTAATTAAGGTCATGCCAAGTGTGTGGGGGAATCTAATCATCCAAGGACCCCTTTAGCCTTCGATTGTCTCCATAAACCAATGCCACCTTATTTTCTTAACATTTGTTATTTGTGTTACCCATTTTAATGTGAATATGGTAAAATAAGGTTGCTGAACTAGTAGGTTGGTGAAACATTGCTTGCAAGGAGTTTTATTTGGATGGGGACATGACAATACTACCCACCCAATATTCCTTGTACTCAAGGAAGGCCAAGTTTGAATTCTGCAAAATTTGTTCATATTCCCAAGTGGCTTCCCCACTATCAAAATCCTTCCATTGTACCAAGTATTCTTTTATATTTCTCCTCCTTAGCTTTATTTTCCTTGTCTTCACTATTCTTCCTGGAATGAGTATGATTTTCCCTTCATCATCCAAGGGAGCTAATGTTTATAAAATGAAATGTGTTTCCCTATCACCTTTTTAAGACAATAAACATGAAATACATTATGGCTTTTAGTTCCTTCTGGAAGTTCCAATTCATATGCCACTTCTCCAACTTTTTGAACCACTTTGTAGGGACCATAAAACCTTGGTTTGATATTTTATGAACCTTTTCCTTTGAAATATGTTCATTTGTACAGATGAAACCTCAAGTAAAACAAGTCATTCACTTGGAAATTCCTCTCCACTCTATGTTGATATCCATATTGTTTTTGCTGGTTTTGGAGAACCTACAAGTTATCTTCCAAAACCTTCAAAATCTCTTAACTTTCTTCAATCCAATCCTTATATTTTGGAGCTCTACTATAGCCAAAGATGTGGTCAATAAAATTGGATGCATCATATACATAAATTTATTTTAAAGGAGACACACCAATGGAAATATGAAAAGTACTATTATAGAAAAACTCACCCAAGTGCAACCATTTGACCAATTCTTTTTGTTGCCCCTAAGATAGTTCCTCGGGCAACCTTCCGACCATTGATTCAACCTATATGTTTGGCCATTAGTTTGTGGATGATATCTTGTGCTAGGATTCAATTTTGTTCCCAGCAATTTGAAGAGTTCTTTCCAAACTTCACAAAACAATACACTATCTCTATCACCAACAATGCTCTTGGGAAGCCCATGCAATATGAAAACTTCTCTAAAGTATAGCTCAACCACTTTTGTAATAGTGAAGGATGTACTAATAGAAAATAAATGAGCTAATTTAGTGATTCTATCCACTACTATAAATATGCAATCCTTACCAAGCACTTTGGGGAAACCAATGATGAAATCCATGGAAATGGTTTCCCATTTTTGTTTTGGAATAGGCAAGGGATGCAAGAGACTAGATAGATTATTGTGCTCTAATTTTTTTTCCAACATGTTGGGAATTCATTCACATATTCAAGAACATCATTATTCAACCCCTTCCAAGAGAATATTTCTCTCAAACTTCTATATGTTTTGAAGAAACCAAGGTGGCCTGATAAAGGATAATAATGAGCATTATTTACAATTTTTTTCATCAAGCTCAAACCAGGAACCAAATAGATTCTATATTTGTATTATATGATTCCTTCAAATATCTTATAGCTATCATCATTGTTTGTACCATCAAATAGTTCACAAGAAAACTTATTCTTGGCATATTCTACTTCTAATATAGCTTTCCTATCTTCTGCAACATCCATTAGAGAAATAGAGGATATTATACCACATTAGTCTTTCCCTTTACATATTCAATACCAAAATAAAATGTTTGAACATTACTCACCCACTTTTGCTTCCTTTCATTTATATCAAATAATGCATTATGGATAACATTTCTTTTTCATAAATGAAGTAAATCTTCTCCCGTGGATGTATATCCATACTGTCAAAATTTATTGGGCCTTTTCCTTGATTTAGGACTACTCCAATTCCTTCCCCTAATTCATCACACTCCCAGACAAATGGTTTAGAAAAACCAGGTAATGTAAGCATATGGCAATTACTCATTACCTCCTTCATTCTTTGGAAAGATTTTTAATCATCTTCTTTCCATTGCAAAGCATCTTTCTTTGTCAAAAAAATGAGAGGTGAAGTGAGTTGGGAGAAACTCCTCACAAATTTCCTATAGTAGGTACAAACCCAAATAAAGGCCCTCAAGTCAGTGATATTTTGGGACATGGCCATTCAATAATGGATTTTATTTTATCCATATCCGCCTTCACATGATATTGAGCAATGATGTGTCAAATATACAAAAATTATATCAAACCAAACTCACATTTTAACAGCTTATTAGACAAATATTGATCATGCGTAATTTTCAAGACAACTTCTAGATGATGCAAGTGTTCCTTCCATGTTTTACTATAAATAAGAATGTCATCAAATAAAATTAGTAAAAACTTATGAAGTTTCTTGTGGAATATATTTTTCATGTGTGATTGAAATTTGGAAGGAGAAGTTGTCAAGCCAAAAGGAATGGCAAGGAAATCAAAGTGACCATAGTGACATCTGAAAGGAGTCTTTAGTATGTCTTCCTCCCTCATTGGAACTTGATGATAACTAGATCTAAGTTCAATGTTTGAGAAGAAATTGAATCCATGGATATCATCCATGAGTTCATAAATCCTCGGGATCAGATATCTATTCTTCACCATCTTCTTGTTCAAGGCTCTAAATTTAACGCATATTCTTAAGGTTCCACCCTTTTTCTTCACCATGACAACTGAGGAAGCATAAGGGTTTGTGTTAGGTCTTATGAGACCCAATTCCAATTTTTTTTTAATGGCCTCCTAAATATCATCTTTAATCCTTTTTGGGTGTCTATAGGGATGCATTTTGAGAGGTTGATTCCCTATCTATAATTCAATGGTATGTTCCACCCCTTTGTCAGGTGGCCTTCATGGAGGAAGGTCTCTAAAAATATTCTCATACTTACTCAAAAAATGTTTTATTTACTTTGGATGTTTGGAAAACTTAAAGTGAGGCTTGGGATATGTGATCAAGCATTCAAAATCCCATTCAATTTCCCCATGCCTCAAGGTATACCTCATACTGTCAGAAGAAACCACTTGGCAAGGGTATGTGTGCATTCCTCTCAACATGATGGGTTTCCCTTCTGAATTTTTGAACCTCGTTTCAAACACTTGATAGTTCACTATATTTTTCCCTATAAAATATAACCATTGGACTCCCAAAACAACATTTGTACCATTCACATTCAATATATATAAATTATCAGTAATAGTGTGATTTCCTGTAGTAACTTGAAGCTTTGGAATTTATTTGGTATAGTCCATAAAATTGTTACCTGGAAGGATGATTGTGAATCCATCAAAATTTTTAGCTTGTATATTTATCCTCTCCACCAAGGCTGCATATATTAAGTTCTGAGTGGATCCTCGATCAACTAGAATTGTAACCTTTTGGCCTTGTATATTACCATTGATTCTAAGGGTATGAAATCTAGGAACACCTGAAAGTATTGCAATTTTTCCCTTTTTAGGAGAATGATTCTCTTATTCTACTATATCATACCCCTCTTCTTGGGATACACGTTATGCGTCTTCCTCCAAATCCTCATCATCATATTCAGAGAATACTTCAATGTAGTGTTCCTTCCCCTTAGCATACCTATGTCCAAGAACGTAAGGTTGCTGACATGAGAAGCACACTTTCTTCCTCTTCAGATATTCTCTTCTTGGTCCCTCATTATTTTTAACAAAAGATTCATTTTTCCATGGCTTGCTCACTTCTTTTAATTTAGAAGGAAAATTAGGATTAGGGGGATACTGAGTTCTTGGGAGCACATTCTATGAATCTCTTGTCAAATTTATGACATCCTTCAATGTAGTTGGATTGTGGGATTTCACCAACCCTTTAAAAATTTATACCAACCCCTCAATGTACAATATAAGAAACCAAGCGATAGATATATAAAAAACCATCACTAAGAGCTTTTGAAATTCCAAAATATAGGCTTCAAGGGTCCCAGTTTGCTTCAACTGTGCCAATTATTTGAAAGGAAGTTCAGGGTCTTTCATATAGAATCTCTCCACTAATGATTTGGAAAACTATTCATAAGATGAAATCTTATCATGTTTCAAGGTATTAATACCATGGAACAACCAATCATTGGATTCTCCTTGAAGATTTAGAATGGCCATTTTCAATGCATCCTCTTCAACCATAGGATTTAATTGAAAATACACATCTAGTTTTTGTATCCAAGCACTAGCAAACATTTGGGAAGATCCATCAAAGGAAGGAATAGTTACTATTGGGGAAAAACATTAAACAAATTCTGACATATATCCAACGATTTAATTGTCAACCCAGAGAGAGCGTAAACTTGTGAAGTATAGATAAAATATATGCAGGGGCAGAGTGTCATTGAACTTAATCTAATATTCTAGATGACTGAAATCAAAAGCATGTGCAACTGAAATTGAATTAAACTTGCAAACGCAAGAAATGACATGAAAATAAATCTAAAGCATGAAATTGCATGAAATAAACTGATATAAATCAATCAATATTTAACTTGTGAGCTCACATAAAATCAATACTATAAATTCATAAGTAAGATATAACTGAAAATCTATATTAACAATTCATAAGAAAGAAATTCAAACTAACTTAAGAGAGTCAAAGGATGTGCATGAAGCATCATCTCCATTACATAATAATCAATAATATGTTCTATGACTAACTCTGAACTATTATCTACTTCCAAACCACTAGAGAGGCCTCTAACCAAAATGAGGAGAGAGCCCTCCTATTTATACATGAATTCAAGATAACTAATAATAATTACATATCCACTATTCTCTCAACTTATCCCTCAAAATCTTCAACAAATCTACAAATCATCCCTTCAAATCCTCAACAAATATTGGATGAGATATTCTCTTCACATTCCCATGATCTTCTCCTCGAAATTATCCCACACCTTGAAGATGAAATTCGAATTTGAGGCTAGCTGGTCACTTTTGAGCATGTTAAAGTCTTCAAATACACTTGTAAGCATCACCAAACTCACCCAAATTTAAAGTATAATGAAAATATGTTATTTTTCTCAATAATTAACCACAAATTCACTCAAAATACTCAAAAATAAATGATTTGGAAAATGGTAATATAAACCCATATTTATTATGAAAGTGGTGAATATTAATGGTTTTATGGAATAATAAGATAAGAATAAGGTGAAAAATGGTATGAAAAGGTGAATAAAATGTGGTCTTTTGCAGCTTAACATTCCCCCCAACTTGACTGGTTGCATGTCCTCAGGAAACTATGCATTGATTCTCTTTAAAACATTTGGCTTTGTAGCTAGGCTTCACATGATGATGGTATGTAATAGTAAATCATTCCATGTTTTTGAAATGCATGAGTGGCATCAATTTTCCTCTATGGTTGGTTCTTGTGTGACAACCATAAGTATAACAAATCTTGGTTCTTGGGTTTACAACATTTGCTTGTTTTACTTGTATTTTTGCTGCAAGACATAAGATTGATGCATTAAAAATGATGAACCATCAATGCATATTAGAAAGTCTTTTCTTCATATTATAAATCATGCCAATATATAGCATATTTTGGGAACGACATGTTGATTAAGGGTAAATGAGATGATGAACATGTAAAATGGTAATGAATAGTTACCCCCCACCC